>CM021107.1:463684726-463711189 GCA_007115665.2 Sequoiadendron giganteum
TTGTTCTAGTTCTTGTTCGAGTTGGTAGATATAGTGTTTCTTCATGTTTCCTCGCCAGATCGTGCATACCTAGGATTTTGTTGTGGACATGCTCAATCACCTTATTCCAAATTTTCAGCTTGATTGGATCTTTTTCCAGAAAGTTATCGCATTTGAAGTATGTGATGGTTTTCGGAACTGGCCCTAGAATAACTTCAAAACCTAATAGCTAGATTGGATTGATCGTGGATCTTTCCCGTGACTTGCAGATCCTCACGATGTGATTATATTTATTCTATGGAGTGTCCCTGACCTTACACTTAGGTCCACACTTCATCATGCGCATCTACCGTGGATGAATTTCAGATTTGAGGCCAACCTGTTCTTGCACACGTTACACTTTTCTTCATTGGAGATTGTAGAAATCTTTGGATGACACGGATGTTTCTCAACCCGCAGATGTGATATAAAGCTAGTATTGAATCATTAGATTGGAAACAAAATTCAGTCAGATAGAATAAGATGTATATAGGTTTCATTCTGTAATATTTTCGCTCGCATGTATGAGCACTATATTTTGAGCATGTTGTAATCAGGCCTGTACATCGAATCTGTAAGCCCAGATGTGGCTGACTATTTGTAATCAATATATCTAATAATAATAATGTTTGCATTTGCATTTTCCTCCATAATTTGTGTTGCTTATATTGTGTTACTCTTTTTGCACGGTTCGAATCGTTCTCCTTGAGGACCCTCCTACTGTGGCTACACCAATATGTGGATATGACAAAAGTAGACTATGTCTCACAATGTAAAATATTGAATCAATACTAATATTATCTTTAACTCTTAACATTCATTAAGATTTAGGAAAAAATAAGATGCAATATTATAGATTATAGTGTATAATCACATCTTTGTTTTTTTACCACTATATTTTGTATAACTATTAATCACTAGATTGTATACCTTGCTTATTTGTATTCATTAAACCAAGGAGCAATAAAATTAGGACCAAGGATACAAAAGGACCATGAATAATTTCCTTCAAACACTATGTTGTATAATTTGGTTGGAACTAGTTTTCTATGGTTGGGATGGAGTGGATTTATTGGAAGTGGCTCGTATTATACCAAAATTATAGTTTTGAATACCAACATATATGGAGCCACCAATCTTCTTGTATGGAATGTCTTGGACATTATATTTTTTTAAGAAGACTTTAGTCATTGGAGACATTCTAGGAATGATAGCTAGGGTAGTTTGCATTAAACCCCAAGTACTAGTAACATCAATCCCTTAATTAGCTTGGTTTTGTAAGGGTAATTTTGTTTTTATTTATTTAAATTTTTAATTTAAACTATTTTTTATTTTACATGGAAAATCCATGAATTAAGTTAAACTTTTACTCAATACAAAATTAGTGTTTTGGTTGAATGTGTGTTTTATCAAGTTTTATTTTTGGTTTTTCACTATCAAATGAATGATAATGTTGCAAATAGAAATTTAATAAAAAAAATTATTATATAATATATGTGTATAAATGGATTGATACTTTGTTTGTTCAATTATTTACAATTTGTTGCTCCTATATATTTAAACCTATAAGGTATAGATTCATTGTAATGAGCTTGGAGTGCATTCCATAGAGATTTGAGTTGCTAATTGGTTTTTTATGGGAACCCATTGATTTGTGGGATCTTAGAACCTATAAGAATTTGATGTAAAATAAGCAACGGTAAGAACTTTTGTTGCTCCTATATATTTAAACCTATAAGGTATAGATTCATTGTAATGAGCTTGGAGTGCATTCCATAGATATTTGAGTTGCTAATTGGTTTTTTATGGGAACCCATTGATTTGTGGGATTTTAGAACCTATAAGAATTTGATGTAAAACAAGCAATGGTAAGAACTTGATAATGTCAAGACCACCAAAGTGTAGATATTTTTATTATAGTTTTTTTTTTTTTTTTTAATGGATAAATTATGTGTTAAATATATTTTTAAAAGAGACATTTTAGAAATCATATAATAGGTATTTATTGTTTTCATAAAATATTGCACCAAATAATTAGTTGGGCATACCATAAATGTTCCCACATGCACATTTTATTGCTCTAATGTATGTACCTAGGAATGTATAAAGAGAGTCGTTGAAGTATAGTCCAACAAGAAGGTAGCCTCTCTTCCCTTCCTTATTTTGTAAACATGGGAAAGAAAATGGTTACTTCCTTCCTATAAAATTCCACAAAAAATTGAATAAAAAATTACAAGACTATTTGTTTTACATATGTACTAGGAGTCTCACTTCCCTTCTCTACAACCAATGAGGAATTCCACTCCCCTCCTCTATGCAATGGTAAATAAATTCCTCCACAACTTGTAATTTTTTTAATAAGAGTTCCTTTTCCAAACCAAATGAATTGTGAAAGCATTTTAATGTTAGTTTGATAAATGGGAAATGGCTACCATGACTACTAGTAGGGATAGAAAATGTAGAAGTGATGCAAACATTTTTGGAAATCCACTTCCTATAATGAGTGAGCCCCAATCATGTTATGGTTGTGTTATGACAAATGTTGTCTTATGTTATTATGATAATAAGGTATGTATTAGAGATTTCATACATAAAAAAATAGTCATTGACTTTAACACGCCAGGGCAATGATATGCCACTTCTCAAGTCAAATTGAATACTTCACTCAAAACATAACATTTTAGGGTTTGAAGAATTGGTAAATCCTTATTTGATTTTGTGGGAGTTTATTTTATTAAGGAATTAATCTTGGCCAATAATTTTGTATCATTTTAAGATTGAAAACCCTCATTTTGTATGCATCTTTTTCTTTTAAATAGGAGCAATATGCTTAGATATGTATATATAGTTTATTTCAATATTATCACACAAAACCCTTATATTAGATATACAAACTATGAATCATTATCTACATACATAACAACTATATTTGACATGTAATTAGAATTTATATGTTTTTACCATTTCTAGAAAACTAGAATAATGCCATATTAAGTGTACATATAATGTGTTTTCTTTTCATGGATTAAAAAGAATCGTTGTGATTTCTAATACAATGATATTGATGAAAAGTTAAGTAGGGAAGATGGTCCTAGAGTTTTGAAAGATATAAAACATTATAATCTTGATCATAAATTAGTTTTTCTTACTTATGTTTTGTGGTGTCCATGTTAATACTCTCTAGATGATGAAATAAGAAAATAAACTTATATGTTTTTACTTGTTTTGTCCATGATTAGCATATGTGAAAATATTAGGAGAAGGGAAGAATGAACAACTTAAAGGAAGGCTAGTGAATTACATAAACTCTATTTAGGATCAATAATTGATGTTAAACTTGTTCTTCCTTAAGGCCATCAATTATCGTTAAAGAGGGTATCAATTTTTTAATGGAAAAATAGATTTTTTTTAAAATTGATAATCGAATACTAATAAAATGTTTGAGTACACCATCAAGCATATCAAAGTTTTAAGAACATATTACCCCTTTCTCCACGAGGTACAAAAAGAGGAAAAAGAAAAAGACAAAATATCAACAGATTTATGCCATTATGATCCAGCCAAAAAGATAGAAGCTCATAGTCTTCATATAGCTTGCTACTATTAATCATTCTTTTCCTTGTTAACCTATTTAGTATTACAATTTTTGCTAAGATTGAAGGAATCAAATCTTGGAAAGGAACCAATGGGGGGAAATTCTTTTCCAGTCACTATTGTCAAATTTATTAGCATTGAAATTTGAATCTCTGACCTGCTTGTCCCTTTCCAACTCATATTGGTGCAACTTGGAATACTAGTTTTGAAAGTCTATATATTCCCCTTTAAACTTGTCATCAATTTTCCTCAGGTCTTGTGGCCCGAATTTTGCATCTTGTAAGTCCTCTATGGATACTTGTTGAGCCTTCATCAACAATTTTTATAAATCTCTCTGCAAGAAGCTTTAGGGTGAAGGTGACTTGTTTAGCAACAAGAAGAAAAATGAATCTAAAAGGCTCACTAAGGCACCTCATCTTACCTTGGTACAAGTCTTTGTTTCTCTTTTTCCAAATGAACCATAATATTTACATGGATAGGTCATTCCAAAACTTGTTCTAGGCTTACTATCCATACCCTTAACATAGCCACTTAAAATTTCAATTCAAGACACATTGTCCCTACAATCCCATCCCAACACATTTCCCATAAAGATAGACTAGACTTTACAAGAAAATTTACAGGTAAAGAAAATATGTTTTAGATTATCAATACACTTACAAATTCTACACACAGGTTGGTTCTAACCTTTTATCATCTTACTAATAATAAGAAGCAATTTAAAACAACATTTTTTGGGTTCAAATAAACTAGCCCAATATTTTTGGATAATTTTTGACCAATCAACATTCCCCATATTTAACCCCCAAGCTCGGTTGACCTATCCTAGAATATCTTGAGTTTTGTATAGTAGTCTATATAGATTGATAGGTTTAATCTTTAGGAGGGGAGTATTGCCATTCCATTTGAGATCATTAAAATCCACTGGTTTAGATATCACTTCCACGAAAGATCCCATATTATTCCAACACTTTGCAAGAATAAAGAAGGTCTTTTGGTTATTTTCATTCAATTTAAATTTCTCTTTCAAGAGATTCCTAGGTATAAGTTCAGATTTTACCAACATTTCATTAATTGCATTGATGCCCTAGAAATAACATTTGTTTTTCAAATAGCCTTGTAGTTGAGCTAGGCATTTACCTTTCTGTTTCAAATTCCACCACACATATTTGTACCCATGGAAAACATTTCTATCAGTATCAAAAACATACTTGTTTTTAATTAGCTCCCTAACATACTCCTAGGATCTCCAAATACTAGATATTTTTTTCACCCAAAAGGCTTAAGAAGGTGTATACATTTTTCTCCTCTTTGAAGTGATCTGTTTACGCATTGCTTCAAAGAAATTTTGTTGTTACTGCTAGTATCAACGAAAAAAAATTTAGTTATGCCCCAGATGTTGATTTTATTGTGATGATGGATATATGCCCCCACGAGAGATAAATTGATGAATTTTTTATGATGGGCACCAAAAAAAAGACATTAATATTAAAATTCATATTCATTGCACCATTAAAATGACTCAACGTGCCAAAATAGGCGGCCAATGCGCCATATCAGCCTATGTGCCATCTTATCTTGCCAATGTGCTACAAAATCTATCCTAGGCACTAAACCATTTGATGTGCTACTTTAGCCTACATACGCACTAAACTATCTAACCTAAGCGCTATTCTACTTGACGCGCTAAAACAAAAAATCTATGAGCCACTTCGGGCCTCTAATGCGGTAAAAGATTTTAAAATTTTGAAAACTGAAAAACACACATGAAATTTGAAATGCACAAAAAATGAAGAGGTTCACGGGTACATACTAGAGGTCCGTACGCAACCGGGTGGTTGTGTCAATGCACATGCTCGAAATGGTGAGTATGGTAAGGAATTGGCATTTTTCTCCAAATTGCTCAAATTCACTCTCTCTCAAATTTTCAAAACTCAGTTGCACAAATGAATTCAAATTAACCCCTTTTTAGCTTTTTAAAGAGTGATTTAAAGGGATTTTAATGGGATTTATTTATTTTATTCACTGAAGGATTAATTCATACTTCAACACAGGGGCATTTTCATAACTATTTGTCAGGAGATAAATTATTTCATCGTCAGATCTTTATCAAATCATCAAAAATTCATGAAAAATCATAAAAATTCCAAAAATTCCAAAAGTCCAAAAAAAAATTTTTTTAAAAAAAATCCAAAAATCATCAATTTATCTCCCGAGGGGGCATATATCCATCATCGTAGCAAAATCAACAAATGGGGCATAACTAAAAACAAAATCGTCGATACTAGCAGCAGCAGCAAAATTTTCTTTGAAGCAATGCCTAAACACATCACTTCAAAGAGGGGCAAAATGTATACACCTAAAAATGGTCTGGATAATCTAATTAATTAAATATGATTTTATTTGATTAATTAACCTTTAATTCTTCTACTATTAAATAAATAGATATATTTATTTATATAGTTCATTATTAATTCTTCAATCTCTATTATATTATTTCTTCTTAATTAAATAAACAAAATTAATACTTTATTTTTATTTAATTATCATTATTAATTTCTTCTATCAATTATCATATTTCTTCCATATTTATTTAATAAACATAGACTTCTAAAAGTTTGTTTTCCTAAATTGAATAAATCTAAATATTCAATTAAAATATATTCTATAGCTAATCATATCCACCTACCAAATTAGATATGATATGTCTAATTAATTCATCTCAACCTTCATGGGCAAATTTAGAGACAAATTGGAGAAAAATTTGTAGGCAACTTCATCTTCTTCGATTGATTCTCCCTATTATTTGGTCAAGTGTTTTTATGGGGAGGAACAATCTCCATAATCATCTTAGAATCCTTTATCCTTCACCATTGAATCCTCGGGATTGAATCCTGACCTTTGCCTTGCTACCCCTTCACAAATATGTTGTCGAGAATCTATAAATATAGCCCCATTCTATAGGAAAAAGATCTTGACTTTGTGCAAACTTACTCTGCAGGAATATCAATTAACCAATCAAGCATATTATTTAGCAATCATCAAAGCATTCAGCAATAACATTATCATAGCTTCATAATATAGAATCATTTAGCTGCATCTTAGTTTGTTGTAGCTTCTTTTATCAAGTTTCATGTCAATTTAGATTATAGTAGCATCAATATCATATAACCATCATCATATAGGATTAGATTTTTGCATTTTAGTAGCATCTCATTCTCTAGATTGGCATTTTAACAGTCACAATGCTTACCAAATCTGAGAGCCCTATGATTTAATAAATCTTTGGAGATAGAGAGCAATATGACGCTTTCAAGAGTTTCATTGTTTTAATTAGATTAATTTATGTTGATTCTCTTGATATAATATCTTATTAAGAAGTGTTGTGTTTTGGTAGGTGAATATGATTAGCTATAGAATATATTTCAATTGAATATTTAGATTTATTCAATTTAGGAAAAAAGATATTTAATTTAATAAAACAAACTTTTAGAAGTCTATGTTTATTAAATAAATATGGAAGAAATATGATAATTGATAGAAGAAATTAATAATGATAATTAAATAAAAACAAAGTATTAATTTTGTTTATTTAATTAGGAAGAAATAATATAATAGGGATTGAAGAATTAATAATGAACTATATAAATAAATATTTCTATTTATTTAATAGTAGAATAATTAAAGGTTAATTAATCAAATAAAATCGTATTTAATTAATTAGATTATCCAGACCATTTTTAGGTGTATACATTTTGACCCTCTTTGAAGTTATGTGTTTACGCATTGGTTCAAAGAAAATTTTACTGATGCTGTTAGTATCGACGATTTTTTTTATAGTTATGCCCCAGATGTTGATTTTGCTGTGATGATGGATATATGACCCCTCGGGAAATAAATTGATGTTTTTTTTATTATGGGCGCCAAAAACAAGACACTAATATTAAAATTCATATTCATTGCACCATTAAAATGACTCAACGCACCAAAATAGGCGGCCAATACACCATATAAGCCTATGCGCCATCTTATCCTGCCAACATGCTACAAAAATTTTCCTAGGCGCTAAACCATTTGATGCGCTACTTTATCCTACGTACATGCTAAAATATCTAACCTAAGTGTTATTCTACTTGATGCGTTAAAACAACAAATCTATGTGCCACTTCGAGCCTCTAATGCGCTAAAAGATTTTAAAATTTTGAAAACTAAAAAACAAGCACGAAATTCAAAATGCACAAAAAATGAAGAGGTTCACGGGTACATACTGGAGGTCCATACGTGACCGGGTGGTTGTGTCGATGCACGCGCTTGAAATGGTGAGTATGGTAAGGAATTGGCATTTTGCTCCAAATTGCTCAAATTCACTCTCTCTCAAATTTTCAAAACTCAATTGCACAAATGAATTCAAATTAACCCCTTTTTAGCTTTTTAAAGAGTGATTTAAAGGGATTTTGATGGGATTTATTTATTTTAGTCATTGGAGAAATAATTCATACTTCAACACATGGGCATTTTCACAACTATTTGTCGGGAGATAAATTATTTCATCATCAAATCTTTATCAAATCATCATAAATTCATGAAAATTTCCAAAAATCCAATAAAAATAAAAATAAAACATTCACCAATTTATCTCCCGAGGGGGCATATATCCATCATCACAACAAAATCAACATCTGGGGCATAACTGAAAAAAAATTCATCGATATTAGCAGTAGCAGCAAAATTTTCATTGAAGCAATGCGTAAACACATCACTTCAAAGAGGGAAAAAATGTATACACCTAAAAATGGTTTGGATAATCTAATAAATTAAATACAATTTTATTTGATTAATTAACCTTTAATTCTTCTACTAGGGTAAGTGCACCAATCTGTGACACAATTTAGGTCCCAAATTGAAAAAACGTTAAAAAAAAACTGAAATAAGCCATTTGGTGCACGCCAAATGACTTAAAAGACATTTGGCGCACGCCAAATGACTTAAAAGACATTTGGCGCACGCCAAATGACTTAAAAGACATTTGGCGCACGCCAAATGGCTTATTTGACATAAAAGCAAAAAATCGAGTTTCAAACCCTCATTTTGTCTTCAACCCATAGCTTGAGGAAGAGGATTTCAAGTCTGCAAGTCACGCTCACCAAATCTCTTCCATTGTTTGCATCCTTAGCTTGCCATTTTCCACGAGGATGCCACCAACACATCGGAGAGGTCGAAGATTGTAGAGAGGTATGTATTTTTATTCTATTTATTTTGAATTTGATTTAGAATGCAAATTTAAATAGATTTTTATAATAAAACTTTGTTCTAATTCTCAGGGAATGAATCTCCACCTCAAAAAATTGAGAATTCACAATCACCCCCTCATGAAGAGCCTCCTATACAAGAACAACCCGAAACCCCTCCATCAATTCATAGGCATCCTCAAGGAACACAAGAAAATATTCAAAATCAAATTGAAAATAATAAAAGAGACATTCAACAATTAATTGCAAGATTAACTGAGCATGTCGAAACCCATCCTTGTAGGAGAGGGATTGTTGAATCATTGAATTCAATTGTAACTCATGTAGGAGAAATGAGCGAGCAAATTAATTTTTGGCCAAATAAGAGGCATGAGATGAGACAATTGTATGCTAGTGGTTTGTCATATGCAGATGTCAAAAAACTAAAAATTAGCAAATTCGACTTGTGTTCCCTATTTATAGACCCAAAAACCAATGAACCTTTGTCCCATGCATGCAGGAGGTTCCCCATCCATTGGTGCCACCATGAGTTAATTAAAAACAAATTTTGGGAGTGGTGGTGGACGGTATTTGACCAACCTCCATGCAATAACCATGAGGTGCCACAATACTTTTTGAGGAAACTCTATTGCGAGTTTGTCCTCAATAAAATTCTAAACTATTTTGACATCTTAGACTTTCAGGGTAGAGGTGGGGGCTCCAGACATGATAGACCTATTGCACGACGTAATCCACAATTGGCACCGAGAGCCTTTGGCGGACCCATGGTGGAGCATTTATTTGTTCCTTCCATTGTTAAGGACAATGTAGAGGTGGACAGGATGAAGTCAGTTGGCTCACTCACCCAAACCATTTTACAGTGTGTGAGTCCTCTAGTAGAGCCTGGTGTGGAGGAGACGTGTAGGCCCCGAGCTCCACCCCACCATTGTGGCACTTGTGGTGTTGTTTGCACGTACGATTATTAGGATGATTGTGATGCAGCTACATAGCCTATGTCATTTGTAGAGGCGATGGATTTCACGGATGATATTCTGAATGATATATTCGACATTAACACTCAGGTAAAATTTAACAAGTTATTTTAATGTTGTTTATTAAAATATATTTTGAAATTTAAGAATAACTAAATTAGTAGAATTTTGATATGATGAAATTTCAGGGTTGCACTGTTCATGAGGTATGCTCTATTCCTACGGACCCTTATACATAATCGACGATGAGTCCACAAGTATGCAACTAGTATTAAAGATATTATTATTACATTTGAATAGTTGAATGTTATATTTGAATGTTTGTCTCATAACGTGCTTCAGATTTGAAATAGTTTCCTGGTACACCTTCTTCCTCCATACCTCGCAATTCATATCCTCAAACAATGTACACTCAGGTAGCCTTTATTCATTAATGGTGTTGTAAATCTATGTTAGCTATTTTTCATAATTTTGCGTATATACAAATCTAAAAAATTGATGAGAAACAAAAACATTGCATTCAAGTATTCCTTGATCATGTCACATTATGTTCTCCTACTTCACTTTTTGTTCATTTATTCCTTCCTAATCCCTTACCATTAACATTTAATAGTTCACCCTATTTTCCATGATCCCCTCCTAGCCCATCCCACTAATATCTTCTAGTCCATGCTATGTGTCATTATGTCCTACTCCCATCTTATTGTACCCATTATTATATCACCCTAGATGTTCCATGATCCCCTATGTTCCACCCTATGTTCCTTTATATCATCCTATGTTATACCATATTTATCCACGTGTCATCCTAGATAACTCGTCTCTATTATTACTACACACAGGTCAAGTTCGCACTTCGTGTACTATAGTCAAATCCTAGACACCTCCTAATTCACCTTGTGTTGCATTATTCCCTAATAATTGCATCCCATTAACCTCAAATTTTCCACCCTATATTTTTTTATCCCATCCTAGCCCATCCCATCAATCTATACTAGTCCATCCTATGTTCCATTAATCCCTTTGGTGCAAGGGCACCAATCTTTTCTATGTTTCTTCATTAAGTGTCTGATAGTGGTGCAAGGGCACCCATGGGTCTAAGGGACCTAGAATCATTTGATATGTTTTTTTTCTTTGGTTAATGTTGGAATAAGGTCTCATGTACCATTTTATTGCTTTGTAATAGGTCTCCTAGGGATTTGGTGGAGTTTTCGTCTTGATGACCAACTTTTTGTACAAACAAGGTCTCCATCCTCCTTTGTAAGTCTAGTGCATTTTGGAAAATTAAGCAAAAAGGATGCCTTGATGTAGCTAGACACCTGAGGGGAGTCATCTTTTTCATTTTGAGTATTTTTGGATACCTTTCACACAATTTGGAGGTATCTTTGTAGTCAGGTTGGTGAAAATTGGCTAAATTGCCTTAATTAGGCATTAAAGAGTAAAAAATGAAGTCTTTTTGTGTTTCCAATGGCCAACTGATTCAAATTTTAGTTGGAGGAGGTTCTAAGGCTTCATATATGCCTCTCTTGGTTGAGGAAAGGTTGTTCTTGAAGTTTGGAAGAAGTTTTCAATAAAGAGTTTGTTGAATTCTGTGTTTTCTTGAAGAAATTGCTGATCCCATACTTGGTACGGTCTATACATGTCGTTTCATGCTCCAAGCCTATAATGGTTGGATAGGTAATTTAATAATATTTCTTTTGGAATTGGAGTGGTGATATTCCATTGAGTATTGAGGGAGATATCTTAATTTTACTCTCGGGTGGTCTGAAAACCCTCAAAATTAGGGTTATGAGTGACTTATGGGTATTTCTTCCATCCCCAAATTGTAGAGTTGCTAAATCCTAGTGGGATGGAAGTTCTATGCCTTTAATATTATTTCCTCAATGTCTTGGAGAATTAAAGGCTCATTGGAGGAAGTGTTGTGAGATTCTTGGCTTGACATCTCTATGTGGCAAGCCTAATTAACAAGCCAAAAAGTGAGTTTTGCTTGGTTTCTAGAAAATTTGTTTGGGGAGAACTTAGGAATGATGGTAACAGGTGTGGAAAACCTATAGGAGATTTTTTTTTGGGATTTGGGGTGAAGGGGAGAGCCAAGATAGCCAAGACCTAATTGTAGGTCTGTGATTTAGGCCTCTTGGAGCAGCAGTAGAAAAGGTCATTGTGAGTTATGCCTTGACAATCAAGAGGAAAGGTTTTGGAACTTTCTAGGGGTCCATGTGGGGTGTCTGAATCCATGGGTTTTATTTCTTGACAGTCCTCCATGTGCTTTTTATTCTGACTGTCCTACCGGGTAAGGGCTACAAGCCTTAAGAGGGAGTGAGGTCTAAATCACCATAGTGATAGTTATTTGTTGAAACCTAAGTGCTAAAGGGTTGTTGAACCTTGTTTTGTCCTAATGTGACATGATCCAAATTCTTTCAAGCTTTGTGGGTGGTCTGAGTTGTGAACCCTAGGTGTGTGGGGGCTGATCACTTAAAAAATAATGGAGTTTATGACTCCTTGTAAGAGTGTTTGAGAGAAGTGTCGAATTGGATTGTCTTTGCCATCATAGTTGTGTGTTTACGTTCCCTGCCACTCTGCATCATAGTGGTATCAAAGCTTGACTGTAGGTAATTTTTGAAGGGAATACATCATGCCTCCAAAACAACCTGAACTGGTGGTTGCAAAGGAGTTGAAGGCCTTGAGACAAGAGGTAGAGGCCTTAAAGGAAATGAACAAAAGAAGAGGAGTGGCCATGGAGGAAGAGAGTTCCTTTGAAGAAGAGCCAGAGGGTGAAGGACCTATAGAAGGTGGAGAGAACCCTCAAGGGGAAGAGATACCCCCTCATGAGAGAAGAATCCTTAAAGCATTGCAAGCATCAAGAGGAGAGTCCTTTGAAGTGAAGATTGACCTATCGGTGTACAGTGGAAAGATGGATGTGGAAGAAGTGTTGGAATGGGTAGAGGCATTGAATAACTATTTTGAATATAAATAAATGGCAGAGAACAAGAAGGTGAAGTTTACCAAAACAAAGTTGAAGGGATCCACCTTGACATGGTGGAATTTCATCCTAGGAGAAAGGGTGAAGATGGGTAAGTCTATGATTAACTCATGGGATAGGATGGTGCATAGGTTGAAGGCACAATTCCTTCCTGCTGATCATGAGGTGCAAGAGTTCAAAAAGAGGTAGAATTTGAAGCAAAAAGACATGGATGTTTCATCCTACACTGAACAATTATTCAAGTTGAGTATGAGATGTGATCGTGTAGAAAGTGAGAATGAAAGAGTGGCCAGGTATATCAATGGCCTAAGGCTCAACATAGAAGATGAGATCAGTTTGGTTGTCCCAAATACCATGGAGGATTGCATACAAATTGCACATAAGGCTAAAGAGAAGATAAGAAAACAAGAGCAGCAAAATAGAGGAAGAGGCAAGAATTTCAGAGGTAGAGGTAGCTTTGGGGGCTGAAATCAGTCTCAAAAACATCAGGAGTCTAATCCTAATGAATCAAGTGGAGAATCAAGAAATAGAGGGGGATTCATGGGTAGGAGACCCAATGGTAGAGGCAGATTTAATGGAGGGAGAAGTTCCAATCAGTTTTCAGGGAGATGTTACACTTACAACTAGCCTAGGCATCCATCCTTCAAATGCCCTGAAAAGCGAGGATCAAGCTCTCATGGTGGAGAGAGGAGGAATCAATTGGTACATGAAGATGAAGGAAGTGTGACCTCACCTACAATAAACCTCACATCAGAAGTTGGAGAGAACTTGATGATTAGGAGAGCGTTGCTCAAGGCACCAATCCCTGAAGAACCCCCACAAAGGAAGGCACTCTTTACAATCAATTGCAAGGTACAAGGTAAGGTGTGTAAGATAGTAGTGGACTCAGGATCAACTGATAATCTTGCTTCAATTGAGATTATCACCCTAACCCATACAAAGTTTCATGGCTTAGTAAAGGACAACAGGTCTTGGTGAATGAGAAAGTATGGGTAGAATTCAACATTGGGTCATACAAGGACAAGATCCTATGTGACATCATCCCTATGGATGTGTGTCACTTGCTGCTTGGGAGGCCTTGGTAGTTTGATAGGAAGGCCAAGCATGATGGGGAGAAGAATACATACTCCATTGTGAAGGATGGGGTGACTTACAACCTCACACCTCTCATAGAAGAATACAAGGAAAAGCATGAAGGGCCTAGTGTTTTGATGGTGGGTGAGAAGGATTTCATGAAGACCTTGAAGGAAGGAGGAGGAAGAGGATTTGAAAAATTGAATTTGAATTTGAAAAGGATTTCTCACCCTAACCCATACAAAGTTTCATGGCTTAGTAAAGGACAACAGGTATTGGTGAATGAGCAAGTATGGGTAGAATTCAACATTGGGTCATACAAGGACAAGATCCTATGTGACATAATCCCTATGGATGTGTGTCACTTGTTTCTTGGGAGGCCTTGGTAGTTTGATAGGAAGGCCAAGCATGATGGGGAGAAGAATGCATACTCCATTGTGAAGGATGGGGTGACTTACAACCTCACACCTCTCATAGAAGAAGACAAGGAAAAGCATGAAGGGCCTAGTGTTTTGATGGTGGGTGAGAAGGAATTCATGAAGACCTTGAAGGAAGGAGGAGGAAGAGGATTTGAAAAATTGAATTTGAATTTGAAAAGGATTTCTCACCCTAACCCATACAAAGTTTCATGGCTTAGTAAAGGATAACAGGTCTTGGTGAATGAGCAAGTATGGGTAGAATTCAACATTGGGTCATACAAGGACAAGATCCTATGTGACATAATCCCTATGGATATGTGTCACTTGCTGCTTGGGAGGCCTTGGTAGTTTGATAGGAAGGCCAAGCATGATGGGGAGAAGAATGCATACTCCATTGTGAAGGATGGGGTGACTTACAACCTCACACCTCTCATAGAAGAAGACAAGGAAAAGCATGAAGGGACTAGTGTTTTGATGGTGGGTGAGAATTATTTCATGAAGACCTTGAAGGAAGTAGGAGGAAGAGGATTTTTCCTGATTATGAAGCCAAAGAGTGAAGCAGATCTACCCACAAAGAAGAAGGAAGATGCACCTAGAGAGGTACAAGAGTTGTTGGAAAGCTACAAGGACATAACGGTAAATGAACTACCTAGTTCCCTACCTCCCATTAGGGATATAAGCCACCATATTGATCTAATTCTATGGGCTGCATTTCCCAATAAGGCTGCATATAAGATGACACCTACTCAGAATGAGGAGATTGCAAGACAAGTGCAAGATTTGTTGGATAAGGGCCTAGTGAGAAAGAGTTTGAGCCCATGTGTTGTTCCTACTGTCCTAGAACCAAGGAAGGATGGAAATTGGAGTTTTTTCACTAATTCAAGAGCCATTAAGAGCCATTAATAGACATGATATTGAAGAGGTTACAAGAGGAGAAGTTGTTGATCAACATGGAAAAGTGTGAATTAATGAAGGGAGAACTAGTGTACCTTGGATTTGTCATCTCCAAGGGATGTTTGAAGATGGGTCCTTCAAAGGTGGATGTTATTCTTACTTGGCCAACACCAAAATCCATGGGAGATGTGAGAAGCTTTCATGGACTTGCAAGCTTTTATAGAAAGTTCATCAAGAACTTTAGACGAATTTGTGCACCCATCTTGGACACCATCAAAGGAGGTAACAAGGGTAAGTTTTCTTGGACCAATGAGGCTGATAAAGGGTTTGAATATCTGAAAAAGAGAGTAGCACAACAACCTATACTTCTGCTCCCTGATTTTGATAAGGTTTTTACAATTGAATGTGATGCTAGTAACCAAGCAATAGGGGTTGTCTTGAGCCAAGAAGGCAAACCGGTTGCATTTTTCAGTGAGAGGCTGAATGAAGAAAAGAGGAAGTATTCTTCCTATGATTTAGAATTGTATGCTATGGTCCAAGCCCTCAAAAAGTGGAGACACTACTTGTTACCTAAATAATTTGTTGTCTATACTGATAATCATGCTTTGAGTTTCTTGAATTCACAAGATAAACTCAATCATAGGCACATGAAGTGGGTGGAGTCTTTACAAGCCTATACATTCACAATAAAGCATAAGAAGGGCCAACAAAATAAGGTGGCAGATTCTCTAAGTACATGGGAACTTTTAGTGCAAGAGATCCAACTCCAAAGCATGGGGGTTGATGCATTGAAAGACATGTATCATGAAGATGCAAATTTTAAGGAGGTATACAACATTTGTGATCAACATTTGAATACTTCTCATGGTGAATACTCTAATTTTCTATTGCAGAATGGTTTTCTCTTCAAAGGAAGCCAATTATGTGTGCCTAAATGCTCAATGAGGGAGAATATTATAAAGGAGAAACACAGTGGGAGCCTCGGAGGCCATTTTGGCCTTGAGAAGACCTTAGAACAAGTGAGGAGGTACTACTATTGGCCAAGGTTGCAAGTGGATGTGAGAAAGTTTGTGGAAGGATGCACAATCTACCAAAGAGAAAAGGGAACTTCATCAAATGTAGGGCTCTATCAACTACTTCCCATTCCCAATAGGCCTTAGGAGAGTGTAAGTATGGATTTTGTATTGTGGCTTCCTAGAACCCAAAAGAGGTTTTGATAGTGTTTTGTGGTGGTTGATAGGTTTAGTAAGATGGCTCATTTTCTTCCTTGTAAATGCACCAATGATGCATCTAGTATAGCATGTGTCTTCTTTAATGAGGTTGTTAGAATACATGGATTTCCCTTAAGCATTGTTTCTGATAGGGATTCTAAGTTCATAGGTCACTTTTGGAGGACCTTGTGGAAGAAACTTGGCACAAACCTGCCCTTTAGCTCTGCATACCATCCACAAACGGATGGAAAAACTGAAGTGGTGAATAGATCATTGGTAAATCTCTTGAGATGTCTTACCAAGGAGCATGGACAAGCTTGGCATCTGATTTTACGTCAGGCTGAATTTGCATACAATGACTCCATGAATAGGAGCATTGGTAGGAGCCCTTTTGAAGTATTCTATGGCATGCACCCTAGAGAGGTCTATGAGTTAATATATCTAGAAGGATTTGATAGGACAAGTGCTCAAGGAGAGGACTTTGTTGTTACAATCAGGGATATCCATCAACAAGTGAAGGAAACTCTACAAAAGAATGTTGAGAAGTATAAAGAAAGAGCATATTTGAAGAAGAGGGATGTTCAATACAAGGTTGGATATTTGGTGATGGCTCACTTGAAGAAGGAGAGACTTCCAAAGGGAAAGTATACTAAACTCATATATGCCTCTCAAGGTCGAGGCAAGGTTGTTCTTGAAGTTTAGAAGAAGTTTTCAATAAAGAGTTTGCTGATTTCTGTGTTTTCTTGAAGAAATTGTTGATCTCATACTTGGTATGGTCTGTACATGTTGTTTCATACTCCAATCCTATAATGGTTGGATAGGTAATTGAATAAGCTTTATTTTGGCATTGGAGTGATGATATTTCATTAAGTATCAAGGGAGATATCTTAATTTTACTCTTAGGTGGTCTGAAAACCCTCAAAATCAGGGTTTTGAGTGAATTATGGGTGTTTCTTCCATCCACACATTGTAGAGTTGTGAAATCCTGGTGGGATGGAAATTATATGCATGTACTATTAAGAGGGAGTGAGGTCTAAATCACCATAGTGATAGTTGTTTGTTGAAACCTTAGTGCTAGAGGGTTGTTGAACCTTGTTTTGTCCTAATGTGACATGATCCAAATGCTTTTAAGTTTTGTGGGTGGTCTAAGTTGTGAACCCTAGGTGTGTTGGGGCTGATCATTTAAAGAATAATGGAGTTTATGACTCCTTGTAAGAGTATTTGAGAGAAGCATTGAATTGGATTGTCTTTGCCATCATAGTTGTGTGTTTACCTTCCCTGCCACTCTGCATCAGATAGGAAAGGTGTGTTATGATGTTTGAGTTGAGCCCTTGATTCTTAATAAGGTCCAATGTGACCATTCTATTGTAATTGATCAACTTTGAGGGGATTTTGTATTCATCTTGTAAGGTTTGCAAATCATGTGGAAGGAATTCTCAAAGTTGACAAGGGGTGTCAAGGTAGATAGGATGATGTTTTCTTGAGTAAGTAATGATTTCTTAGTTAAATAAGGTCTCATTAGACTATTTGTAATAGTTTAGGTGTTTAAGAGGGTCTAGGAAAATATAAAGAGTCAAAACTTGAAAGTGCTAAATTTGTGAGTTGCATAAATGCAACAAATTTGTAATCCAACGGTCATGAGAGGTTTAAAAAGTAGTTGTAAGGTAGTTGGGAATTGGTTTGATGAGGAGAATCCTTTAAAAAGGCATGACAACTCATTTTTTAACGTTGGCTTGAAGTTTGAAGCATTAGCAATAAGAATATCTATGTTTTTCATCAAATTTCTGAGTTTTCTTGTCATTTGCAAGCCTATATGAGCCCGTACAGATTCATTGTGCAATGTAAATCATTTTAATTTGTGGTGGTAGGTGTTAACAATATTTTGGAACAAGTTCAAGGAGATCCATTGTGATTTGTGGTAAATATCCTTGTTTTCCTGTGACGGGCCGAAGACACACTATTTGAGGGTTTTGTAACCAAAATCATGATTTAAGCTCCCTTACACTTACTATACCTACTGTAACTAGTGTAATGGGCCCTAGGGAGTCTGAGTAGATTGTAGGTTGCATTATTAGAGATGTGGAGAAGGAACTAAGGAGATAAACCTATTGTCTTGATGAGTTTTGTGTAGAAAAACACATGAAGATGGAGCCTTGGGTCTAAGGTTTGTGGAAATCAATGAGAGTGTGGAGTTCTTTCCAACTTTTGAGAATATTGGGGTCAGAATATACATTTCTGAGTCGGTGGCATGGTCTGGGAGGTTGTGCAAGTGGGACTTTGAATAAACCCTCTTGACTTGGCATGAAATTGAGGGTTTTGGAGTTTTCTATGTTGGAGGAGTCAACCCTGGGTGTTGATTGTGGTTTTAGAGGTTTGAGGGCATAAAAAATGCATCCCCAAGGTTTCAAAGGTCTGTGTTAAGTTTAAAGGTATGTTGCTTTGTAAATATGGCCTAATTCATGGCCTAGGATAGCGTTGAGGGTCTAATTTCAAGGAATTGGTCCAAAAGACTTGTATCCAGTTAAGAGATATGTTGTATAACTGTGAAATGGGTATCTGAATCCACCTTTTGATTGTTAAGTGTTTTGGAAATCATGGGAGTTAAAGGCCAAAAACTAAGTTTGCACTACTGCTAGGTTACATGGGTGAAAGTGAGAAGTTAGACTCCTGATTGTTGTCAAGCTTTGAGGATTGTTTGGATAATTCTTGTAACAGTAGATTAAAAGATGATCGTCAAATATGAATGAGATGGATAATTTGCAACTAGAATAACAATGTTAATCCTAATCTAAATAATAATCTAAAATCAAACAACAAAGAACAAGGAAATAAACATAATAACTAAACAATTTAATGGAAAGCTCTCACCGAATATGCGTTCACTCCTTCGAATTATCTTGATTGTTCTTCTCCATTTTGCCTTTTCAGTATTCTTGCCCTCAGATTTCTATGTTTGAATGCAAGCATAACTTCGTCGAGTGTCTAAGCAAAATATCGAAGATAAGTTTCTTCTCAAAAGTGTATGATTTCGGGAGGAGGAATAATGATAATGACAGGCCATTTTATAAATTTTGGGTTTTCGAATGATCGGCTCAGATTGAAAGAGAGATCGACGGACGAGATCGATGAATGCCATGAGATGTGAGTTTTGTCTCAGATAGAACGTGAGTTAGAACACGAGTTTAGGAATTAATCTTCAAAAATAGAAGAAATAGACTTTCTATGTAAAAGACAAAGTTAGAACTCGAAGAATAATGCATTTGAATGCAAACATGAGTTAGAACTAGTTAATCGACTAGTTGTGACGGAGAGTCTTCTCGCAGAGATAAATAGGTGTTGAATCCAAAGATAACTAGAGAACTAAAAATAGATCTCGAGTCAGAAGGTGAGTGAATGACTTAGATAACTGAATGATAGAAGAATGCGACATAAATATTAAATATGAATTAAATGTTAATTTAATTCAACATTCGAAAATGAATTGACTTTAATTAAATAAATAAATATAATTTATTTAATTTGATTGTTTGAAAAGGATAATATAAATAATTAAATATTAAATATTTAATTATAGATAAAGGGGGTTAAATGAATAATTGAATAAAGATATTTAATTATAGTTGGAAAAGTATGATAAAGGGGTAATTAAATAATAAATTGTTTAATTGATAGATAAAGGAGGAAGAATTAATTAGTTCGCAACATAATTAAATAAATATGATTTATTTAATTAATCAAGTTGAATAAAGGTTATTATGAATTAGTGAATTAATTAAAAAGGACTATTTAATTAATAGAAGAAATATGTGTTAGAAAGGTTAATTAAATAATTAACATTATTTAATCGTGACCATGGACTATAGAAAATTATGTCAATTGTGTACTCGTAGGCCTAGACCAATTTTCGATATCTAGAGTTTGCCCCTATTTGATACAATGTTGGTACGGCGTTGTGTCAAAGAAAATATGCCCCGATCATGCCCCAGCATGAAACAGGTTAAGGTATGCCCCCTCGGGAAAATTGACAAATTTTTGAAAGTTTCAAAAAAATCAGGAAATATTCCCCGTAAGTCAATTTGATAGTTAGAAATGCTATGGAGTTGACGGAATTGTATTTGGAGATGATACAGATGAATACGGTTCATTTGAAGTTGAAAGGTTAAGCAGCCAATAGACTAGGGCTGAAGAAAGGCCATTCAAACCCTACCTATAAATAGGAATTAGGTCCAAACCTAATTCATTTACACCCGGAGGAGTTAGAAAAAGAGGAGATTTTCTCTGACTAGCTGATGAAAATGGCACCCATTCTATACGCTGTGCATCGTGGATATCAGATCCGGATGTTAAGGAGGCCAGCTGACGCAGGAACACCAGTATGTACCCGAAAGCGAACTCTTAAAAATTATTTTTGCACGTAGTTTTAGGCATTGAAAATTCAATTAGCAAATGCAGTGTATCATGAACGACACATATGCCGTCGTATTCGCCGCATTTGACTGCGAAATGACGCATGTGCGAAAACACGCCTAGGCTAGGTTAGGCATTTTAGGGAATGGCCACACTTGAATTATAATGCACTGCATGTGTAGTTATGCAACGCATCTACATTAGGATTAGATGCATTTAGGGTAATGAACCGCATATGCATAAGTGAAATGCATATGTAGTAGTTAGGTAGGTTGATGAAAATGCACCACATTTGTTAAAATGGACCACATGTGCAATAGGTTGAAAATGGGTGTGGGAAATATATGATGCATATGTAATATGCACCGCGAGTGAGGCTTCATGCAACACATTTGCAAAAATGCACCACATCTATTAAAATGAGCCACATTTGATTGGTAAAAATTTTGAAAAAAAAATTCAAAGAAAAACTTGAAAATTCTTGACATCATGTTTTAAATGTAGGTGGTTTTAGATCCTATATATACGCGGGAGTCACGTCTAGACACATTCGATTTGAGAGATCGTTTGGCGAGTGCAGAGATTCGGCTTCGATGGAGACTGGGTCTACGTCACTATTTGTCGATGCCCACTATTCGGGCAAACAGGGGGATGCTGACAGCATTAGGTGAGCGATGGCACTCTGAGACATTGTCCTTTCATTTGCCGACTAGGGAGGCCACTGTCACATTGGAGGATGTGTATAGGATCTTGAGACTTCCAATTAGGGGAGAGCGGGTTATATATGATACCCAACGCGGATTGACCGAGTTGGCTAGATTCTTCGAGGTTGATGATATCAGTAGGCTCGACATCGATCACTATGAGATCAGATGGCCAGTGTTAGCAGATAGATATGATAGGATTGATTGTATATTATATACATTGATTAGGGGGATAGTTCTTCTAGATAGACGGGGTCACGGATTTCCAGTGGGATGGGGTGCTATGTTGGTTGGTATGTTGGAGAGTGAGACTAGGTATGCTTGGGGTCCATGTCTACTTGGGATGTTATACTTTCATCTACATGACATTGCTTATAGAGATGCATAGTCACTTAGCTGCGGGACCACTTTGCTGATGGTATGGGCTTGGGAGAGGATAGCCATTTTTCCTCCTCTAGTTACTATAGAGCGACGGGAGAGATTCCCGTATGTGTTCTGATACATAGGACACATTACTCAGACACATGTGGGAGACACATGGTTTTGGAGACATGCATTAGATATTCTTGATCAGTTTACATGGAGACCGTACATAGATTGTGAGGAGTGGGTGGATGAGGATGTACATTTGGTATTCTGTAGACAGACACAATATCTTATTGGGAGGACTATTTCTAGTGTTCATATCATTGAGTGACACTTGCCAGACAGAGTTCTGAGACAGTTCGGCGAGGTTCAGGATGAGCCTCGGAGTAGAGCAGAGTTTGCTCGTTCGTCGAGAGAGGTTCCATATTGGGGGCCTATGATTCCAGTAACTACTACTGAGGCAGAGATAGAGGCATTACAACCAATATAGTGGGGTTGGAGAGATGGAGCAGCAGACCCAGGGACTACAGCTGCATATGACGCATGGTGGGTAGAGCATCGACATGTTCCTTACATTGATCTGAATCAGCCGACACCTATTGAGAGACGAGGCACAGGACCTAGAGGACGACAAAGAGGTGGAGGTGCTAGAGTCAGGAGAGTTGGTGGGAGAGATGGTGATGCTAGAGGTGGCAGGTGAGGACGGAGAGGACAAAGAGGGGGTTGGGTAGGTGCACTTTCACCTATCCATGAGGCAGGTGTAGAGGATGTACCGATGTTGGACATCGGAGGGGGAGTGGATGTATAGGTTGGGGATGAGCATGCTGTCGAGGAGGTAGTTGTAGAGGACCATGCAGAGGTGGATATTGGAGTGGAGGATGTTGTAGAGGATGTAGATATTGATATGGCTATAGACCCTCTGGGTGTTTTGGCAGGATATGGAGAGGATGATGTTGAGGAGGAGGCACCGATGGAGGAGCAGGAGAGAGAGTTCAAGGATCGGATTGTGGAGGGGAGACGGGAGGAGGATGATCCTAGGGATGGTGATAGGGAGGCTTTGGAGGAGAGACTATGACTTATGACAGTAGAGTTTGATGCTATGAGGATAGAGAGAGACAGTGCCTACACAGAGAGAGATAGTGCACACGTAGAGAGAGACAGTGCCCATACAGAGAGGGATAGTGCACTTATGGAGAGAGATCAAGCTATAGCCCGGAGATAGGAGATAGAGCAGCAATTCATAGAGGTTAGATGCCTTTGTAGTGGGTCCTCATCTGATGGCATGGTACGAGAGTTAGTCAGATCGGTTGAGAGAGCCACCTACTACAGGGACTTATATGAGGCAGTGGTGCCAGCAGAGAGATGGGCTCCTAGCTTTTTAGAGGTGCGCAATCAGAGGTCACAGAGCATGATTCATAGGACACAGAGTACAGAGAGGGTGGTAGGACCATCGAGGGCAAGTCCGTATGAGAGGCCTTCCACCTCACAGAGAGCACCTTCAAGGCTTTTCCCACCACCTTCACCACGTGACAGCAGTGGCAGTGGGACATGATGACAGGGTTACATATGTATACATTGTATTTTGACCAGAGAGCTTACGAGCTCATGTTTTATTTATGGATACATTCTGACATTGTACTATGACACACTATTTTGAGCGATATATATATATGATTTTGGTGGCTTCTATATGATATGCAGTTCTATTTTATGGATGATACATTAATTCTATATGATTATGTTTCCTAGATGATGTATGTACATGTGTTATGAATGAATATTTCTACATGTTATGAGTTATGCATTTTATAATGATGTTATGGATGTCTTAACTTACTTATGATAATGAATGCAAATGATCTATATGATGCTTATTTATATGTGATGGGGATATGTACATGCGATGTTTACATTATTTATGCTATGATGATGAAATGCCTATTATGTCATGATTTCGAATATATGAAATGAAGATGTATGTTACTATCTATATGTTTTAAATGCGATGCAACTATGTGAAATGCTTATTTAATGTATGCAAATGCAAATGATCTAATGTTTTATTGTGTCACAACACTTTATCATTATGTCAAAGAAGAGAAATTTTAGGATGATATGAATTCAGAATGTTAGTAAGAAATAATTGAGGTTGATTGATTGAGAAAAACTATAATCTTCAATATAGTGCCAAAATATGCTATGCTTGCTTGTTATCATCATTGGGCGGGACATGACACAAATGGATAGTACACACTATGATATGAGATAGACCATAGTGTACAAAGTCATCCATCTGCGAAGAACATATAGTCACAGACAAGGAGTGTCTTAACTCATACTAAGGATAGAATTGCCCCAGTCATTTTGTCGAGACAAACCACAGACAATAGACAAATAAAAGACGGGTCATGAGACGTCATTGCTCCTCTAAATCCTTGATAGGACATCCTTGAGGAAACTAGTAACATGACTCAACAACCAATATTTAAAAAGACAGTTGACAAACAACAGTCAAAGAAAAAAAGAGTCTTGAGACATCCTTGCTTCTCTAAATCCTTCAAGGGACATCCTTGAGAAAGCTAGTAACCGGACTAATTCACAAATCGATAAAAAGATAAGACAAAGTAAGATATAAAGTCATAAAGCCGAATAAAAGTATCCGCCAAAACTTGATCTTGCAGGACTGTTTGATGTTGATTTTTGACATAGCGTAATGTGAGAGAATGACACATACCGCATAAGATGTTGATTCTGGTTTCGACCTGGTGACTTCTGTATAAGGCATGACAAAGCCTGGTTTTAGAAAGACACGTGCCATATAAGACGTTGGAGACTGATGATGTTGAAGTGACAAGCTACATGAGACTATGACAATTTGGCAACGTCTGTTGACAAGAAAGGCATATCTTGCATAAGACATAGGTTGATCACTTTGACAATGTGTTTGATAATGACTTGATGACAGTTTGAGATGTTTCGCCTTGTTGATGCATGACTTGTTTTGATTCCTTGACTAATAAAAAGTGTGTGTGTGTGGACAGTGTATGTGAATGAACCCTACTGGATTGACCAAGTGTGGTCTCGGGAGCTCATCAATTGATTAGCCTTGCCTACGTTGTACATGTAGAGACCTCGTAGTTCGACACGACCAATGACTTTGAATGTACAAAGAGTCATGATTTAAATGTGTGTGATACATGACAAACCTAGACTGACAGACCTAATGCCTCGGGGGCACATCGATTGATGGCCTTGCCTACGTCCCAGTCGTAGAGGCAACGTAGTTTGATTGACAGACTGAACATGACTGACTTGAATCTATTTTTTGGTATTTTCTGACATGTTTTGATTTTTTTTTGGATTTTTGAAGTTTTCTAATGTTTTTGGGATTTATTTTTTTCAGGACATTTTTGATGGTGTGACATTATGTACAAGGTGTTAGGGCATAGAACAAGGATTTTCCGCCAGTCAGGAATAAGACTTTGCAAGATGGAGTGGGTAATGTGACGGAATGGACGTTAGATGTCTATCATTCCAAGCAATGGATAAGACAACTATTTATTATGAGTGATGGTGAAAAAGTCTGAATAGAATGATGGTAGACGAAAGAGCGAGCTTGACTACACATGGTTCCTATTTGCCAGATTTTCACCATGGTACTTATCCATAGCGCCACTGAAGCGGTTTTCACTATTGGATGGATTATTTCTCTTTACTTTTTTTTTTTTTCTAATATTTTTTTGGTGTTACAAATGCCCTGCTTGCCGTGGCTGGCATCAAGGTAACCATTTTTTTGTTTTTTTTTGTTTTTTGTTTTTTTTGTATTTTTCTAGATTAAGACACCGATTCTCAGAAGCTAAGCATAGAACCTCTTTAGATGCAGACTGTTGATAGGTGACAAAAGTGGCTCTCCTTCAAGAGTAGAGAGTTGGTACGCTCCTGATCCAAAAGCTTCAGTGACAATATAGGGCCCCAACCAGTTAGGTTCAAACTTACTTGGTTTCTCTCGTTTAGCTTGGTTCTTAGTATTCTCCATTAATACCAGGTCACCAATGTCAAAGTGTCTATTGAGGACTTTCCTATTGTAGCTACAATGAAGATGATTTTAATATGCTTGCAAATGATCTATAGCGCTTTTTGTCTTCGTTCATCCAACAATTCTAGCTCTTGTAACCTAGAGACATGGTATTCTTCATCGTCAATATGACCCTTCAAGGATACCCTCAGGGAAGGTATTTCAACCTCAATAGGTAAGATAGCTTTGGACCCGAATACGAGGGAATATGGAGTGGCGCCAGTGGGAGTACGGATGCTTGTGTGATAAGCCCATAAGGCAGGATTAAGCTGTAGTTGCCACTCACAACCAACGTCATTGACTGTCTTCTTAAGGATTCTAACAATGGTATTATTAGATGCCTCAGCTTGGCCATTACCTTGTGGGTAATACAGGGTGGAGAAATGGTGTTTGATATGGAATTCTTCATGGCGTACTTCTTGGTTCTTGAATGGGAGGCCATTGTTTGTGATTATGGATTGGTGTACACCATACCGACAAATGATATAGTTTAGGATAAAC
>CM021107.1:463711289-463759667 GCA_007115665.2 Sequoiadendron giganteum
GATATGTATTGTATAAATATTTTGAAAATTAGTTTGAGAAAAGGGGGTTAGGATAGGAGTGAGATTTTCTTAGAAATAAGATTGGGAATGGAAATAATGTACAAATATTTCTTGAAATAGAGCGATGGAAACTAATGTTTTTAACTGGTGAAAACCTTCTGGTTCAATTGTTGAGATGTTATAATTTGTATTATTTTTTATCTTGGTTCTCTCCAATTCGAATACTTTTGATCATTTGAGTTAATGTATCAAGCATAAATTTTGATTCATCAAGGTACATGTTTTCACAATTTGTGTGATTTTTATTTGCTGGTGTCTCAAGTTAGAATTAAATCCCTTCAAGTAAGTCATAGTGTTTAAGAGATTTATTTTGGATAATTTAAGAAGAACTAGGTTAGAAAACATTCTAGCATAATTTATGCAATCCATAAATAAATGAAATTATATTCCAGTCATAAGATTTTATTTTATAAAGTTCCTAACAACAAGAAATTAAACCAGAGAAGGAAAACACATATCATTTTCTATTTTGACTCCATTGCCCATGTGGATAGAAGGTACTGATTTGCCTCAACCCAGAGATAAGATTTCATACAAATAATTTTTTCAAAACCTTTTATTTGTGCAGTAGGAGTAGGATTAGTTGTAGTGGTTTTCATCTGTTCACTTCCATTTGCCATTATGGATAGATTGCTCAACCAGGAAATACATGTCAATTTGCATTATTCATTAGGTTCACCTACCTAGGTCTAGCAGAACCTAAAGAGAAGAAGGTTCAAGTGAATCAATTGGCCTTATACATTGGCCAAAAGCATTGTGAGAGCTTGGAAACCTCTCATGGTTCAAACCTGCATTTTTGAGACCCAACAGTTTGGCGACTCCGTTGGGGACACATTCCAGAAATTTTTCAGCCTATCCATCTATTGAGTTAGCAAAGTTTTATATTTTTGGAGATTTTGCTGGGGAAAACCAAAAACAATCTTTTTCATTTTCCTACTTTTGGAAAATTATGTGGCGACTCTGTTTTATCTGATAAATAATGCATGGGTTTTGTGAAGCAGTAACATTTCATCAAGATGGAAAAAGCAGAAAGAAGACAACAGTCAATAAGAGAGTTGAAGGAATTGAGGCAACAAAGGCTGCAATTGGACCAACAAATGCTATAGGTGAACCAACAATTGCTGCAATTAGGAGTCAAAGGTGCTCAAAATACATCACCAAACATGCCATCATATAGTGAGAATGAAGACACAAGTGCCAAGAGATATTCGAAACCAAAAATACCACATAATGCAATTGAGAATTTTGGTGATAAAGGTAATGTACTCTATTCACATCAGAACACTTTTTATGAGTATTTTCAAATTCAAGAAAAAAAAAGTCTAGTCGATGCCTTTTTTGACATAAGGACATAAAAGGAAGAATCTTTATGAGTTCTTTATACAATAGGATGGTAGACATTCATATGCAATTACCTCCTCATCATAGGCCTACAAGATCCACGTTTGTTGCACAAATTCTAAGAGCATCAGAGCCTGAATCAATTTATTGGCCAGAATCATCAAAGTAGTATGCCTTGGATGCAACAAATAGATTTATTGATTCCATGCTTGGGACAATGTACATGGATACTGATTTGGAAGATGATAGGGACACACCATCTAGAGAGTACATCGGAAATGTTTCAGGAGCTGAAATTGAAGAATATATCATGCCTTCCAACAATGAAGACAAGGAGAATATCTATCACATAATAGATTGTGATAGTGTATGTTATGAGGGATCCATTGAGTACTCAAATTGCAAGGATGAAGTTATGGATGTTGATCTACAATAGGGTGATTATCAATAGGTTGGAGACATAGTTGAAGATATGGAAGTAGAGACCTATTCACTCAACAGTGAGCAAGTTTCAGATTTACTGAATCTTGAGTACTAGAAGTAAGCACATAAAGATGATTCTATAGTTTTTGTTCCAGCCTATATATGCTTTGATAGTGAAGATACTGTGTGCAACAATTCATATGACTCAATGAGCATTTCTCATAGTGATGAAATTTTTGAAGATGATCATGAATCTATTTGTGTCCAAGGGGAGGTATGTGATTTAAATTATTTTTGCTTGCAAGAGAAATATGTCGGTTTGCATGATTATAAGTGTTCAACATTTGTTGATTCAAGTATGTGTGAGGATGACTATATGGATCAGAGGTATGTTTCAATGCCAACTGGTGATAGAAAAGAAATCAAAAATAATTTTGATTTGATTGTTTCAAAAGATGTTGATGAGACAATTTTTTTTGGTTTGCATAAGGAGTATTCAAATTTTTAGGTCCCAGTGCAGTTGTAGGCACATTCGGCAACATATGACAGTGAGCATGCCTATGAATGTTTTGTTGAATTTGGGTACACTTTGTATGCTGAAGATGACAAAGATTTTTCATATGATAGTAAGAATAATGCAATGCAAAATAATGAGATGAATATGAATTAGATTGAATACAATGATTTCCTGAAGGTTTTCAATGACGGCGCATGTTGAAGGGTAGGTGGAATGGATAGTTTCAAAAGAAAATTGATGAGCTCTATTCAGAACAAATTTTATGATAGAGGAAAGTGCGGGTTTTTCTTTTTGAGGTGGCCTAGGTCCATCCCTTATGGTTTAAGTTTTTAAAACAAACTAGGTACAGAGGATTAAGGATTGCTAGTTCATAGACAATTCTTAGCAATGCCTCTTTAAAAAATTCTCTTCCATGCACAGTACTTTAGGGTTTTCCACTTCTCCATTTTCTCCATTTTCATATTATCATGCTCTGTTCATTCCCTCCATCTGCCATCACCTTCATTTTTCATGGCTTTGCTTGGTCTGCTCTACTAAAGATACTCTGGATTCTTGCAGTGGTTAGCAAAATCACTCATCCCCAACAGGAGCCACTATTAGAACCCAAAATTTCCAAAAAATTCCTAGGGTTTTCCTATTATTTTCCATAAATTTCCATCAAAACCCTAAGGTATTTTATTTTTTCATGCCTTATATTTTCACTATCTTTCCCATAAAATTCATTAACCACCCTCACATCTTCCCCCCATTTAATTCCATTATATTTCATTACCTTTCATAAAAAAAAAAAATTCACCACTTTTTATAAAGCTAAAATACCTTACTCCGCTAGTTTAATATTTACTTTTTATGTCTTATCGCTTTACTGCAGCCTCCCATCAAGGGGCTCATGGTATAGTAGTAGCAGTTCAAGAGAAGGCATAAAGTGTTTACCACCACACCGCATGCGATCAAAACATTGACCGTGGTATCACAGTGGGCGGTAAGTGATAGTGGACGTAGCAGTCAGAAGAGCCACCACAGCACCGTGGCCATTTAAATAGTGACCACGGTGATTGTAATAACAGTTAGGGAATGAATGGGCAGTGGTCGACGGACAGTCACCACGCAACCATGGATGGTCATTGAGGAGTCCATGGTAGTGCGGTAGGAACAAATGTAACCGATGATGGAGACTTGAACGACGGAGACAAAGGCGATAAGTTAACGGTGAAGTGGTTACCATGATACCACAACTAGCTTGAGAGATGACCACGATAGCGCGGTAACAGTAGGGAGAAGACCTTGATGGTTAAGACCACCATACCACTAGGTAGAAATATAATGACCATGGTATAGTGATAAACACAATAAAGGTCGCATGGAAATAAGATATAAGGAGTGGATAAAGTGAAATAAAGATGGGAAAGGATATAAAATGTAAAATCAAATCATAACTATCGTTTTAAATATTTGATTTTCCGATAAGGCAACTTAATCAAATATTTTAATATTTGCTAAAGAATATCAAATGACTGTAATAGAAAATGAAGGGTTGTGACCCTTGAGATATGTATTATATAAATATTTTGAAAATCAGTTTGAGAAAAGTGGGTTAGGATAGGAGTGAGATTTTCTCAGATATAAGACTGGGAATAGAAATAATGTACAGATATTTCTTGAAACAGAGCAATGGAAACTAATGTTTTTAACTGGTGAAAACCTTTTGGTTCAGTTTTTGAGATGTTATAATTTGTATTTTTTTTATCTTGGTTCTCTCCAATTTGAAGACTTTTGATCATTTGAGCTAATGTATCAAGCATAAATTTTGATTCATCAAGGTGCATGTTTTCACTTTGTGTGATTTTTATTTGCTGGTGTCTCAAGTTAGAATTAAATCCCTTCAAGTAAGTCACAGTGTTTGAGAGATTTATTTTGGATAATTTAAGAAGAACCAGGTTAGAAAACATTCTAGCATAATTTATGCAATCCATAAATAAATGAAATTATATGCCAGTCATAAGATTTTATTTTATAAAGTGCCTAACAACTAGAAATTAAACCAAAGAAGGAAAACACATATCATTTTCTATATTGACTCCATTTTCCATGTGGATAGAAGGCATTGATCTACCTCAACCCAGAGATAAGATTTAATACAAATGATTTTTTCAAAACCTTTCATTTGTGTAGTAGGAGTAGGATTAGTTGTAGTGGTTTTCATCTATTCACTTCCATTTTCCATTGTGGATAGATTGCTCAACTAGGAAATACATGTCAATCTGCATCATTCATTAGGTTCACCTGCCTAGGTCTAGTAGAACCTAAAGAGAAGAAGGTTCAAGTGCATCAATTGGCCTTGTACATTGGCCAAAAGCATTGTGAGAGATTGGCAACCTCTTGTGGTTCAAACCTGTGTTTTTGAGACCCAACAGATCACAGAAAAGTGGTCTTTATGTTTTGAATTTCAAAATGATGTAAACTAATGAAATGTAGAACTTTTGATGAATTTTATTTGTGTAATTTTTTAGACTTTTTTTTAAAAATCTAAGAATAGATTGTGAAATGTTGAAAATTTTAGAAAAAAGTGACATTCGGTTGATGTCAAGAAACAAATTGAAAAAAAAATTATTTTCCCCTGAGTTTTTTTCTTCAAATAGGTAACTTTAATATCTAGTGCAAGGTAAGTGCACCAATCTGTGACACAATTTAGGTACCAAATTGAAAAAACGTTTAAAAAAAACTCGAAATAAGCCATTTGGCATGCACCAAATGGCTTATTTGACATAAAAGCTAAAAATTGGGTTTCAAACCCTCATTTTGTCTTCAACGCATGACTTGAGGAAGAGGATTTTAGGTTTGCAACTCGCTCTTGCCAAATCTCTTCCATTGTTTGCATCCTTAGCTTGCCATTTTCCATGAGGATTTCGCCAACACATCAGAGAGGTCAATGATTGCAAAGAGGTATGTATTTTTATTCTATTTATTTTGAATTTGATTTAGAATGCAAATTTAAATATGTTTTTATAATAAAAATTTGTTCTAATTCTCAGGGAATGAATCTCCACCTTGAAACATTGAGAATTCACAATCACCCCCTCATGAAGAGCCTCCTATACAAGAACAACCTGAAACCCCTCCATCAATTCATAGGCATCCTCAAGGAACACAAGAAAATATTCAAAATCAAATTGAAAATAATAAAAGATACATTCAACAATTAATTACAAGATTAACCGAGCATGTTGAAACCTACCCTTATAAGAGAGGGATTGCTTAATCATTGAATTCAATTGTAACTCATGTAGGAGAAATGAGCGAGAAAATGAATTTTTGATCAAATAAGAGGCATGAGATGGGACAATTTTATGCTAGTGGTTTGTCATATGCAAATGTCAAAAAATAAAAATTAGCAAAGCTGACTTGTGTGCCCTATTTACAGACCCAGAAACCTATGAACCTTTGTCCCATGCATGCAAGAGGTTCCCCATCCATTGGTGCCATCATGAGTTAATTAAAAAAAAAAATTAGGAGTGGTGGTGGATGGTATTTGACCAACCTCCATTCAATAACCATGAGGTGCCACAATGATTTTTGAGGAAACTCTATTATGATTTTTTCCTCAATAAAATTCCAAACTATTTTGACATCTTAGACTTTCAAGGTAGAGGTGGGGACTCCACACATGATAGACCTATTGCACCACGTAATCCACAGTTGGCACCGAGAGCCTTGGGTAGACCCATGGTGGAGCATTTCATTGTTCCTTCCATTTTTAAGGACAATGTAGAGGTGGACACGATGAAGTTGATTGGCTCACTCACCCAAACCATTTTATAGTTTGTGAGTCCTCTAGTAGAGCCTGGTGTGGAGGAGACATGTAGGCCCCGAGCTCCACCCCACCATTGTGGTGCTTGTGGTGTTGTTTGAACGTACGATTATCAAGGTGATCATAATGCAGTTACGCAACCTACATCAATTGCAAAGGCAATGGCTTTCACAGATGATATTTTGAATGATGCATTCGGAATTGACACTCAGGTAAAATTTAGCAAGTTATTTTAATGTTGTTTATTAAAATATATTTTGAAATTTAAGAATAACTAAATTAGTAGAATTTTGATATGACGAAATTTTAGGGTTACACTGCTGATTAGGGATGCTCTATTCCTACAGACCCTTATACATTCTCGACGATCAGTCCATAGGTATGCAACTAGTATTAAATATATTATTATTGCATTTGAATAGTTGAATGTTATATTTGAATGTTTGTCTCATAACATGCTTCAGATTTAAAATAGTTTCCTGGTGCACCTTCTTCCTCTACACCTCGTGATTCATATCCTCAAACAACGTACACACAAGTAGCCTTTATTCATTAATGGTGTTGTAAATCTGTGTTAGCTAATTTTCACAATTTTGCATATACACAAATCTAAAAAATTGATTAGAAACACAAACATTGCATTCAAGTATTCCTTGATCGTGTCACATTATGTTCTCCTAATTCACTTTGTGTTCCTTTATTCCTTCCTAATCCCTTACCATTAACATTTAATATTTCACCCTATTTTCCATGATCCCCTCCTAGCCCATCCCACTAATATCTTCTAGTCCATGCTATGTGTCATTATCTCCTACTCCCATCCTATTGTGCCTATTATTATATCAAGCTAGATGTTCCATGATCCCCTTTGTTCCACCCTATGTTCCTTTATATCATCCTATTTTATACCATATTTATCCACATTTCATCCTAGATAACTCTTCTCTATTATTATTACACACATGTCAAGTTCGCACTTCGTGTACTATAGTCAAACCCTAGACACCTCCTAATTCACCCTATGTTGCATTATTCCCTAATAATCGCATCCCATTAACCTCAAGTTTTCCACCCTATATTTTGTTATCCCATCCTATCCCATCCTATCAATATATACTAGTCCATCCTATGATCCATTAATCCCTTTGGTGCAAGGGCACCACTCTTTTCTATGTTTCTTCATTAAGTGTCTGATAGTGGTGCAGGAGCACCCATGGGTCTAAGGGACCTAGAATCAATTTTTATGTTTTTTCTTTTTTTAATGTTGAAATAAGGACTCATGGACCATTTCATTTCTTTTTAATAGGTCTCCTAGTTATTTGGTGGAGTTTTGGTCTTGATGACCAACTTTTTATAAAAGCAAGGTCTCAATCCTCCTTTGTAAGTCTAGTGCATTTTGGAAAATTAAGAAAAAAGGATTCCTTGATGTAGCTAGACACTTGAGGGGAGTCATATTTTTCATTTTGACAAGTTTTGGATGCCTTTCACACAATTTGGAGGTATCTTTGTAGTCAGGTTGGTGAAAGTTGGCTAAATTGCCTTAATTAGGCACTAAAGAGTCAAAAATGAAGTCTTTTTGTGTTTCCAATGGCCAACTCATTCAAATTTCAGTTGGAGGAAGTTGGATCAGGTTGGAGGGAATCATATATGCCTCTCTTGGTCAAGGCAAGGCTGTTCTTGAAGTTTGGAAGAATTTTGCAATAAAGAGTTTGTTGATTTATGTGTTTTCTTGAAGAAATTGTTGATCCTTTACTTGGTACGGTCTATACATGTTGTTTCATGCTCCAAGCCTATAATGCTTGGATAGGTAATTGAATAATATTTCTTTTGGCATTTTAGTGGTGATATTTCATTGAGTATCGAGGGACATATCTTAATTTTACTCTTGGGTGGTATGAAAACCCTCAAAATTAGGGTTATGAGTGAATTATGGGTGTTTCTTCCATCCCCACATTGTAGAGTTGCTAAATCCTAGTGGGATGGAAGGTATATTCTTGTAATATTATGTCCTCAATTTATTGGATAATGGAAGGCTCATTGGAGTAATTGTTGTGAGATTCTTGGCTTGACATGTCTATGTGGCAAGCCTAATTAATAAGCAAAAAAGTGAGTTTTGCTTGGTTTCTAGAAAATCTGGTTTGGGGGCACTTAGGAATGATGGTAACAGGTGTGGAAAACCTTTTAGGAGTTTTTTTTTTTAGATTTGGGGTGAAGGGGAGAGCCAAGATAGTCAAGACCCAAGTGTAGGTCTGTGATTTAGGCCTCTTGAAGCAACGGTAGAAAAGGTCATTGTGAGTTATGCCTTGACAATCAAGAGGAAAGGTTTTGGAACTTTATAGGGGTCCATGTGGGGTGTCTGAATCCATTGGTTTTATTTCTTGACAGTCCTCCATGTGGTTTTTATTCTGACTATCCTGTCGGGTAAGGGCTACAAGCCTTAAGAGGGAGTGAGGTCTAAATCACCATAGTGATAGTTGTTTGTTGAAACCTAAGTGCTAGAGGTTTGTTGAACCTTATTTTTTCGTAATGTGACATGATCCAAATTCTTTCAAGATTTTTGGGTGGTTTGAATTGTGAACCCTAGGTGTGTGGGGGTTGATCACTTAAAGAATAATGGATTTTATGACTCCTTGTAAGAGTATTTGAGAGAAGCGTTGAATTGGATTGTCTTTTCCATCATAGTTGTGTGTTTACCTTCCCTACCACTCTGCATCATAGTGGTATCAAAGCCTGATTGTAGGTAATTTTTGAAGGGAAGACATCATGCCTCCAAAAAAACCTAGATCGGTGGTTGCAAAGCAGTTGAAGGCCTTGAGACAAGAGGTAGAGGCATTAAAGGCAATGAACAGAAGAAGAGGAGTGGCTATGGAGGAAGAGAGTTCCTTTGAAGAAGAGCTAGAGGGTGAAGGACCCATATAAGGTGGAGATAACCCTCAAGGGGAAGAGATACCCCCTCATGAGAGAAGAATCCTTAAAGCATTGAAAGCATCAAGAGGAGAGTCCTCTAAAGTGAAGATTGACCTACCAGTGTACATTGGAAAGATGGATGTGGAAGAAGTGTTGGAATGGGTAGAGGCATTGAATAACTATTTTTAATATAAAGAAATGGAAGAGAACAAGAAGGTGAATTTTTCCAAAACAAAGTTGAAGGGATCTGCCTTGACATGGTGGAATTTCATTCAAGGAGAAAGGGTGAAGATGGGTAAGTCTATGATCAACTCATGGGATAGGATGGTGCATAGGTTGAAGGAAAAATTCCTTCATGTTGATCATGAGGTGCAAGAGTTCAAAAAGATTAAGAATTTGAAGCAAAAAGACATGGATGTGTCATCCTACACTAAAGAGTTCTTCAAGTTGAGTATGATATGTGATCATGTAGAAAGTGAGAATGAAAGAGTGGCCAGGTATATCAATTGCCTAAGGCTCAACATAGAAGATGAGATCAGTTTGGTTTTCCCCAAGACCATGGAGGATTACATACAAATCACACATAATTTTGAAGAGAAGATAAGTAGAAAACAAGAGCAGAAAAATAGAGGTAGAGGCAAGAATTTCAGAGGTAGAGGTAGCTTTGGGGGAAAAAATTATTACCAAAAACATCAAGAGGAGTATAATCCTAATGAATAAAGTGGATAATCAAGAAATAGATGGGGATTTAAGGGTAGGAGACCCAATGGTAGAGGCATATTTAATGGAGGGAGAATTTCCAATCAATTTTCAGGGAGATGTCATACAAGGAAAGGATCCTATGTGAAATCATCCCTATGGATGTGTGGCACTTGCTACTTGGGAGGCCTTGGTAGTTTGATAGGAAGGCCAAGCATGATGGGGAGAAGAATACATACTCCATTGTGAAGGATGGGGTGACTTACAACCTCACACCTCTCATAGAAGAAGACAAGGAAAAGCATGAAGGGCCTAGTGTTTTGATGGTGGGTGAGAAGGATTTCATGAAGACCTTGAAGGAAGGAGGAGGAAGAGGATTCTTCCTTGATTATGAAGCCAAAGAGTGAAGCAGATCTGCCCACAAAGAAGAAGGAAGATGCACCTAGAGAGGTCTAAGAGTTGTTGGAAAGCTACAAGGACATAATGGTAAATGAACTACCTAGTTCCCTACCTCCCATTAGGGATATAAGCCACCATATTGATCTAATTCCAGGGGCTATTTTCCCAATAAGGCTTGCATATAAGATGACACCTACTCAGAATGAGGAGATTGCAAGACAAGTGCAAGATTTGTTGGATAAGGGGCTAGTGAGAAAGAGTTTGAGCCCATGTGTTGTTCCTATTGTCCTAGCACCAAGGAAGGATGGGAATTGGAGGTTTTTCAATGATTCAAGAGCCATTAAGATCCATTAAGAGACATGATATTGAAGAGGTTACAAGAGGAGAAGTTGTTGATCAACATGGAAAAGTGTGAATTATGAAGGGAGAACTAATGTACCTTGGATTTGTCATCTCCAAGGGATGTTTGAAGATGGATCCTTCAAAGGTGGATGCTATTCTTACTTGGAAAACACCAAAATCCATGGGAGATGTGAGAATATTTCATGGACTTGCAAGCTTTTATAGAAATTCATCAAGAACTTTAGACAAATTTGTGCACCCATCTTGGACACCATCAAAGGAGGTAACAAGGGTAAGTTTTCTTGGACCAATGAGGCTGATAAAGGGTTTGAATATCTGAAAAAGAGAGTAGCACAACAACCTATACTTGTGCTCCTTGATTTTGATAAGGTTTTTAAAATTGAATGTGATGCTAGTAACCAAGCAATAGGGGTTGTCTTGAGCCAAGAAGGAAAACCGGTTGCATTTTTCAGTGAGAGGCTGAATGAAGCAAAGAGGAAGTATTCTTCCTATGATTTAGAATTGTATGCTATGGTCCAAGCCCTCAAAAAGTGGAGACACTACTTGTTACCTAAATAATTTGTTGTCTATACTGATAATCATGCTTTGAGTTTCTTGAATTCACAAGATAAACTCAATCATAGGCACATGAAGTGGGTGGAGTCTTTACAAGCCTATACATTCACAATAAAGCATAAGAAGGGCCAACAAAATAAGGTGGCAGATTCTCTAAGTACATGGGAACTTTTAGTGCAAGAGATCCAACTCCAAAGCATGGGGGTTGATGCATTGAAAGACATGTATCATGAAGATGCAAATTTTAAGGAGGTATACAACATTTGTGATCAACATTTGAATACTTCTCATGGTGAATACTCTAATTTTCTATTGCAGAATGGTTTTCTCTTCAAAGGAAGCCAATTATGTGTGCCTAAATGCTCAATGAGGGAGAATATTATAAAGGAGAAACACAGTGGGAGCCTCGGAGGCCATTTTGGCCTTGAGAAGACCTTAGAACAAGTGAGGAGGTACTACTATTGGCCAAGGTTGCAAGTGGATGTGAGAAAGTTTGTGGAAGGATGCACAATCTACCAAAGAGAAAAGGGAACTTCATCAAATGTAGGGCTCTATCAACTACTTCCCATTCCCAATAGGCCTTAGGAGAGTGTAAGTATGGATTTTGTATTGTGGCTTCCTAGAACCCAAAAGAGGTTTTGATAGTGTTTTGTGGTGGTTGATAGGTTTAGTAAGATGGCTCATTTTCTTCCTTGTAAATGCACCAATGATGCATCTAGTATAGCATGTGTCTTCTTTAATGAGGTTGTTAGAATACATGGATTTCCCTTAAGCATTGTTTCTGATAGGGATTCTAAGTTCATAGGTCACTTTTGGAGGACCTTGTGGAAGAAACTTGGCACAAACCTGCCCTTTAGCTCTGCATACCATCCACAAACGGATGGAAAAACTGAAGTGGTGAATAGATCATTGGTAAATCTCTTGAGATGTCTTACCAAGGAGCATGGACAAGCTTGGCATCTGATTTTACGTCAGGCTGAATTTGCATACAATGACTCCATGAATAGGAGCATTGGTAGGAGCCCTTTTGAAGTATTCTATGGCATGCACCCTAGAGAGGTCTATGAGTTAATATATCTAGAAGGATTTGATAGGACAAGTGCTCAAGGAGAGGACTTTGTTGTTACAATCAGGGATATCCATCAACAAGTGAAGGAAACTCTACAAAAGAATGTTGAGAAGTATAAAGAAAGAGCATATTTGAAGAAGAGGGATGTTCAATACAAGGTTGGATATTTGGTGATGGCTCACTTGAAGAAGGAGAGACTTCCAAAGGGAAAGTATACTAAACTCATATATGCCTCTCAAGGTCGAGGCAAGGTTGTTCTTGAAGTTTAGAAGAAGTTTTCAATAAAGAGTTTGCTGATTTCTGTGTTTTCTTGAAGAAATTGTTGATCTCATACTTGGTATGGTCTGTACATGTTGTTTCATACTCCAATCCTATAATGGTTGGATAGGTAATTGAATAAGCTTTATTTTGGCATTGGAGTGATGATATTTCATTAAGTATCAAGGGAGATATCTTAATTTTACTCTTAGGTGGTCTGAAAACCCTCAAAATCAGGGTTTTGAGTGAATTATGGGTGTTTCTTCCATCCACACATTGTAGAGTTGTGAAATCCTGGTGGGATGGAAATTATATGCATGTACTATTAAGAGGGAGTGAGGTCTAAATCACCATAGTGATAGTTGTTTGTTGAAACCTTAGTGCTAGAGGGTTGTTGAACCTTGTTTTGTCCTAATGTGACATGATCCAAATGCTTTTAAGTTTTGTGGGTGGTCTAAGTTGTGAACCCTAGGTGTGTTGGGGCTGATCATTTAAAGAATAATGGAGTTTATGACTCCTTGTAAGAGTATTTGAGAGAAGCATTGAATTGGATTGTCTTTGCCATCATAGTTGTGTGTTTACCTTCCCTGCCACTCTGCATCAGATAGGAAAGGTGTGTTATGATGTTTGAGTTGAGCCCTTGATTCTTAATAAGGTCCAATGTGACCATTCTATTGTAATTGATCAACTTTGAGGGGATTTTGTATTCATCTTGTAAGGTTTGCAAATCATGTGGAAGGAATTCTCAAAGTTGACAAGGGGTGTCAAGGTAGATAGGATGATGTTTTCTTGAGTAAGTAATGATTTCTTAGTTAAATAAGGTCTCATTAGACTATTTGTAATAGTTTAGGTGTTTAAGAGGGTCTAGGAAAATATAAAGAGTCAAAACTTGAAAGTGCTAAATTTGTGAGTTGCATAAATGCAACAAATTTGTAATCCAACGGTCATGAGAGGTTTAAAAAGTAGTTGTAAGGTAGTTGGGAATTGGTTTGATGAGGAGAATCCTTTAAAAAGGCATGACAACTCATTTTTTAACGTTGGCTTGAAGTTTGAAGCATTAGCAATAAGAATATCTATGTTTTTCATCAAATTTCTGAGTTTTCTTGTCATTTGCAAGCCTATATGAGCCCGTACAGATTCATTGTGCAATGTAAATCATTTTAATTTGTGGTGGTAGGTGTTAACAATATTTTGGAACAAGTTCAAGGAGATCCATTGTGATTTGTGGTAAATATCCTTGTTTTCCTGTGACGGGCCGAAGACACACTATTTGAGGGTTTTGTAACCAAAATCATGATTTAAGCTCCCTTACACTTACTATACCTACTGTAACTAGTGTAATGGGCCCTAGGGAGTCTGAGTAGATTGTAGGTTGCATTATTAGAGATGTGGAGAAGGAACTAAGGAGATAAACCTATTGTCTTGATGAGTTTTGTGTAGAAAAACACATGAAGATGGAGCCTTGGGTCTAAGGTTTGTGGAAATCAATGAGAGTGTGGAGTTCTTTCCAACTTTTGAGAATATTGGGGTCAGAATATACATTTCTGAGTCGGTGGCATGGTCTGGGAGGTTGTGCAAGTGGGACTTTGAATAAACCCTCTTGACTTGGCATGAAATTGAGGGTTTTGGAGTTTTCTATGTTGGAGGAGTCAACCCTGGGTGTTGATTGTGGTTTTAGAGGTTTGAGGGCATAAAAAATGCATCCCCAAGGTTTCAAAGGTCTGTGTTAAGTTTAAAGGTATGTTGCTTTGTAAATATGGCCTAATTCATGGCCTAGGATAGCGTTGAGGGTCTAATTTCAAGGAATTGGTCCAAAAGACTTGTATCCAGTTAAGAGATATGTTGTATAACTGTGAAATGGGTATCTGAATCCACCTTTTGATTGTTAAGTGTTTTGGAAATCATGGGAGTTAAAGGCCAAAAACTAAGTTTGCACTACTGCTAGGTTACATGGGTGAAAGTGAGAAGTTAGACTCCTGATTGTTGTCAAGCTTTGAGGATTGTTTGGATAATTCTTGTAACAGTAGATTAAAAGATGATCGTCAAATATGAATGAGATGGATAATTTGCAACTAGAATAACAATGTTAATCCTAATCTAAATAATAATCTAAAATCAAACAACAAAGAACAAGGAAATAAACATAATAACTAAACAATTTAATGGAAAGCTCTCACCGAATATGCGTTCACTCCTTCGAATTATCTTGATTGTTCTTCTCCATTTTGCCTTTTCAGTATTCTTGCCCTCAGATTTCTATGTTTGAATGCAAGCATAACTTCGTCGAGTGTCTAAGCAAAATATCGAAGATAAGTTTCTTCTCAAAAGTGTATGATTTCGGGAGGAGGAATAATGATAATGACAGGCCATTTTATAAATTTTGGGTTTTCGAATGATCGGCTCAGATTGAAAGAGAGATCGACGGACGAGATCGATGAATGCCATGAGATGTGAGTTTTGTCTCAGATAGAACGTGAGTTAGAACACGAGTTTAGGAATTAATCTTCAAAAATAGAAGAAATAGACTTTCTATGTAAAAGACAAAGTTAGAACTCGAAGAATAATGCATTTGAATGCAAACATGAGTTAGAACTAGTTAATCGACTAGTTGTGACGGAGAGTCTTCTCGCAGAGATAAATAGGTGTTGAATCCAAAGATAACTAGAGAACTAAAAATAGATCTCGAGTCAGAAGGTGAGTGAATGACTTAGATAACTGAATGATAGAAGAATGCGACATAAATATTAAATATGAATTAAATGTTAATTTAATTCAACATTCGAAAATGAATTGACTTTAATTAAATAAATAAATATAATTTATTTAATTTGATTGTTTGAAAAGGATAATATAAATAATTAAATATTAAATATTTAATTATAGATAAAGGGGGTTAAATGAATAATTGAATAAAGATATTTAATTATAGTTGGAAAAGTATGATAAAGGGGTAATTAAATAATAAATTGTTTAATTGATAGATAAAGGAGGAAGAATTAATTAGTTCGCAACATAATTAAATAAATATGATTTATTTAATTAATCAAGTTGAATAAAGGTTATTATGAATTAGTGAATTAATTAAAAAGGACTATTTAATTAATAGAAGAAATATGTGTTAGAAAGGTTAATTAAATAATTAACATTATTTAATCGTGACCATGGACTATAGAAAATTATGTCAATTGTGTACTCGTAGGCCTAGACCAATTTTCGATATCTAGAGTTTGCCCCTATTTGATACAATGTTGGTACGGCGTTGTGTCAAAGAAAATATGCCCCGATCATGCCCCAGCATGAAACAGGTTAAGGTATGCCCCCTCGGGAAAATTGACAAATTTTTGAAAGTTTCAAAAAAATCAGGAAATATTCCCCGTAAGTCAATTTGATAGTTAGAAATGCTATGGAGTTGACGGAATTGTATTTGGAGATGATACAGATGAATACGGTTCATTTGAAGTTGAAAGGTTAAGCAGCCAATAGACTAGGGCTGAAGAAAGGCCATTCAAACCCTACCTATAAATAGGAATTAGGTCCAAACCTAATTCATTTACACCCGGAGGAGTTAGAAAAAGAGGAGATTTTCTCTGACTAGCTGATGAAAATGGCACCCATTCTATACGCTGTGCATCGTGGATATCAGATCCGGATGTTAAGGAGGCCAGCTGACGCAGGAACACCAGTATGTACCCGAAAGCGAACTCTTAAAAATTATTTTTGCACGTAGTTTTAGGCATTGAAAATTCAATTAGCAAATGCAGTGTATCATGAACGACACATATGCCGTCGTATTCGCCGCATTTGACTGCGAAATGACGCATGTGCGAAAACACGCCTAGGCTAGGTTAGGCATTTTAGGGAATGGCCACACTTGAATTATAATGCACTGCATGTGTAGTTATGCAACGCATCTACATTAGGATTAGATGCATTTAGGGTAATGAACCGCATATGCATAAGTGAAATGCATATGTAGTAGTTAGGTAGGTTGATGAAAATGCACCACATTTGTTAAAATGGACCACATGTGCAATAGGTTGAAAATGGGTGTGGGAAATATATGATGCATATGTAATATGCACCGCGAGTGAGGCTTCATGCAACACATTTGCAAAAATGCACCACATCTATTAAAATGAGCCACATTTGATTGGTAAAAATTTTGAAAAAAAAATTCAAAGAAAAACTTGAAAATTCTTGACATCATGTTTTAAATGTAGGTGGTTTTAGATCCTATATATACGCGGGAGTCACGTCTAGACACATTCGATTTGAGAGATCGTTTGGCGAGTGCAGAGATTCGGCTTCGATGGAGACTGGGTCTACGTCACTATTTGTCGATGCCCACTATTCGGGCAAACAGGGGGATGCTGACAGCATTAGGTGAGCGATGGCACTCTGAGACATTGTCCTTTCATTTGCCGACTAGGGAGGCCACTGTCACATTGGAGGATGTGTATAGGATCTTGAGACTTCCAATTAGGGGAGAGCGGGTTATATATGATACCCAACGCGGATTGACCGAGTTGGCTAGATTCTTCGAGGTTGATGATATCAGTAGGCTCGACATCGATCACTATGAGATCAGATGGCCAGTGTTAGCAGATAGATATGATAGGATTGATTGTATATTATATACATTGATTAGGGGGATAGTTCTTCTAGATAGACGGGGTCACGGATTTCCAGTGGGATGGGGTGCTATGTTGGTTGGTATGTTGGAGAGTGAGACTAGGTATGCTTGGGGTCCATGTCTACTTGGGATGTTATACTTTCATCTACATGACATTGCTTATAGAGATGCATAGTCACTTAGCTGCGGGACCACTTTGCTGATGGTATGGGCTTGGGAGAGGATAGCCATTTTTCCTCCTCTAGTTACTATAGAGCGACGGGAGAGATTCCCGTATGTGTTCTGATACATAGGACACATTACTCAGACACATGTGGGAGACACATGGTTTTGGAGACATGCATTAGATATTCTTGATCAGTTTACATGGAGACCGTACATAGATTGTGAGGAGTGGGTGGATGAGGATGTACATTTGGTATTCTGTAGACAGACACAATATCTTATTGGGAGGACTATTTCTAGTGTTCATATCATTGAGTGACACTTGCCAGACAGAGTTCTGAGACAGTTCGGCGAGGTTCAGGATGAGCCTCGGAGTAGAGCAGAGTTTGCTCGTTCGTCGAGAGAGGTTCCATATTGGGGGCCTATGATTCCAGTAACTACTACTGAGGCAGAGATAGAGGCATTACAACCAATATAGTGGGGTTGGAGAGATGGAGCAGCAGACCCAGGGACTACAGCTGCATATGACGCATGGTGGGTAGAGCATCGACATGTTCCTTACATTGATCTGAATCAGCCGACACCTATTGAGAGACGAGGCACAGGACCTAGAGGACGACAAAGAGGTGGAGGTGCTAGAGTCAGGAGAGTTGGTGGGAGAGATGGTGATGCTAGAGGTGGCAGGTGAGGACGGAGAGGACAAAGAGGGGGTTGGGTAGGTGCACTTTCACCTATCCATGAGGCAGGTGTAGAGGATGTACCGATGTTGGACATCGGAGGGGGAGTGGATGTATAGGTTGGGGATGAGCATGCTGTCGAGGAGGTAGTTGTAGAGGACCATGCAGAGGTGGATATTGGAGTGGAGGATGTTGTAGAGGATGTAGATATTGATATGGCTATAGACCCTCTGGGTGTTTTGGCAGGATATGGAGAGGATGATGTTGAGGAGGAGGCACCGATGGAGGAGCAGGAGAGAGAGTTCAAGGATCGGATTGTGGAGGGGAGACGGGAGGAGGATGATCCTAGGGATGGTGATAGGGAGGCTTTGGAGGAGAGACTATGACTTATGACAGTAGAGTTTGATGCTATGAGGATAGAGAGAGACAGTGCCTACACAGAGAGAGATAGTGCACACGTAGAGAGAGACAGTGCCCATACAGAGAGGGATAGTGCACTTATGGAGAGAGATCAAGCTATAGCCCGGAGATAGGAGATAGAGCAGCAATTCATAGAGGTTAGATGCCTTTGTAGTGGGTCCTCATCTGATGGCATGGTACGAGAGTTAGTCAGATCGGTTGAGAGAGCCACCTACTACAGGGACTTATATGAGGCAGTGGTGCCAGCAGAGAGATGGGCTCCTAGCTTTTTAGAGGTGCGCAATCAGAGGTCACAGAGCATGATTCATAGGACACAGAGTACAGAGAGGGTGGTAGGACCATCGAGGGCAAGTCCGTATGAGAGGCCTTCCACCTCACAGAGAGCACCTTCAAGGCTTTTCCCACCACCTTCACCACGTGACAGCAGTGGCAGTGGGACATGATGACAGGGTTACATATGTATACATTGTATTTTGACCAGAGAGCTTACGAGCTCATGTTTTATTTATGGATACATTCTGACATTGTACTATGACACACTATTTTGAGCGATATATATATATGATTTTGGTGGCTTCTATATGATATGCAGTTCTATTTTATGGATGATACATTAATTCTATATGATTATGTTTCCTAGATGATGTATGTACATGTGTTATGAATGAATATTTCTACATGTTATGAGTTATGCATTTTATAATGATGTTATGGATGTCTTAACTTACTTATGATAATGAATGCAAATGATCTATATGATGCTTATTTATATGTGATGGGGATATGTACATGCGATGTTTACATTATTTATGCTATGATGATGAAATGCCTATTATGTCATGATTTCGAATATATGAAATGAAGATGTATGTTACTATCTATATGTTTTAAATGCGATGCAACTATGTGAAATGCTTATTTAATGTATGCAAATGCAAATGATCTAATGTTTTATTGTGTCACAACACTTTATCATTATGTCAAAGAAGAGAAATTTTAGGATGATATGAATTCAGAATGTTAGTAAGAAATAATTGAGGTTGATTGATTGAGAAAAACTATAATCTTCAATATAGTGCCAAAATATGCTATGCTTGCTTGTTATCATCATTGGGCGGGACATGACACAAATGGATAGTACACACTATGATATGAGATAGACCATAGTGTACAAAGTCATCCATCTGCGAAGAACATATAGTCACAGACAAGGAGTGTCTTAACTCATACTAAGGATAGAATTGCCCCAGTCATTTTGTCGAGACAAACCACAGACAATAGACAAATAAAAGACGGGTCATGAGACGTCATTGCTCCTCTAAATCCTTGATAGGACATCCTTGAGGAAACTAGTAACATGACTCAACAACCAATATTTAAAAAGACAGTTGACAAACAACAGTCAAAGAAAAAAAGAGTCTTGAGACATCCTTGCTTCTCTAAATCCTTCAAGGGACATCCTTGAGAAAGCTAGTAACCGGACTAATTCACAAATCGATAAAAAGATAAGACAAAGTAAGATATAAAGTCATAAAGCCGAATAAAAGTATCCGCCAAAACTTGATCTTGCAGGACTGTTTGATGTTGATTTTTGACATAGCGTAATGTGAGAGAATGACACATACCGCATAAGATGTTGATTCTGGTTTCGACCTGGTGACTTCTGTATAAGGCATGACAAAGCCTGGTTTTAGAAAGACACGTGCCATATAAGACGTTGGAGACTGATGATGTTGAAGTGACAAGCTACATGAGACTATGACAATTTGGCAACGTCTGTTGACAAGAAAGGCATATCTTGCATAAGACATAGGTTGATCACTTTGACAATGTGTTTGATAATGACTTGATGACAGTTTGAGATGTTTCGCCTTGTTGATGCATGACTTGTTTTGATTCCTTGACTAATAAAAAGTGTGTGTGTGTGGACAGTGTATGTGAATGAACCCTACTGGATTGACCAAGTGTGGTCTCGGGAGCTCATCAATTGATTAGCCTTGCCTACGTTGTACATGTAGAGACCTCGTAGTTCGACACGACCAATGACTTTGAATGTACAAAGAGTCATGATTTAAATGTGTGTGATACATGACAAACCTAGACTGACAGACCTAATGCCTCGGGGGCACATCGATTGATGGCCTTGCCTACGTCCCAGTCGTAGAGGCAACGTAGTTTGATTGACAGACTGAACATGACTGACTTGAATCTATTTTTTGGTATTTTCTGACATGTTTTGATTTTTTTTTGGATTTTTGAAGTTTTCTAATGTTTTTGGGATTTATTTTTTTCAGGACATTTTTGATGGTGTGACATTATGTACAAGGTGTTAGGGCATAGAACAAGGATTTTCCGCCAGTCAGGAATAAGACTTTGCAAGATGGAGTGGGTAATGTGACGGAATGGACGTTAGATGTCTATCATTCCAAGCAATGGATAAGACAACTATTTATTATGAGTGATGGTGAAAAAGTCTGAATAGAATGATGGTAGACGAAAGAGCGAGCTTGACTACACATGGTTCCTATTTGCCAGATTTTCACCATGGTACTTATCCATAGCGCCACTGAAGCGGTTTTCACTATTGGATGGATTATTTCTCTTTACTTTTTTTTTTTTTCTAATATTTTTTTGCGTTACAAATGCCTGCTTGCCGAGGTTTTCATCAAGGTAACCATTTTTTTGTTTTTTGTTTTTTTGTATTTTTCTAGATTAAGACACCGATTCTCAGAAGCTAAGCATAGAACCTCTTTAGATGCAGACTGTTGATAGGTGACAAAAGTGGCTCTCCTTCAAGAGTAGAGAGTTGGTACGCTCCTGATCCAAAAGCTTCAGTGACAATATAGGGCCCCAACCAGTTAGGTTCAAACTTACTTGGTTTCTCTCGTTTAGCTTGGTTCTTAGTATTCTCCATTAATACCAGGTCACCAATGTCAAAGTGTCTATTGAGGACTTTCCTATTGTAGCTACAATGAAGATGATTTTAATATGCTTGCAAATGATCTATAGCGCTTTTTGTCTTCGTTCATCCAACAATTCTAGCTCTTGTAACCTAGAGACATGGTATTCTTCATCGTCAATATGACCCTTCAAGGATACCCTCAGGGAAGGTATTTCAACCTCAATAGGTAAGATAGCTTTGGACCCGAATACGAGGGAATATGGAGTGGCGCCAGTGGGAGTACGGATGCTTGTGTGATAAGCCCATAAGGCAGGATTAAGCTGTAGTTGCCACTCACAACCAACGTCATTGACTGTCTTCTTAAGGATTCTAACAATGGTATTATTAGATGCCTCAGCTTGGCCATTACCTTGTGGGTAATACAGGGTGGAGAAATGGTGTTTGATATGGAATTCTTCACATAAATGGCGTACTTCTTGGTTCTTGAATGGGAGGCCATTGTTTGTGATTATGGATTGGTGTACACCATACCGACAAATGATATAGTTTAGGATAAACTTAGATATTTGTGTGCCGGTGATGTAGGTCATGGGAATAGCTTCAATCCATTTGGTGAAGTATTTGGTGGTGGTAATGATGAATTTATGGCCGTTGGATGATGGAGGGTGTATCTTACCTATGAGGTCAAGTCCCCATTGGGAAAAGGGCCATAGTGAAGTAATTGGACGAAGCTCCTAAGTTGGTGCTCTTATCAAATCCCCATGTATTTGACACTGTCTACATTTCTTTACAAAGATGTATGAGTCTTTCTCCATTGTAGGCCAATAATAACCTAGTCTCATAATCTTATGGGCTAAAGTAGGACCACTCGAATGAGATCCGCATATATCCTCATGTACCACTCACAAAGTTGTTTGTGCTTCCTAAGCATCGAGACATCTCATTATAGCGTTATCTAAGGTACGTATATACAAGGTTTCTCCAATGATGGTGTACTTAGCTGACTTCTAGATGAAGGTTCGACATTGGTTATTAGACAAGTCTTGAGGTAAGGTTTGGTCAGTGAGATAGTCAAATATGTATTTATACCAAGGAGACATGGGACCAACAATGGTACACACCATAACAGTATCGGGGACATCATATGCGGGGACCAACAGCTATTCAACCAGAAACTCAAACTTAGGCACGTTACTCAGAATATCCAACAAGGAACCCACGGTTTCCATAGCATCTGCAGCTCTATTCTGGATACGTGGTATTTGTTGAAAAGTAATGTCATTGAAATACTACTTGAAACTATTAGCCATATGCTTGTAAGGGGCAAGCTTTTCATCCTTAGTCTCATAATCATCATTTACCTGTCAGATTACCAGTTGACAGTCGCCAAAAACATGTAGGCTCTTAATCTTCCACTAAGCTACCGTTTTTAACCCTGTCAGTAAAGCTTCATACTCTGCTATATTGTTGGTACAAGGGAAAGAAATCCTGAATGATTTGGGAATGGTATCACCTTGAGGTGTAACAAATAAGATACCAGCTCCTAAACCATGATTTGTATGTGACCCATCAAAGTATAGCTCCCAGTCGATTTTAATGTCAATGTTGAAGAGAAATTCATCAGGAAAATTTTCCACTAAGGGATGGTATGCCTTCATAGGTGCATTGGCTAACTGATTTGCAATCACCTGTCCTTTTATAGCCTTCCTCTCGACATACTGAATGTCATACTCGCTAAGTATCATAACCCATTTAGCCAACTGACCTATTAATGTTGCCTTACTTAGGAGATATTTAAGTGGATCAATCTTTGCAATTAACATTGTTTGTCGATTGAGCATATAGTGTCGAAGTTTTTGGGTAGCAAAGACTACCACAAGACAGGCACGTTCTATGTTGTTGTAATTCAATTCATAGCCCACTAAGGTACGACTGATGTAATAGACTGCTCTCTCATGACCTTGATCATTGTGTTGTGCGAGAAGAGCCCCTAATGCCAACTGAGTTGCTGAAATGTATAGTATCAATGGTTTTCCCTCTGTAGGTGGCATTAAGGTTGGTGGAGTAAGCAAATAGTCCTTGATTTACTGGAATGCTTCCTGACATTTAGGTGTCCACACAAATGGTACTCCTTTCTTGAGTAGATGTTGAAATGGGTGTATTTTATTTGCCAGTTGTACTATGGAACGCCTAATGGACTGTAATCTCCCTTGTAGGGTCCCGAGTTGACCAATGCTTACTAGAGGAGGCATCTCTATGATAGCTCTTACCTTCAGTGGATCTACTTCAATGCCTCTTCGAGAGATGATATACCCTAATAGTTTCCCTAATTTCACTCCAAAGACACACTTCTTCGGATTTAGCCTAACATTGTAATTCTCTAGCCTCTGGAATATCTTGTCTAAAACCTTCAAATGATCTTCCCTTGTTTCTGATTTAGCTATAATGTCATCTACATAATCTTCCAAAAGAGTGTGTACAAAGTCATGGAAAATCGTAGTCATTGCACGTTGATAGGTAGCTCCTGCATTCTTAAGGCCAAAAGGCATAGCATTCCAACAGTATGTGCGCCATGGACACGTGAAAGTTGTCTTGTGTTGGTCTTTAGCTTCTATTTTAATCTGGTTATATCCAGAGAAACCATACATGAGGGATAGCATCTCCTATCATGCTGTAAGATCTACTATCATGTCAATGTTCGACAAAGGGAAGTCATCCTTAGGACATGCCTTGTTGATGTCTCTAAAGTCTGTGCAAATGTGAATGCCCCCAGTTGGTTTAGTCATTGGTACAAGATTTGATATCCAATCTACATAGTCAATTGTCCTTATGAATCCTACATCCAAGAGTTTCTTAAGTTCTGCCTTGACCAATAGAGCAATTTGCAGATGCATTTTCCTCAACTTCTGTTTGACTGGATTAATACCTAGTTGTAGTAGTAAATGATGCAATATTAGGTCTGGATCAAGCCCAGGCATGTCAACATACGACCATGCAAATTTTATCTGTCTCTTTGTGAAAAGTCCTTAAACTCAAGTTTTTTTGTCTCTATTAAAGAAGTTGCAAAATATTCCTTTCGAGGATTCTCTTTTGTACCTATGTTGACTTCAACAGATTATTTTACTAGCATCGATGACTTTTCCTATTCAACGGGGAGAATATTTAAACCTCTATCCTTGGGTGCCTCTAAGAGGTTTTCGCCCTCGGATACGTCCTTTATTTTGACTTTTTCTTCATCCATAGGTGCCTTTCGGTTTTCACCTAGGGACTCATCATTTTTATTTTCATTGTCTTTTTTCCTTTTATTCTCATTTTTGTGACTAGAGGTGTAAATAGACTCCCCAAAATATGTTTTGTCATCCAAGTCTATGGTAAAACCTGCTTTATCATCCCCTCGTGGTATGCCTTCTCTAAGTCCCATGAACTCAAAAATTGCTTCGTCATTCTCGAATGTATCTATGATAGGTGTACCTTGTTGATCCCAATCAATAAGTTTGGGATATATAAGGGGCATGTCATCATCGGAGTTTTTAAAGCTAGTTGTTGCCAAGGTAAGTATAGAATGGTTGGCATGGTCACAGAAGTTTGGACTAACTCCTTCCTGTTCTTCTTCCTAGGGGTAGGTATAGTCTGATGTGGGACATAGTAAGGGCAGAATCGTCAGAAGATGGTTTGTTAGGTGCCTAGGATGCATGATCAAGGGTTTCCCAATAATAGTTCTTTTGCCATTCTTCTTTGGACAAGTGTTTCCTAGGATGAGGACTAGATGGTTCTGGTACAGGTTTCACGTTTAGGTCCAATTCTCCAAATAGGGCATCTATGTTCATGGTACTGGTAGATGAAAGGGAATCCCATTCATAATCGCTTGAGTAAGGGGATTCATCATAAACTGGAGGTTTGTCATAAATTGAGGGTTTGTCGTAAACTGGGGGAAGTGGTTCATGAGATATCTCGATGTCTGTGCAAGCACTCACTTCCTCTTGAAATGGTGATGAAGTACTAGGAAACCCAATTCTAAGCGGTTGACACCCTAGCCCTAGGTATTTTGGTCATGGGTAGACAGTGATCGGTTCCGTCCTTCCATTTTGATATAGTCCTAACCCACTGTGCCCATCATAGCCTTCATTTTGCATTATCTTAAAGCCTTTTCCATACTAGTCCTTAGCTATTTGAATAGATGGGGATGGGTATTCATGTTCTTCTTGATACAACCAGGAATCATCTTGATCCACAATTTTTTAACTTAACTCTCCCCATTTGGTCAATGTCATTGTAGGGGGAACATGAAATGTGACCACTAACTGTCTTCTATCTGCCATGGGTAGGCCATATGCCTTAGGTGGAATCAATTGACTGACACAGTATGATGCCTTTATGTGATATTTGCCATAGCCCTTGTCTTGGATCTCGAGCTTAGGAGTGGATGATGGTGGTTTGAATGAAATGGAATTAGTGAGATGTGATGGGTCAACATATAGGGATAAAGTGGATGATGAAGCTTCTTCGTTAACTAGTACTTGTCATTGTGGAATTTCCCTTAGGCTTGTACAATACTGAAAAGGATCTGGATCACCATCAATGGTGATCTCTGTGCCATTATACGGGAACTTAAGACATTGGTGATATGTTGAAGGTACAACTTTCATTGCATGTATCCAAGGTCTACCTAACAACAAGTTGTACAGAAGGGTGAGATCCAAGACTTGGAAGTTGGTGTTCATGATTGTTGGGCCAATTCTTATAGGGAGTGTGACAACTCCTTTGGATGATCTTTCCTCATCATCCTAAGCCTTGATGACTATACTCTTAGAGGTATCTACACAGTCTTCTGAGAATCCTAATGCCTTAACCAATTTTAGGGTACATAGGTTCAAACCTTCTCCTCCGTCTACCAAGACTCGTCAGACCTTGTTTTGATGGACTAAGACTTCAAGATGTAAGGGGTCATTATGATCAGACTTTTTAGTCGAGTAATCTTGTTGGGAAAATGTGGCATGATGTGAGTTGGTCAAATATCCGACCATTTATTCAAAACGATTGACATCTATGTCAGTAGGAACAGTTGTGTTTTGTAGAGCTTTGTCAAGAATGGCTCGATGCTCAGGTGATAAAGTCAACAATTCCAAGATAGATATTTGTGCAAGGGTTTTACTCAATTGATCAAGAAGGTTGTACTTAAACTTGGAAGTTTGCGTAGGTGGCTCGGAAGAAGGACCAGGAATAGTAATCTTAGTTCTGTGTGTGTTCACATTACATTCCGGATGCTTCTTAATGATGATCATATTGACATTTTCATTTGCGGCTCGAAGGTGATTTATGATCGTTCCTTTACCATAGTCATACTTGGTATTGTTATAATTGGCTGATGGATTATTCTTGGGTCCCGAACTGGAGGCTTTTCCTTTTGTGTGGTCATGTAACGGGTCTGTGAAGACCTTATGATCACTGTTCTTGGTATTTTTCTGCCCACCGACCTCTATGGTTCCATTTTCAACAAAGTCTTGTATAATATTCTTGAGTTGGCAACATTGTTGTAGGTTGTGTCCTTTCATTCGATGATAGTCACAAAAATAGTTATTGTCCCACCATGAAGGTTTGAACTACCTAGGATCATACTCTCTTGGTTCCAAAGGTTTGATGAGATTATGTTTAATCAACTCTTTGAAAATAGTCTCGATTGGTTGTCCTAAAGGTGTAAATTCACGTGTAGGAAATCTCCTTTGTGGTCTTTGTTGTTGTGAATTTTGGACATAGTTGGCTATTTGATCTGGACTATTCATCGTGTCTTGATTGGAATTGTAACCTCTAAGTGTGATAACTGGTCCCGTATGTATGTGTTTAGCATCAACAATGCCGTCATTTGTAACATTTTTGTTTCTAGACCAGAATTTGTTTCTATCGTTTAGTGCGTTTTGATGTTGGACAACTGGATTTCTACCTGGTACCTTAATTTCTCCTTTGTCTATAAGGCCTTTCTCAAGGATGATGCCCTTTTGTACCAAGTCTGAGAATGAAGTACAATAGTCTACCCTTAAGTCACTTCGCAGTTTTGGGTTGATGTTCTCTAGGAATATCGTGACCTTTCGCTTTTCTGGTATTTCAATTGGACATCTGCTAGCTAGACTTGTCCATCTCTGAAAGAAAGTGGTGAAATTTTCACCATCTTCTTGTGTCATGTGGCACAAGGTTGCTATTGTTACTTCATTGTCTATGTTAAAGGCAAAATGTTCGACAAACTTCTCAGCTAATTCGCCCCAGGATCGTATGCCATACGGTAATTTAGAAAACCATTCCAGTCCTATCCTGACAAGGGTTCGTGGAAATAGTCTCATCAAGTATGTGGGGTCATACGATATGTCCATGCATGCTGTTGAGAATTCACTAATGTGTTCCAAAGGATTCTTTCTCCCATTATACTTAGCAAAAATCGGTATAATGTATCCATGGGGAAAGTTGTCATTTAAAGCACTTTGTCAAATGGACATGGACATAGGTCTTGCGCTGAGATAGTTTGTTTTCCTGACATAGACATGTTGTCCATCTATTGTTGAATACTTTGCATTTGGTTTTGAAGGACATCGACTTGTGTCAAGGACATGGTGTTTGTGTTGTTTGGATCAATGTAGGTGTTCTAATATGCCATGTTCTATGACGGGTTGTGATTTGGTGAGGGAATATATCCTGTTATAATGTTTTGATTTGGTATAGGGATATTCCCTGTCTGAATGGTCTGAGTTGGTATAGGAATGCTTCCTCTCTGAATGTTCTGATTTGGTATAGGAATGCTTCCTGTCTGAATGATCTGATTTGGTATAGGAATGCTTCCTGTATGAATGATCTGATTTGGTATAGGTATATGTCCACCAACTTTGGATCTCTTACCAGTCGTGTTGGTGCCAAAGGGGTTGGAGGAAGTTGCCACCGCAGTAAATTGTAAACCTTGAGTTATATTGAAAGGGGTTGTGTTTAGAATTGATGATGTTTGAGTTGGTATGCCAGTTGGTATCGCTGCAGTTTTTGGGGAATAGAAACACTTGACGTCGCAATTTGTGTTGGTTGAGTAGACTGTGTTTTCAAAGTATGAATATCAAATCCTATGGGTAGTTTGGCACCTTTTGCTAGAAACTTTGCTAGATATTGTTGGGGATCATTTTCCAAACACTCATCCATAAAGGATGCAAATTCAGGATCTTGTACTACTGCGTCTATGTCCTCTATGTATATTTGTCCATGTGTGTCTCTAGTGACATGTTTTTCAAGCAAAGGTTTGTGTGGTTTTTTACTTCTTGATGGTTGATTTCTGAATGGATTGATGAATTCGTTGGGGTCTATCATTGCTTTATGTTTCTTTGTAGACCTTGTTTCGACCATGAAAAAGTTGCTCAAAAAGGGGTAATGTAGACTATGTCTAAAAACTGATATGACCTATGTCTATGTTTTTGGATTTTTTTGACAATAAATGACGTTGCTAAAATGGTTTCTAAAAAGACGTAAACTAAAATGACATATGATAGGACAAACAATATGCAAAATTTTGAATAGACTATGACGATAAATGAGTCTAAGACAGGTATAACCTAGCACCTATGGAATAAATGTATGTAATGATTTTTTTTTGACCAAGGAACCTGATTGTATGACAAGGACAGTTGACAAGGTGAATTTTCCAAACTAGACTGTTGAGCTGAAAAGATCCACTAAATGGGACTACAGTGACTAGGTTCAATGATTGTGACAAACCGAAACATGAACGTTTCCAATGACGAGGAAAGTTATATATTCTGTGATATGCAATTTCCTAGGAAGTATCTATATGTATGCAACTTAGGATGACTATGACTAAGATGTATACTGTGTCCAAGGTTGATCTTTAAGAACCAAAAGCAAATAGTGACAATGATGTTTCAGACTCAGCTTGTGGTTTTTGATGTTTTCTGTTGACAGGAAAATATGGTTCACCTAACGGTTGCGGTTCAAATGTTGACATATGTGGTTTTCTACAGTGCATGTAGTGTTTCTGACAATTGCGATTTTTCCTATGACAAATGCAGTTTACCAAAACACATGCGATTCTAATTCTGGACTCTGTAAACCTAAATTTTCTGACAGACACTTGCAGCTCGAAAATTGATAGATGCGGTCTGCATGCACACATTCGACTCAAAATATGACAGTTGTGACTCGTGATATCCAGACTGTGAATGATGAATTTTTTGATAGACACATGCGGCTTTTCCCCTAACAGATGCGACTCTCTATGATAGATGCGGCGTTTAAACTGAAAATTGCAACTCAGTTTCTGACAGTTGAAATTTTCCCGAAAGTTGTTTTTGATGACCTAGTTTGTTGATCAAGTTTTTGACGAATACATCAGAAAAAAACACAGCAATCAATGTATTTTCAATTTTTGTGATGATAGACTTGTTAAGACTTGAAAAACATTTACAACCTAGGCTTTTTGGACAATACTTGTTGAGTTCTTAGTTGGATTTCTCCAGCTACGCATATTTATGGTGAATGACTAGTAGCTTGACCCCACTGGCTCCCCTCCACGACACTCACTTATACGGGGCAGCCAAGCTACTATACCCATGAAACTCCCATGCCATAGATTTCATTTCCACACATAAACTGTAAGAATGTAAGATGGCTTCACAAGGCCGACCCTGCTGCGCCAACAAGTAGGTAGGATTTTGGTAACTCTACAACAAGGTGTTTAATAAGGGCATTCCATTCATCGAGCACTATCCAACATCAGTGAGAGTCCATTTCTTTCCATCTCGTTGGAATAGTGAGCCCAGAAATCCATTTTTATATACCGGGTGGAAGTCGCTCGGCTTTAGCGTGTTATCGGTTTGAGTCGTCTTGGGGTGAGTTCTTTTTCCCACCAAGATAGGCCCAAGTTCTAGAGTCAATAATTATTTCTCTTACACCCAGGATCGCATGACTGCACAAGGGGAGAGGATACTTCGATATACTGAATCGTAAGGGTGACAAATATGTGCAACACACCAGACAAAGAAGACAGTGATTCTTTTTAATCCAAACGAAAATTATCTATCTACCAAATAGAAAGTTCTTTTTAATCCACATGACAGTTATCTATCTACCAAACAAAAGCTTGCTAAATAAATAAACACAAAGGCATTAGGTCCTACATGCAAATTTATCAGTAGTTCATTGTTCTTGTCTTTGGCTTTCGTCCTGCAGAAAATATTGTCTTTGGTTTTTTAATTGTCTTTTGTGCTTCGTCCTACAAACACTACGTTATTCCACCTTAATACAGCTGAAACAAACATTAGCGAAAATCAAAACAACCTAAAAAGCGAAAACAAAAATATGGATGTACGGAAACCAATAAAAAAAATTGAAAAAGATTTACCAGCCAGATGCGGTTTGATGTTGACAGGCAGATGCGGTTCATGAATTTTGTTGACAAGAGGATGCGATTCAAATTTTATCAGATGTGGTTCAGACTGACAGATGCGTCTCTGTTTTTAGCAGATGCGGCTTGCAGATACAGATGCGTCATTTTTCTAAACAGATGTGATGCACCGTACGGAAACCTGCAAAAAAAAGAGAAAAAAAATAAAATGAAAAGACGAAAAGATGTGCGAATTTTGAAGTGTGTTCATGTCGGGTTCAAAAAATGTAATAATAGATTAAAATATGATCTTCGAATATGAATGAGATGGATAATCTGCAACTAGAATAACAATGTTAATCCTAATCTAAATAATAATCTAAAATCAAACAACAAAGAACGAGGAAATAAACATAATAATTAAACAATTAAATGGAAAGCTCTCACCGAATATGTGCTCACTCCTTCGAATTATCTTGATTGTTCTTCTCCATTTTTCCTTTTCAATATTCTTTCCCTCAGATTTTTGTGTTTGAATGCAAGCATAACTTCGTCGAGTGTCTAAGAAAAATATCAAAGATAAGTTTCTTCTCAAAAGTGTATGATTTTGGGAGGAGGAATAATGATAATGACAGGCCATTTTATAGATTTTAGGTTTTCGAACGATCGGCTCAGATTGAAAGAGAGATCGACGGACGAGATCGATGAATGCCATGCGATGTGAGTTATGTCTCAGAGAGAACGTGAGTTAGAACACGAGTTCAGGAAAGACTGCAGGATAAAGACTAAGTTAGAACGTGAGTTAGAACACAAGTTCAAGATATTAACCTTGAAAAATAGAAGAAATAGACTTTGTATGTAAAAGACAAAGTTAGAACTCGAAGAATAATGCATTCAAATGTAAACAGGAGTTAGAACTAGTTAATCGACTAGTTGTGACGGAGAGTCTTCACGCAGAGATAAACAACAACTTCTGGCTTTGACAAGCGAAAAAGACACCAAAACTAGAAAATCAAAATTTCTAACCTCCACCACTGCAATCACAGGCACTTATTGCATCACAGGAGCCCAAAGATCAGAAGGCTTCTACAGGAAAAGGAAAGAAACAAAAACAAAAGGATTCCAAATCTTATGAGCAGCAGAAGGAGTCCTCATATTCATCATCCTCTTCTAAGGGGAAATCATTTAGGAAGGAGAAGGGCCCATGTGCATATTGCAAGAGAGAAGGACATGCAGAACATAATTGCTACAAGAAGGACATTGATGAGCTGAAGAATCTTGTTCAGAAACATCATATTGATTTTCCTTCTAGGATGTCTGCATCATCTCCTTCCCCTCCTCCTTCTTCTTCTTCTTCTTCTTCTTTTTCTTCTTCTTCTTCTTCTTCTTCTTCTTCTTCTTCAGGCACAGCTGGTTTACACACTTCATCAGATATGAGGGGGCATGCTCTTTGTGCTTCTTCGATTCTTGGATTAGGGAGATGGCTTCTAGATTCAGGAGCATCTCATCATATGGCTTCTACACAGACTATGTTCACTTCCTTTGAGTCTCACACTATGTCTCCTATTTTGATGGGAAACAATACATACATGAGTGTTACAGGGAAGGGATCTATTAGTTTTGGGGACAACACTTTTCAGGATGTCTTGTGTGTTCCTCATTTGATGAACAACCTTCTTTCTATATATCAGATCACACATGGAGGCAATGGGAGGTCTGTGGAGTTCACACCTGATTCAGTTATCATCAGAGACTTGGAGAGTAGAGCAGTTATTGCTGCTGGGGTGGTGGATCACTCATCTCAGTTGTATTCCTTTGCAGATTTTGCTACTGATGGTGCTTCTGTTCCTACAGCTTTTCATCACACTTCCAGTGTGAATCATCATTCAGAGGAGATATTTGGCTACTTGAACATTGGAGTTCTCACTTCAGATCCTACTCTTGAGCCATCTATTCCATCTCCTTCACCTATTGTTGCAGTTGTTGATACTTCTATGACTCCAGATGTGGGTTCTTCTGTTTCAGTGTAGCAGGATCCAGTTGATCATCCATCTTTGGAGGTTCCTATTTAGTCTTCACCCACTTTGACTTCTTCATTTGTTGAGGTCACACCTACTTCTGTGGAGACATCATGGGCTACACCTATTTCACCTTCAGAGATTTCTTTCATTCGACCTCTTCCCTCTCACTTCTTTCAGGAGATGCAGTTTCTTCAGTTCTTTTGGGGCTACTTCATTCTAGGGGGGATCTGTGGTCTCTTTCTTCCTCTCTTCTGGGGGGGTTCTTTTATGTATCTTTGTGATGGATGATGTCCTTGGGGGGTCTTATGGAGTCCTCCATCTTTCATCACTTAGTTTCTCTTTGCATTCTATTTTGGGGAGGAGTTTTGTTCCCACTGGGTTTTCTCCTTTACCCCATTTGATTTAGTTTGCATTGCATTTGTAAATGGGTACCTGATCAGGCCTTGTTGTCGGGACTCATCTTTGCATAATAATTTGCTTCTCCCTAAGTTGCACTTATGGGAGGTGTTGGTGTAATTAATTATTTAATTACACTTTAGCATAAGTTTACTTAGGCATATTTTATTTCCTAGGTTAATTATAATCTTTATCTTATTGAGCTATCTTGTTGCTCAAGATAAGATTAGGGTTTTGCATGATTTCCTTTTGAAGGCTTTTGTTGTATTTGTAGAACATATCATTCCATAATATTATTCTGGTTTTATGCTTGCACATTCTTGCTCTAGGGCTTACAGAACATCCTCTTGTTTGTTCTAGATATCTGTGCATGTAACAGGTGATTGCATGTAGGTGATTCTTGGGGACTGTGAGGTTGAGATTTATCAACTTCTACAAGAACTTGAAGAATAATGCATTCAAATGCAAACAGGAGTTAGAACTAGTTAATCGACTAGTTGTGACGGAGAGTCTTCACGCAGAGATAAATAAGTGTTGAATCCAAAGATAACTGGAGAACTAAAAATAGATCTCAAGTCAGAAGGTGAGTGAATGACTTAGATAACTGAATGATAGAAGAATGTGACATAAATATTAAATATGAATTAAATGTTAATTTAATTCAACATTCGAAAATGAATTGACTTTAATTAAATAAATAAATATAATTTATTTAATTTGACTATTTGAAAAGGATAATATAAATAATTAAATAATAAATATTTAATTATAGATAAAGGGGGTTAAATGAATAATTAAATAAAGATATTTAATTATAGTTGGAAAAGTATGATAAAGAGGTAATTAAATAATAAATTATTTAATTGATAGATAAAGGAGGAAGAATTAATTAGTTCGCAACATAATTAAATAAATATGATTTATTTAATTAATCAAGTTGAATAAAGGTTATTTATGAATTAATGAATTAATTAAAAAGGGCTATTTAATTAATAGGAGAAATATGTGTTAGAAAGGTTAATTAAATAATTAACATTATTTAATCGTGACCACGGACTATAGAAAATTATGTCAACTGTGTACTCGCAGGCCTAGACCAATTTTCGGTATCTACAATTCTAATAGGCCATTTTAATCTTGTTAGATGTCTCTTGAATGCAAGTTCTCACTTTGAATGAGTTTGAGCCCCCTCTTTGCATCACCCTTCTATTCCCATCCCATTACCCTCTCTTATTCCACCTTATGTTCCATTATCCCCTTTTGGTCTTTATATCAACATGATACCTGAGATATTGTTTCATTTGCATATGTTGACAAAAGATAGCCCTAGTGATGTTGGTGGCACGATGGACGATGGATTTGCTGCAGCAATAGCCAGTTCTGATCCATTGAGAGAGGTATGGAATAGATTTGTCAATTTGACATTATATTTTCTCTTTTATAGTCTATTATAAAAAAATTTCACGATAGTTTTATGTAGTTTAATTTCTATCTTCATTGTTTCTACAGGTGGTTGTCACTCCAGATCGTGGACGTGGTGATGCTGTAAATGTGCATGATGACTATATGTATGCAGTAAGTGATTATATATTTTGTTATATGTCATTCCATAATTCAATTTCTATGTTTTAACATCTTTGCTTTTAATTGTATCAGTTGAAGGTCCAGAGTGAAGAGAGGAGGACTAGCGAGCTTGTTTGAAAGACAAGAGAAGCAACAGTCACTCCATCCAACCGAATTTTGAAGGCAACACGGGATCTATTTCCTTCCCCTATAGGGAAATGACTATGTATTAGTGTTGTTTGTTGTATGCCTATGTGGCATTTTGGAACATATGTTTTGTACTATCGATATATACGTGATATTTTATGTCTATATGGCTCCTTTGTACTAAGCCTATATGGATTTTTTGGATATATTGTATATACTTTTATCAATATATATCATTGTATAGCCTTTCGGATTTTTGATTAAAGAAACTCTTATTTTTCTACTACCATTCTTGAATGATGTTATCATGCATATCGTGTCAATTGTATGCTTGAATGTTGTAGGCATGGATTTTTTTTACATCTAATACTTAATTAATTACTACTGAATGCTCAATAAGCCCCATCTAAAGCATATTGTATAAATAAGCTCCATTCGTGGTGGTTTGTATCCTTTGGAATGCTTCAATTAATTGTGCCTCACTTATTCGCATGTATGCTTCACTTATTCACATGTATACTTCACCTATATTGTGTGTATTCACATATATGCTTCATGGTTCCAATGCATAGCAGAAAAAATATTTTGGGGAAAAATTTGACAAACCAAAAGCATAATACTTTGTGAAAAAATCAAGAAAAATTGTACAACAAAACATAAAAACTTTTTTTTAAAATTGAAAGGTATTTCCATAGCATATAGAGATATAGAGAGTGAATAAAATAAATATTTTAACTAATGAATTGTAAAAAATGGATTTTTGTAGTTTATATTCATATCATTGATTGCATTGCATTGCACATCTTTCAAAGTCAAAGCATTACTTCACTTTTCATAACTAATAAGTAGATGCTGATAGATGACCAAATTTCAATTACAATATAGTTTGTACAAAATCAACCTAAGCAGTTATGCAATTTCTTCACATTGCATAACTAATAACTAGGAGCAACTGCCAATTGCATTTTCTTATCATGGCATTCTATGAGACCAAATTTTTTTGAGGTATTTTTTTAAATAGTTCCCTACCTTGTCTATGTTACCACATTTTTCATACATGTCTACCAAAGCATCTTCTCAAATAGTTCACTGCCTTGTTGTTGTGGCTAAAAGCCTAAAACAAGTGATTTTGAACAAGCTATGGATGCTTCGAAAAAATATATAAAAAGCATAATAGTAAGCAATAGCATAGACAAGGCAGTGAACTATTTGAAAAAATGCATCAAATAAATATAGTGATGGAATTCCATGACAAGCCATCGACAAGGCAGTGAACTAGTTCAAAAGATGCCTCAAATAAATGTGGTTTCATGGTGACGAAATGCCTATAAAGTCATTTTTACATACTCAACTACTTGCATTTGACAATTTTTTCCCAAGCGAAAAATCACCACCATAGGAAAAAGCCTCTGAGATAGTAAAAACTAAGAGAGGTTATTGTAGAGGCACCCAACGTGATCCTATAGGCTCAAACGAGAATTTTCTAAGTGTCACGGTGTCTGAATATGAGCATGTTGAAGTTTGCAACCATTTTGCACTTTGGACCCTTAAGTGATCGATCTGGTTGAACATAGCTCAGAGCGATTTTGCATTTTTGGGTGCGAAAGAGGACCATGCCTAGCATAAAACCTCCTATTCAGAAGCATTGGAACAGTTCTTTTGGTCACACGAGTTGCAGAACGAAAGTTGCACCACTTTACAACTTTCAACTACTTGCATTTGACAACTTTTTCTCCAAGTGAAAATTCGTCACCACAAGAAAAGGCCTCTAAGATAGCGAAAACAAAGAGAGGTTATTGTAGAGGGGTCCAAATTGATCTTGTAGGATCAGACGATAAGTTTCTAAGCGTCACAGTGTCCAAGTAATAGCATGTTGAAGTTCGCAGCCATTTTGCACTTTGGACCCTTAAGGGATCAATCTGGTTGAACGTAGCTCAGAGCGATTCCGTGTGTTTGGGTGCAAAAGAGGACCATGCCTAGCATAAACGTACCCACCTAGATGCGTTAGAACAATCCATTTGGTCACACGAGCTACAGAACGAAAGTTGCACCACTTTGCAACTTTCAACTACTTACATTTGACAACTTTTTTCCTGAGTGAAAATTCGCCACCACAGGAAAATGCCTCTGAGATAGCAAAAATAGAGAGAGGTTATTGTATAGGGGCCCAACATGATCCCATAGGCTTAGACGAGAATTTTCTAAGCATCACGACGTCTGAATGCTAGCATGCTGAAGTTCGCATCCATTTTGCACTTTGGACCCTCAAGGGATCGATCTGGTTGAACGTAGCTCGGAGCGATTTCGCGTGTTTGAGAGCAAAAGAGGACCATGCCTAGCGTAAAAATACCCACCTAGATGCGTTGGAACAATCTATTTGGTCACACAAGATGTAGAACGAAAGTTGCACCACTTTGCAACTTTCAACTACTTGCATTTGACAACTTTTTCCTTAAGTGAAAATTCGCCACCACAGGAAAATACCTCCGAGATAGCAAAAACTAAAAGAGGTTATTGTAGAGGGGCCTAACATAATATTGTAGGATTAGATGATAAGTTTCTAAGCATAATAGTGTCTGATTAATAGCATGTTGAAGTTCGCAACTATTTTATACTTTGGACCCTCAATGGATCGATCCAGTTGAACGTAGCTCAGAGCGATTCCATGTGTTTGGGTGTGAAAGAAGACTATTCCTAGTGTAAACGTACCCACCCAGATGCGTTGGAACAATCTGTTTGGTCACACGAGCTGTAGAACGAAAGTTGCACCACTTTGCAACTTTCAACTACTTGCATTTGACAACTTTTTCCCCGAGTAAAAATTCACCACCACAGGAAATGTCTCTGAGATAGAAAAAACCGAGAGGTTATTATAGAGGGGCCCAACATGATCCCATAGGTTCAAATGATAAGTTTCTAAGAATCACGGTGTCCAAATACTAGCATGCTAAAGTTCACAGCTATTTTTCACTTTAGACCCTTAAGGGATCGATCTGGTTGAACGTAGCTCGAAGAGATTTCACGTGTTTGGGTGCAAAAGAGGACCATGCCTAGTGTAAACGTACCCACCCGGATGCATTGGAACAATCCATTTGGTCACACGAGCTGCAGAACGAAAGCTGCACCACTTTGCAACTTTCAACTACTTGCATTTGACAACTTTTTCCCCAAGTGAAAATTTTTCACCACAGGAAAATGCCTCTAAGATAGCAAAAACTAAGAGAGGTTATTGTAGACAGGCCCAACATAATTTTGTAGGATCAGACGAGAAGTTTTTAAGTATCACGGTGTCCGAGTAATAGCATGCTAAATTTTGCAGTCATTTTGCACTTTGGACCCTTAAGGGATCGATCCAGTTGAACATAGCTCAAATCGATTCCGAGTGTTTGGGTGTGAAAGAGGACCATGCCTAACGTAAACATACCTATTCGAATGTGTTGGAATAGTTCATTTGGTCACACGAGCTACAGAACCAAACTTGCACCACTTTGCAACTTTCAACTACTTGTATTTGACAACTTTTTCCCTGAGTGAAAATTCGCCACCACAGGAAAATCCCTCTGAGATAGAAAAAACCAAGAGAGGTTATCGTAGAGGGCCCAAAATGATCCCATAGGCTGAGACAATAATTTTCTAAGCATCACGGTGTCTGAATACTAGCATGTTGAAGTTTGTAGTCATTTTGCACTTTGGACCCTTAAGGGATCAATCCAGTTGAACGTAGCTCGAAGCGATTTCGCGTGTTTGGGTGCGAAAGAGGACCATGCCTAGCATAAACGTACCTACTCAGACATGTTGGAACAATTTGTTTGGTCACATGAGATGCTGAACGAAAGTTGCACCACTTTGCAACTTTCAACTACTTCCATTTGACAACTTTTTCTCTGAGTGAAAATTCGCCACCATAGGAAAATGCCTCTAAGATAGAAAAAATAGAGAGAGGTTATTATAGAGGGGCCCAATGTGATCTCGTAGGTTCAGACAAAGATTTCATAATCACCGCGGTTTATGACTAATACCTTGTCAAAGGTTGTTGCCCTTTTGCACTTTTGACCCTTAAGGGACCGAGTCGGTTGAACCTATCTCAGAGCGATTGTGCTCTCTTTTCGATGGAATTAGGTGGGCAGCAGACTTAACTCCGTTTTAGTTATAGTTTGGTTGGATTTTAAATGATTTTGTGCATTTTAGAAGCCAATTACTGAGGGTCGGTCTGTATACCCTGTTTTAAGGGTTGTGAGAGCATTAAAATGCAATATTAAGCCTTCCACCCACTGTATGTTACCTTTTGGCTTGTTGTAACTTTACCTTTGGTCGTCAAGAAGGGAGGATTTGAGACTTTGTAGGGGCATCCATTTGTTCTCCAAATTCAGTGGTTTGGGCCTGGTACAGGCTTGTATGTGGTTTTTGTCTTGACTGTCCTACCAGACAGTGCTACAAGGGTTAAGGGTAAAAGAGACCTAAAGGCTAGAGCGATGAGAAAATGGAATTTCTTAGGTGCAAGTTACAATGTTATGTCCTGGAGTAGTCAGGAGAAATATGTTCTAGGGTAAAAAATATGGTCTAAACCTCTGTCTCAGTCTGATAGGCCAAAATCCCATGTCAAGTGGCAAGGTTACCCTATTGTGAGTTTGGTGAATTGATGTCCAAGTGGGCATATTTGAGAGAAGTTATGTCATCTCTCCTATTTGGTGGATCCACTCTGCATCATGGTTCTTGTTTGGAACAACCTCATTAGGTCCCCTTGTGGCATTGTAGATTGGTCCATAGTAGTTGTTTGGTTGAATGTCATACCCTAAGGTATGTTAGAGATGACCTAGGTTGCATCGATTTCTATGAGGAATACACTACCCCTACCTTGTCAACCCTACGGATTTGGCAAGCCAGTGAGCTCACTAGCTTGCCAATTTGGTAGGATTGACAAAAGGTGAGTTTTGAGGAATTCAATGAATTTTCCTTGGGGATTATGCAAAGCTGATTTAATTATCATTGCTTGGATGTTGACAACCTCTGTAGGGTCCTTGTTGAGTTTGATGTTATTTTACAAGGTTCAGTTAATTGAAAGTTGATGTCTTGCTTGGCATATTTGAGAGAAGTTGTGTCAATTTGTGTCTTGGGTTACCACCACCTCTGCATCAATAGGGGCAATAAAATATGATTTTCTACAATTATATTAGACATTATTTCATTCTTACTCATAAATCCACGTGCTTTTCCTTGAAGACAACTTTAAATGTAAACCATGAAGCATTACAACTAATTTTAAATGTAATATACATATTTAATTGAGGCATATATTAAGGAAGATACACATTTGCATGTATTAATTTCTCATAAAAAATTTATATAAAAAAATACACTAAGTCAATGACAAATATTACAATAGTGATGGAATAACATCTTGAAAATCTTCCCATTTTTCAATACTTTTATTAATACATGTAGGGAAATAATCCTCCCATTTGCAGCATAGATCATGGAATATATTATACATGAGAAGAAACAAAAGGAGTTGCTGCCCAATTTCGTTTCTCCATTCCACCTCAATTGGCCTAGCTATTTACATTCCAAAATGGTTCAAACATGTACATCCCCTGCTCCCTACGAAACACATGGGTAGTAGCCTCTCTATGGTTGTGTAGTATCATAGGAATTTGGTCCACAAGAAACTTGCAAAAGCCTCTCAATCTTAGACATAGACTCACAAATAATGTCAATCATACAGCTGACGAGACCTACTATCACCTTCATGCATGCAAGATAAGGAGGTCTATTGAAGGTCCTACAATGGTGATGTGCCCCTTCGCTACTTTATCATCTCTCGATGACCCTACGTATAAATTTCAAATATATCACTAAGAGGCTTAACATAAAACATGTAGCATATAAGAATTTGATAAATCTAGGAGATGGAAAAGAAAGAGAAGATTGACAACCAAAAAATGCACTAGCAACCGATGTTTCTCATACCACTGAACACTTGCACCACCAACCGATGTTGTTATTTTCTTATATACTTTGACAAAATTCAGTATTACCTACAGTCACAATCAGAAAAGGATCAATGAAAGTCATAAATGCATATGACATCAAACACTAATGGTGAAAAAGCCTTATTGCAAGGTGTTGGTCCAAAAGAGTGATCAATAACATGACTTTACAAATTCAATGTGCATACTTACAAATCAATCCAGGGAACCATCTGGGTCTGCTCTACTCTTTATTGTGTCAAGTATTGCCTTGTGGTCAGACTCACGCACTTTCCACAAGTTCTTATTCGTAGGTCTGCCCTTATATTTGATCAAATGAACATTGGTGGCAATGACAAGGTTCGAGTAGTGAAGAATTTTTCGATGCATGTCGAAGTCCTCAAACAACCAAACTACAAAATTCTTAACTAGATACCTTCGAAGCCATGTTCCAGTAACAACCACCGAACTTGTAGGATATTCTATGTTTTCACTGTCTATAACTGGGGACTCCAATTTCTTTTTGGCCTTGATACAATGACATAGGTAATAATCTGTACCCTCTTCATTGTCTTCATCTGCAATCACCACATAAATGTGCCCTGCATTGATATGTTCATCTTGTTAGATGTATTTACTAAGCAACATAATAAAAATTGTAAGTAAGATATATTACCTGGTTCTAGTAGGTCTGATACATGATCAAATTCAATGGATGATTGCATCTCCATGATTTGTAGAGCCGTTGAGAGCTGATAAGTGTTAAGTGGGGTTAGACTTCTTACAAACCATTCATCAACCCACTCTGTTGACTCACAATCATTCCATGATTGAAGTGTACATGCATAACAAAAGCATGTCATCTTCCTTGTATAGATAGTCCATGTACTTGCATTGGAGCTTCTAAAAGAGTGTAGCTCGCTCGATCCTGTTAGAGTACAACAATCCTCATATTTTCAATGTTAGTATCATCTACTAAATGAAAAATCTATGAACTAAAGAATTACTTTCACTACCTGGACCCATTGCACCATTGGACAATTGATCTTGCATCTATCAATTTTACACTATTTGTGTACTTTAACTCTTCTCGTGCTAGGGCTTTTTTGATACATGCACCTACTCCATCATGCTCCCCCTTTCCATGATCAGCCTCTGAGAAGTTCGACATATGATGAACACCACTAATCGTATGCATCCTGCTCAACCAGTAAAACATTCTAGCGTTCTTGAATTATGATGTACAATAATCTGACCATATGATATGTTGACTAAATGATATGCCCCTACTAGCCAGATCAGCATAGAACATATGAAAGCAACCTTGCACAAACTTTGTAGAATGTGTGCGATCATCACTGATGTAAAAGTGATACTCCCTCAATACTTTCCTATTTTCCTTTGTACTATAATTTGCATGAACGAATGCCATATGCACAAATATAGCACCCTGCATGGATTTGTAGTACTGTGATTCTACCTCGTTCTATGGTTTTAGTGTGTAGTTCTCAGCAAAGTCGACAACTAAAATGATATGACGAACTGGAAATGTGTCCTTGCATAACTTGAATTGTGAGTCCCACCATCGTGATCTGTGTGTATGCCTTGCATAATTATAGACCACCTGATCACAAAAAATGCCCATAAACTGATACACTGGAATCTTATCACTGACCAATTCACACTTCTTTGCTTCTTTCCCATCTTTTAGACTGTATTCCGCTATCTTATATTTTCCAAATTCCACAATTTTGTCTCCAATTGTGTGTGTACTAGCCATGTGTTGGAAAATTGGAAAATGTTGCATGCCACCACAGTGATCACATGTGCCATCCAAACATGATTTTTTGTGAAATAATTGACCATCCTCTCTTTCACATAAAATGGAAGACAAAAATTTCCTTGACGATTTAGGTGGAGGCATTATGTTACATTCCTGCAAAACATTGTCAATATGCATATCTACACATATACGTCAATAAACATCATAATGGTTAGAAAACTCAATATGAAGCCTACAACAACAAGTAGTGCATGTGTGATTTATTTTGACATAAAAATGCTTTAGCATTTCAAAATACCTTTGACATATTTTAATTTCAGGAAACTTTTGTACAAAATCAACAAAAAATTGGGTTTTACTGGTATCCAAATAATGCAATGGATGTGGCTCACGGTTTTTACTACCAATTCTCCTTCTTTCAAAATCTCTTTTATTAGGAGAGGTCCTTGTATTATCCTTCCAATAATTCACAATTAAATATCTCAAGCCTTGAGCAATTCTTGTGTATTTTCGTGGCACTCTACCCGAAAATGCCCATAACTCATGTTGCTATTTGGATCCTCCACTCTTTCATGCCTTCCTTTGGCTCTCATTAGAGATGATATACTTATTTTAAAAGACTTACTTTCCTTTGTAAGTTTCACCTCTTTCCTTGTTTGACTGCTTAATAGTGTTGTTGTCATCATGCGTCATGTGGCACAATTATCCTTCGTGCGTGAGGTGGTACCCACGCTCTTGTATGCACTCATCAAGTTCTTTACAATGGAATTTTCACTTGAGTCATTCAAAAATCTTAGCCCAAGAGCCTTCATGGTGGGCCTAAATTTGAGTTGCCTCGTCATTTCAACAAATAGTTGGCATCTTCCACCCTCACTTAGCTTCGCAAAAAAAAACTCCATATCCTTTGTGCATATCTTTGACATGTATGTTTTGGAATCTTATTAGGCATCCATTTCAAAACATTGGAATCAATATCAATCAAAAATGTAGGTTTTCTATGCAAAACTCTAGGAGGAGTTCTCAAATGTAAATTTGTGTCAATATTGGGAAGGTCAACAACATCGGGGATAGATCATGTACCTTCAATTGGAGGTGCAATTGATGACATACCTTGAGATTGACATGTAAACAATGTTGTACCTCCAACTTGAGATGTAATTTGTGGAGTGTCTTCAAATAGAGATGTGTTTGCTGATGTACTTTCAAAACGCAATGTTTTTGATGTTGTGTCTTCAATTGGAGATGTGATTTCTGATGTACCTGGAAAACCACATGTTGTTGTCAATGTGTCTTCAAATGGAGATGTGCATTGAGCTTCACCTATGGTTGATGATGTGCCCCCAACTTTGGTATCCATTCCTGTCCTTCCACGAACTTTCCTCATTCATGCCCTTTGTTTTTCCAATTTGACATCTCTCTTAGATTGCACGGGAATTTTTGGTTGTATGGGCTGCAATTCCTTTGCTTCACAAGCTACATTTTTTGATTCTCTTCTCCTTGCATTTTTAATTGCACGTTCTTCTGGTGTTAGAGGATTCAGTCGTTTCCTCGGCATGACCTTGAATGCTACATGTTCACAAACACACATAAAACAAAAGTAAGTAATGCATTTTACAAAAATATTGATACTGCTAATTACATTGCATTAAATATGAAACACACCAAAGCATTTTATGAAAGAAGGTAGCGAGTTGTTTGGAATTATCAAACATTTCTATGCTACACAATATTTTTCATACATGATGGAGTTAGATGTTTGTAGGGTTAGATATTAGAGTAGGGATTTTGAGTGTGTTTGAAGAGTTGGCAAAGTGCCTAGAGGCTGATGCAGTACATGTAGGGATCCACAATGAACTTGTTCAAAGATTTAGAGGAAGGCTCTTAATAGACTTACACACAACTCGATCACTTAACTTACCAAGAAAAAACATTTTTGATGCAGAGAGGGGTGGAAACCATTGAATATAGCAAATCAATGAGAATCAATCAGATTCCAAAGCAAAATCAGATGTTCAACTGAAAATACCAACTTCTACCAAGCTTTCCCTTGTAGCATAGGTAACCCGGTTCAAGGGCCTTTTCACCAATATTTTCCAAAACACTTGAAAAAATTAGGGATGATTAAGATACCCATTTGCAAGTTATAAAACATAGGTAAACCCCAACATCAACTCCTTTGGACCAACATTGACTTCCAATAGACCCACCTTGGAAAAGGCTATTTAGTTGGCCTAATTTACAAAGAGAGTACCTTTTAAACACTACATCTTCACTCAAAATCGTCAAACAGTAGTGTTTTATGTGTCAAAATCTCCAATTTCCTAATATTTTTCCAGGTCCAAGACCTCTAGACCTCTAATACACCAAACTCTCAACTTCAAGCAAAATACTTGGGGTTTTAATGAAACTCCTATCTCCCGGACCTACCAGACCCATACAAAGCACCAAACACACTTACCAAACCCTACACATGGTGAATAATACATTACATGGACAGTCCTTCCCACATTTTGTCAAAACACCACTTGAAGCCCTAATTTTCACCATGAAAAGACCCTGCTATAGTCCTAGAACATCATCCCAAACACCCAACCTTGACCCCACAACATTCTAAATAGGTTAGGCATGTATTTTAAAAGTTAGAGGACCCATTCCACAAGTTACAGTAGGTAGAAAAAGTGTAATGGGTCGAATTACATAATGAAACCCTTCAATGCAAGAACACTGTGAAAGTAGGTAGCAACAGTAAAAATAATATAAATTTCGCTATACAAAGAGTTAGAACCTCTAAATAGATGAAAATGAAAGATAATTCATTAATCTACAATATCCAATTGGTTTTATATCATCTTAGAGTCCGTACAGGTTGTACAGCAACAAGAAAAGTGAGAGAAACTAGTAAATTTCTAGAAAATAACGTTCTTCTTGATAAAAAAATGGGGTACAAATCAACCAACAACCTCTCCCTCGAGGAATTGAAGGTTATTATACATATTTTGATTTCATTCCAACTCCCTTGAACTCTGCAACTTTTGCATCTTTTAGCAACTTTTCTGACCACATTTAGCCAAATTGCAAGCTATGACACAATTGAACTCCCTTAGCTCCAAATACATTATAAAATGGTCTAATTGACCTTACTAAACACAATATACTAAACATTAACTAAGATTCTAGAATTTGACCATGCTCACTAAAGATGAAATTTTTGACAAAATTGAGCTTACAATGTGCTCCTGCACCAAAGGCCTGGAACGTTGATTTTGAATAAACCCTCCTTGTTTCAAGAATAGAAAGGCCTAAAGCAAGGGTTTAGTGTTTAGATGCATTAGAGAGGGTTCTAGTGACTAAGATATGATAAGATATGAACAATTTTCTCTGTTGTGAATGCTACAAGTAAGTGAATGTGAATTGGTCAGTTCAGCATTGAATTGAGGTTTTTGAGATTGAAGATTGTTTGAAACTGATCTAATTATGATTGGTGAAGGTTTTGTCTCCTTGCTCTGCCGAATCTAAAGGTTTTGCTATCTTGTATATATAGTTTCTTTCAAATTAAAGAAAGGGGGTAATATTGTTCTTGGTTATAAGCAGGATTATATTAAATATTAGAATTTTAAACAAATTTTATTGGCATTGAAGTTGTGTCTTTTGACTAGCATTATTGAACTTGAACTTTATAAAGGTTATGATGAACAATTCACATATTAGAGTTTCTAGTAATATTGAGTTTATTTCATTATGTTAGGAGTGACTATTGTATGAATACAATATTTCAAGCAATAGACTTACATATGGTGGGTTTTGTTAAAATCTTCCAGAGGTTTAGAATGGTAGTTTTCTTGACAAGCATAGCTTGTTATTTATGGATGATCTTTGTTTTGTTTTAGATGTAAAACGTGGGCCATGCACGTTGTGTAGTCATGTGATGTTATTTTTGAAATTTTGAGTTTTACGGCATGGAGATGTATTTATTCATGTAAGACTTAGCCATGCATGTAGAGTGATTTTATTTAAAGGCCTAAAGCAAGGGTTTAGTGTTTAGATGCATTAGAGAGGGTTCCAGTGACTAAGATATGATAAGATATGAACGATTCTCTCTGTTGTGAATGCTACAAGGAAGTGAATGTGAGTTGGTCAGTTCAACATTGAATTGAGGTTTTTGAGATTTGAAGATTGTTTGAAACTGATGTAATTATGATTGTTGAAGGTTTTGTCTCCCTGCTCTGCATCACAAACCTAGGGTATAAGTTGTTGCCACCTAAATGAAAACTAGAGAATCTTGTGTTTATTTTTCTCAAAACCAAAATTTTGATTGTCAATGAAGTCATGAAGAATATGAATTTAAAGAAGGGTTTGTGATGCTATATTTTATAATTATTCACTATTTCTTTGGCAATGAGGTAACTTAGAAAGACAATAAGCATTCTCAATTGCACAAAATTTCCCATTTTTTTATTTATTAGAAAGGTAAATGGTATGAAAGAATGGAAACTTCCATTAACAAATATGCTAGCTCACTTGAATTTATCTAAGCACATGTGATGAAGGTGAATTTTTTATGGAACAAAAAAATTAATGGACACTTGCATTAACATTGATGAAAGCTATTAGGTTTTCCAAATTAGATAAAAATAAAAGTTTTCCAAATTAGTTGAAAAAAGAATGAAATACAGTGAATTCCACTAGCCATGCTAGAAATGGACTACTATAAGCAATGCAAATAGAATTCATAAGTAAATTTATGTTAAGTAAATCTCATGTTTTTAATTTTTTTGTTCTTCAAACTCATAAAAATTGAACTTTTTATGTAAATCCCATCTAATTCAATGTTGAATTCTATGTCCAATTGTTATGATTAATAAAATCATTAAGGAAATTTAGTTTATATTGTCAAAAACAAACAAATATACTAAATATAAACATTTCAATATTACCAAAATGAATATATTACCTCAGATACTGTAAAATGATTTAGAAACTTCATAATGTCTTCTTCTACATTGTCTACCATGCAGATTGGTGGTAAAAAGGTGATGGATCAAGCATAGATTGGTACAATATGAAGTCAACTGCATAAAAAAATAGGTGTTTCTAACTCGGATAAAGCGTTGAACCAGACAAATATAGGAGAATGTGGGCCTAAATCATGGGGTCAACCCTTATTTTACCGTTTCAAGGTAAAACACATTTGGCGCTCGCCAAATTTGGAGAGCGCCAAATATGTTGTTTTGAAAAGGAGAGACCTGAGAGAGAGGGAGAGAGACAAAGTGGGAGAGAGATAGAGGGAGTGTGAGAGAGAGAGGGAGTGGGAGAGAGAGAGAGAGAGGGGTAGGAGGGAGAGACTTGAGAGAGAGAGGGCAGGAGGGAGAGGGCGTGGGAGGGAGAAACCTAAGAGAGAGAGAGGAAGAGAGGGTGGGAGGGAGACACCTGAGAGATAAGGAGAGGGAGTCAAAGTGGGAGAGAGGAGGTGGGAAGGAGAGACTTAAGAAAGTAGGGTGGGAGGTAAGTGATGCCTGACAGAGAGGGATTGTGAGAGAGGGCATTGGAGTGACACGGATTATTATACGTAGCATGGGAGGGAGTGAGACCCTCTTAATAACTCAACCCCTCTACTCTCTACCCTTAAACCCTAATCCCTCGACCCCTATACCCACTTAATCCCTCAACCCTCAACCCTTAACCCTTAAACCCTAATCTCTCAGCCCCCATACCCTCTTAATCCCTCAACCCTCAACCCTTAACCCTTAAACCCTAATCTCTCAACCCCCATACCCTCTTAATCCCTCAACCCTCAACCCTTAACCCTTAAACCCTAATCTCTCAACCCTTAACCCTTAACCCTAAAACCTTAAACCCTAATCTCTCAACCCCTAGACCTTCTCAACCCTCAACCCTTAACCCTTAAACCCTAATCCCTCAACCCCCATACCCTCTTAATCCCT
>CM021107.1:464364398-464590371 GCA_007115665.2 Sequoiadendron giganteum
TATTTGAACCTAAGTCCATGTAAAATTGTGCAAAAAAATGAGACTTAAATCAACAAATCAAACATTTCTTATTACCAAAAACTAATGTATCATCAACATTAATGCAATAACAAGAATAAATTTATATCCTTGTTTTCTAACTTTGACCACTTCTCCCTAGGCACATGTGCATATGTATCACAACCAAAGACTCAAATATTTCTCAATGAGGGATATTTTCCTAACCACACATCCATATGTGTCTTATCAAAAAGGGATAATTGGGAAAAAACCTGAAAAATCCTATTTGGCGAGCGCCAAATTTGCACTTGTCAAATGTAAAAGTAATTTTTAAAAAAAGACATGCCAAAAACCTCATTTTATGCCCTCCCCGCAATTTATTTTGTAGTTTTTCACCGTTGCAACCTGTGCTCACTAAAACGAGATCATTTTTTGCACTCCCATATTTTGATTCTTCGTGAGGATGGCACCAAGACATCACAAAGGTGGAACAAGTTTATATTCTTGTTGTTTTAGTTTCAAATTTGAATTAAATTGTAGATCAAAATAGTTTTTTTTTATTAAACTTTGTTTTAATTTCTAGGAAATCAATCTCCACCTCCAAATATTGATAATTTGCAATCACCTCCTATCAAAAACCCTCCCAAACAAGAAGAACATCAAGCCCATCCCTTAATTCATAGAAATCCTATAGGAACTCAAGAAAATATTTTAAACCAAATAGAAAACAAAAATACAGAGCTTGAACAGCTGATTGCAAGATTAATGAACATGCTACAACCCACCCAAGTTATAGGAGAGGTATTTCTGAATCCCTAAAGTCAATTGTATCTCATGTAAGAGCAATGAGTGAAAAAATTAATTTTTGGTCAAATAAGAGGGAGGAATTAAAATGATTTTATACAAGTGGAATTTCCTATGCATAAGTGAAGAAAGAAAAAATTAGCAAAACCAACTTATCTGCCCTTTTCACAGACCCAAAAATTGATGCACCTTTATCACTTGCATGCAAGAGGTTCCCCATCCATTGGTGCCACCATGAACTAATTAAAAATAAGTTTTGGGAGTGGTGGTGGATGGTTTTTGACCAACCTCCATGAAATAACTATGACATCCCATAGTATTTTTTGAGGAAACTCTATTATGTGTTTTTCCTTAATAAGATGCCAAATTATTTTGACTATTTAGAATTTTAGGGTAGAGGTGGGGGATCCACACATGATAGACTAGCCATATGATGTAATTTGTAGCTAGCATCGAGATCCTTGGATAAACCTATGGCGGAGCATGTCATTGTTCCTTCCATTGTGAAGGATAGTGTCGAGGTGGACATGTTGGACTTGATTATCTTGCTTACTTAGAGCCTTGTGTAGTGTGTGAGGCCTCTAACAAAGCCTGATGTGGGCCAGTCTTCTAGGCCCAGAGTTCCAACCCACTTTGTCACTCTCATGGTTTTGTTTGCACATATGATGGTGAGAGTGCTCAGGATGCAACTACATAAGATACAAAATCTGCAAAGTAGATGGCAATGAGAGATTCCTTGTTGAGTCAAACATTCAACATTGATACTCAAGTAAATTTCAAAAATTTCATTTAATTTTGTTTATTAAAATTTATTTTGAAATGTAAGAATAACTAAATTAGTAAAATAAATATGCTAAAAATTTAGGGTCAAAGTGTTGATGTTACATGCACCCATCCCATAGACCCCTATATGTTTACGTCATCGAGTCCACAGGTATGTAACTAGTATTAAAGAAATTATTATTTCATGTGAATAGTTTAACCTTATATGAATGATTGTCTCATAACACACTTTGGATGTCAAACATTTTGTTGGTGGACCTTTGACATCGACACCTCACTATTCTCATCATCGACCAACTTTCACTCAAGTAACCTTTACTATTTAATGGTGTTGTAAAACAATGTTCGTAAATTTTGGTAATTGGTAACTTCATATTTATTGTTTCATTTTCAGATGCTAACATCAAATAGCCCTTTTGATGTTCGTGACATGATGGACCATGTAGTTGGTGCAATAGTAGTAGGTTCTAATATTTTGACAAAGGTATGCAGAAAATTAGTAAATTTCACATTATATTTGGTCATTTATTAGTCTATTATTGAAATTTTTAATGATACTCATATGTAGTTTGATTGTTATCTTGATACTTGCTATAGGTGATTTTCATGATAGATCATCAATCTACTACTATTGTGAATGAGCATGATGATTATGTGTTTGTGGTAAGTGATTTTTCTATTATATGTCATTCCACAATTCAATTTCTATATATTTAAATATAAACTTCCTATTGTATTAGTTGAAACTCTAGAGAATTCAAGAGAGGAGGATGAGTGAGCCAATTCAAAATATGACAACTGTTGTCATGAGTATTTCACCCGAATGCTAATCTTGGAGGCTCATCAATCCCGTGAAACATGGAAACATCTTCGAGCCTGTGGGTTGTTCATGATGAAGATGAATCTCTAGATTATGGGTTGGTTCCCCTTTAGATCTCCTAGAAACTAATGGATTTTTGTGAGAAAAAGGAAGAAGGATACTTGATGAAATGGGAAAAGCTAATTCTAGGAGGTGATGCACCAAAATGTAAATAACTTGCAGCTTGATACACAACTATTTCTCAAAAATCCATTTACACAACTCAATTTGGGAAATCTAATCAAATAAATGCTTCATAAAAAGGATTGAGAAATCTATCTTCTTTGAAGGAAAACAACATTTCACAACTTGGAAAATAAGATAAATCAATTGCACAACCTATGACCTGTGATGATTAATTACTTTTGTATACATGAAACTATGAATGACATAGAAATTTATAGGTTTTTCTACTTTAAACACGTCAAATTTGTATCAAATTTATTCATAAGAGACACAACACCTGAAATTGAGAAGGTAAACACTTGATTTTTATTGAGTAACAGAAGGAATCTCTACAATAACTAGAAAAATAGGCTAAAATTAACTATTGATGTATCAAAAATATCAAAATATGTTGAGCTAAAAAACTGTAAGTCTCTCTACAATGTGTAAAAGAGGGAAAAAAGAAAGAACTGAGGAGAACATAAGTGTTTCCCTCCTATAATAGAAAATCAATCCCAAAGGGAGAAGAAGAGTCAATTGTAGTCAACTACACTCCAAAATATCCATCTCACGAGAAAAATAGAAAAGCTTAGAAAACAGGGCTCATAACAGCTCCAATTTGAGCTAATTTAGCTCTAAACTCCCCCTCTCAAGTTAAATGACCAAAGAGAAATCTAAAATTACCTCAGTTTGACTTGAAGTCAAAAATAGAACTCAGTTCCACTCCTCCTTTTGTTTTTGCATGATTTTGGGACAAGAATAAACTATTTGAACAAATATTAAAGACAATCAGTTATGATTTAATGTAGTAAGTGTTATGTGATTTTTTATTCATGTATTATATGATAAATATTAAGGTAGTTTGTAAAATATCACCTTCAATATTTGTTTACATATTTATTTTTGTGCTAATATCATACAAAAATACAAGGGGTAAATTTAATCTATTTATCTCCTAACTCCCGTGGACTCCACATTTGTCACTAGGAAAATGTCAAGAAGGTCTTGACAAAGGCCTAGGTATTAGTCATAATATAATTTATGAATTAAAGGTGAAAAATAACCTATTTTGGTCGGCCAAAGTTTGGGCTTCATTTGTGAAATACAAGAAAAAGTGTTTAAACCTAACATGGGCTCACTTTGCATTTATTTCCTCCTATAAATTTTCCATCTATTGTGCCACCACCATGGATTTTGGCTAGGGTTTGAAGAATCTAATTTTTTTTGCAATGGTGGAACCATTTTTCACTACTGGTAAGCCATTTTTTGTGAATGGAAGTGTTGATACTTTTTTTCATATCTGTGAAAGAAGTGCTCTAGTTGTAAAAAGATGATGGAATCTAAGTATTTTCTGTGATATTTTCTTAACACTTTCAGTGTGGTTTCTTTGTTCAAACTATGATAATATCTTTCTTTGCATAATGACTTTCATTTTCTAAAACAGTGCAAATTGACTCCATAATCTAAACTTTTCTGCAATGGCTTTTCCACTAAGGTGTTTTTGGTTTCTAGGTCTGGGGTTTCACCATGCTCATAGGGTTTCAAAACCCATTGCAACTCTAAGACCTCAACTAGGTCATGGCTATTCTTGAAGAAACCCTTCACTATATGCTAACACCACTATATTTTGATCAATGTATTTTCCTTGATAACTATGTGATATATGGCATCCTTGGTGATGATTGTCCTTTCATGGTCATAATATTTTTCTCCATTGTCCTCCTTTTGACCTGGAGCTATGAAGATGAAACTCTCATATCCTATTTTTTCCCTCATAACATAACAGGTATGAAATAGTAGCAAGTCCTTATGATTCCAGTTGTTGCTCTCTTGTATAACTATATCTTTTTTCATACCATGGCTAACTGGAATTCATTGACATTTTCCTTTAATCTAATAACTTGATATAAGAACTATGCTTATTGCGAGCTATTGAAATATTTATGCTAACTACCCCTAATTCATAGTCAAAACTGTGACTATCCTCTTGTTATGACCACTGCCTTTGAAAAATGCAATCCTTTGGAAACTAAAATTGTTGCTCTTGTATGACCTAATGACTACCCTATTATTGTAGCTTATTTGAATGACTGTAGAATTTTCATACTTTTCTTGAAGAGACAATCCCTTTGTTCCTTCAACTTGACTATCCTCTCATGGTTGCAAAAACAATTTTGACATCTCTTGGAAGAAATGTCACCTTTCTTACCCTCTTCAACTTCATGATAATAGAAAACAAGGATATTGAAGCAAAGAAAAACTTAGATCTGTAACTCCAAATGATATAAGTGATACCTTGAAGTTTATTTGCTATCAGAAATCATTAGCTTCTCACTATTTAGCATTGCATCTTTATCCTCATTTGATCTCACAGTAGTATTATGTTGAAATTGATTCTCATTATTTGGTTCATATACTATTTTTTTTGTCTTCTTAATGAGCATGTGCTTGTGTCTTCCAGTCCTAGAGGAATTCCCTCATAACTAACTACCTTCATGACCTTTGTTACTTTTCCTTTATGCACTTCCCTTTGTATCTTTGATGCAACATTGACAACTAGCATTCTACTACCTTGTCCTTGGACTGTCCTGTGGCAACTCAACCCTCTCATGCTTCAATTTTATGACATTTATATGTAGATAATTGTTTCCTTAACTATTTTAAATTGTAAAAACAAATATATTAAAAGGAAACATATAATACTTGTTGCCTACTTCCTTTACTTGTACAGTATACTGCCCTCTTATTGCTCATGGTTCTTCATCTGTGGCTTGCAGCCTTGTATATGATTGTCACTTCTCATGCTTTTCCATGATGTTATGTCTACCTCCAAAGGATTGTCTTCATTGACCTCTATTACTTTTCCTTAAACATTATCTTCAGATGTAAGCTTGGTAGATAATGTCTTGATCATGAATAAGCTTAATGGAGAAGTCATAAAGACTATCCTAAACCTGTAGCACTATCATCCCTTGTCAGACACATGCCCCTTATCACAGTTTGAATCTATTCTTTGTCATTTCATAGATCTATTTTCATTTACTTTATGAGAGTTCCCTTAATGTGCCCCTTTCTCTATTATAAATGACAAATATTGTCAATAAGTGATAGTATAGTCATTAGATACAGTCATAAGACTTCCAAGGCTACATCCATAGGCATGATTCTTGTGACCATCCCTTTTCCATTGGTTATTTTGTTAGTCATTGGCACAACTTGAAGTTACTCTAACTATTATCTAAGGTGACCCTTCTATGATGTTTCCATTGTGTCATAACTTACTAGCACAAAGGGCTATCGTAATAACATGACTTTCAATGCAAAACTTGGACTACCTTCCTATTCCTTGAAAGACTTCCCTCTCCTATGAATGTCTTTGTTTGATTTCTTAGGTATTTCTTTATTGCATTGACTGTCAACAACTTGATGATCCTTTATTTGCTCCATAGTCATATTCCATAAATATTGTCCCTCATACTATGGATTATCCTCCATAACTAGATGATTGGTTATCTACCAAGTAAGTAACTCTAAGCCCTTTCATATTGGCAACTAGGTTAGATATTCTCCAAAACTATCCTTTAGAAACCTTGATCATGAATGTTATCTTTAATCCAAACTGTCTCCATGAACATTGCAAAGGCTATCCACTTGATAATGTGATTGTCCCTGCACAAATATTCATAAGCCTACAATGCCTGATCCTGGCTTGGTCCATTTCCTTTGGTCTTCTATCTTGACCTTCCTTTGGAAACCCTTGTCTATCCTCTTGACATTATTGACTATCCTTGGACAATGGTGGGTGTTATAGCTTGCAATTTAACCTTGTTGCTCCTCTTGCTTTTAATCCTTGCACGTGTCAACACTCAACAAGGACTGTCATATTTTCAAGGTTATCTATTGTTATGCTTCTGAGAGGATGATGCCCATTAGTATGTCATTGCTTCTCTTTGATCCTTTGCGCAATAAAACTCATTCCCTTGGTTTGACTGTGATCTACTAATTTGTATGGTAAGATTATACATGTACCTACACAATCAACAAATGAGTTAAGAAAACTAAGAAGCCAAGAGCTTCTTATGATGATTGGATGACCTTTACTTTTCTTGGATCTTCATGATAATTGTTTATCTGATCTTGAGACACCTTTAACTTTCTAATTTGATGCATATCAAGAGATAGGATGCATATTTGTTGGTTTAACAAATAAGAGACATGGAATCTTGAGCTCTAACATCACTTTCTTTGTCCCTTTTAGACACCTTTGGAGCTATCAACAAAGGAATTGAAGATGCAGCTAATCAACAATGGGGTTGGACATTTAGGCAATGATGGATCCCTTTTCTCTTACATGACCTCTTTAATTTTAGATGTACAATCTGTCTTTTCTTGTATCTCATTAAGTTACTCCCATGACTTGTGTGGGAAACTTATAAACATATCTCTTGTAATGAATTTAAAGAGCTACTTTATGCAATTTTTTGTGCACTATTCCTTTTTTCTACACAAAAATTGCATAATGAAAACTGAAAATTTATTTCATGACACTATTTTTATGATAATGAGTAACTTTAGTAGAATCTTTTGTACCTTTCTCTTTCTTCAAAGTAGAAAACATTAGTGTTGTCCCATCCTAATGCGATTGGGCTAAAAAGCACAATTAGGTAATAATAACATCACTTGCATCTCCATCCAGCTGACAATCGAAGGCAGTGTGTGATCTATTTCCTTCCCCTAGTGGGAAATTACTATCTATTAGTGTCGTTTGTTGTATTCCTCGTGGAATTTTTGAACATACATTTTGTACTATCGATATGTGACATTTTATGTCCATGTATGGATATTTTGTACTAAGCTTACATGACTTTATTGGATATATTGTATACTTTTATCAACATATATCATTGTATAGCCTTATGGATTTTTGATTAATGCAAACCTTATTTTACTACTATTATCAAATTATATAGTTTAATCCTGAACATTGTGAACATGAGGATTAAGTAAATCCTCTTTTTGATAGCTATTCTTAAATGATGTTATCATGTGTATTGTGTAAATCATATTCTTGATTATTGTAGGCATGGGTGTTGTTTACATATTGTTATTGATTGTTATTGTTTAAGATTCATCAATTATTCATTTGATGCTTAAACAATTAATGATGATTTTTATTACATTCAATTTTTCACATGTGCCTATAGCTTTCTAACATTCATAAAAAATGTTACTGAGTAGACATTTAAATATCTAAAGACTTATGTAGTCAAGGCTAATAAAACTGCTAGATTCTTTAATAAAATATTACCAAGAAGAGTATTAATTTAATGTTTATTTTGATTAATGATAACTCATAATATTCATATATTTTTTTGCTTTTACATTAAAATTCTTAAATTTGGTAGGATTGGTGCAGAGTTTTTGCATGGCTAAATCACTTCACTCTTACATTTTACATTTATTGCATCAATTCATGAACTAAAATTGTGTTCCTCAGAGTATATTGTATGGTAGTGGAGTGTGTATGATTGATTTTCTCACTGTAGATAGTCTCAATGTAACTGCATTTATCATTTGGAGCCTCCATTAGTTTATTTCACCACCTTTCTACAACCGTTTTGTCCTTTAGTTTGAGCTCCATCACAGGACCTTTTGATTTTGCTAGCTCTGTCAACCTTGAACAACCATTAAGTCCCTTTATTTTTCCTTTTGGGCTACTCACTGTCACTTTTTTTTCTGCCACCATGAATCTCATAGTGACTATAATTTTGAGGCATCATTCATTAGACTTTCCACAACACCAAGTCCCTACTCAACACTCCCACTATCATTCTTTGAAACTCTATGAATTTCTACCTATTTCCTTTTCTTGTATGATTGTACAAACTTAATCCTAGTTTGAGGTAACTTCCCTCAAATTAATGATTGGACTCTCTTCTTAAATATTGTCACCTCGTTGAGACATTTTCATGACCTTCTATTACTTTTCTTATGCCATTGAAACCTTGTCCATTGTTTTCATCTCTTTTCTCCTTGTCATTGTGATTTATAACTACCAATACTTCATTGAAACTCAATATTACTATCATTTCATTAGGACTGTGATGTCACTATCATTTCATTAATACTTTTTTGAAATGAAGTCATAGCTAAAATCCTATGACCATCAAAAAGGCACAATATAGTAGAGTGAAATTGATGACTATCATTAAATTCTCTTCCACATGATCACTTCCCTCCAATTGGTCTATAGTAGATGTTAAACTCATACTTTGTCACTTGCTTGTGCTTTTAAACTTTCTAATGATTGCCCCTTGTAATTTATTCATGCATTTTTTTACCTTTTCCCTTTGATTCTATAGTGTTTTTTCATGGCATTCACACTATGTAAGCTTCACTCTTTCCTTTGTGATTGTGTTTTTTCTTCATGTTTTCAAGGTTTATGACTATCTCATATTATACCTTTCATATCAAATCCATGTTATAACCATCCTAAGTAACATAGGTTCATAACCTCCAATCCCAACTCACTAACTAGATTAGAAGAAACAATATTTGATTGAGAACATGAATCAAATAAAGCATTGAACCTCCACCTTTCACTTTTAGCTTTGCATGAAACAATTGAGTGAGTTCTTCCACTACATGAGAGATATCAACATTTTTTTTAAACTCCCTTCTTAAGTGTGGTAAAAGATAGGTTTTCATCATTATTGGAGGAGTCTTATTTGTTTATATGCCCTTAGTCTTATTTGTTTATATGCCCTTTTCCATGTAAATGTCACTTTTATCTTTATCCTTCTCATTAAAAGGAGTCAACTTAAGTTGTAGTTTCCAATACTTTTCATCGAAATGGTTGTTTTTCATGCAATGTGAGCAATGGAACTTTCCCTTACTCCTTTCCTTTTTGAGCTAACAGTGGGAGTAGCATTCTTTTTTCTTGATGTTTCCTTCTACCTACTACTATGGACTACCAACTCTTCAAAAGCAACGAAAACCTTTACTATGCTCATTAGAGTGCTCTAGTCTCATACACTAAAGAGAATAATGAAATTTTATTCATATGAGAGATAATTTATGAATGATGGATAAAAAAAATATCCAATAAATGATACTTGTGCATAATCTAATAGTGATTGTCTACCACTATCACTTTTCTAAATGTCCAACATAGTGTAGTTTGGAATGTTCGAAAGAGTTGGGGTACAAGACAAGACCATGCCTAGCATATACGTGCCCAATTGGACATGTTGGTGCTAATGGTTAGGTGCCACAAAGAATAAAAAAAATTAGCCTACCTTGTAACTTTACACTATATGCATTTGATGCTTTTTCCATCAATTGAAAACTTTTCACCAAGGGAAAATAGATCACAGATATGAAAAACTAAGAGAATTTATTGTAGAAAGACCCAATATGATCCTGTATCTTTAGAAAAATATATTTATTATAACATGTGTGAGCTAAATTAGAGAGGAATAGGTTGAAGATAATATATCTAGGATGAAGAGGACGTAGGTCTTTGATCCGATAGATGTAATGGAGAAGCTGAGACAAGACATGAAGAGGACATGGGTCTTCTATCCTTTAAAGCTAACTACAATCTCACCACAAATATGTTAGTTGTAGACAAACATGTTAGGTGAAAAAGTGAAAAATAGACATGATAAAATCTGTAGACATAATTTGATCAAATAAAAGACAATGTTGATAAGTATGGCTAGCAAGCTAGAGACCATACAATAAGTAGATATAAAGACATGTGATAGAAACAAACCCTGCAAGGGAGGAGAACCCCTATCAAGAAAATAAAATATTATAAGACAAGTCTAGTCAAGTTTCCCCCAAGCTAGACGATGAGATTATAAGACATAAATCTTTATTTCTAAGAAAAATTTTTTGAAAAAAAAAGAATAAGAAGATATGATAGCTCCCCTTAGAATGATATGTGATACACAAAGGAGCATGTGTCATTCTAAGGAGAAGAGAATATAGAGAGACATCATGGCATGGCATACATGACGAGATGTATTCATGGAATGTTGTCACATGAGGGACAATATAGAATCCACAACACCAAGAAAGCAGAGATGAAGAAATCAAGAACACAGGGGGATCCAATTATTCAAGGTCAAAATTGATCATAGATATAGAATGATAAATATAGTATAATATGTATTAATTGTCATCACCCCATAAATATATCAAAATGGGAAGAAGAGCACATGAAAATAATAAAAAATTGGGTCAACATAGAAGAGACCTAAATTCCCTAATGCTTTGCATCATTCCTGATGTCAAATCCAAATTTTACGACACATAGAAGAATGATGAGACAAACAGAAGAAGTTTTACAATAGATTTTCTCTCCTATATCCAAGTACCTACAAGGGTATCAAGATTCCTCTAAGAAAGATCAAAAACATATAAAAATAATCACAAGGAAACATGGATAAAAATACAAATCTAAACTAAAGATAAAGAAGAGGTACCACTCTAGTCTGACACCTACAAAAATTCATATTTCTCCCAAGCTAGATCAATATAGAGGGAGGGGAGATGAGCCTATAGGGAGGGTAGGAAAAAAAGTGTTTTCCAACTCACCTGCAGTAAGATCCAAGGAGGATGTCACCTCAACATCCTCATCAACAAGCTCCTACAAGGCTAATGTCACAGACTTAGAAAAGATGAAAGAAAGAGTGGGAATTTCCTCCACCGAGTCAAACATACACTTCTTTGGAGTGAAACATTGTGAATGAATGGGAAGATTTGGATGAACTAGAGAGTCATTGTTGACCTCTAGAGGAGGGGAAATGACAAATTCTAGGGAAGGTGGTGCCATATCTATCACAAGAATAGTACAACCAGAGTAGAAAAAGATGCAGAAGATGAAAAAGACATTTTGTGACCATCATTTAGAATGAGGTTGTTCTCTAACTTATGCTTAAGTAGAGGATGTGAAATCCTCATATTAGAAGCAAAAGAAAAAGGAGAGCAGGAGTCATAGTAGACAAAACCTTTGTATGAGGCATGTCAATGGGCTCAAGGAAAGGAGGAAGATTTGGTAAAGAGGTGATCAAGGGAGGCTCCATAGAAGGAGTGTTGAACATTTTCACCTTCTTAGGTGAGGTTCATTGAGATCCATCAAGGAATTTGGAAGAAAGATAGAGGTGATGGGAATAGAAGTAATAATGGAAACAAAAATGGAGACAAAAGAAAAAGTAGAGGTAGAAATAGGAGGGACCCCCTCAGTCTTCTACAAGGCCTTGCATTCGTAGGCCAAGGCCCGTCAGTGACACTTACGCTCAGACACAAGTCAGTTGTGATGGCTATGGGCATCAAGAGACGCAGATTGAGAAGACTCCAAGGGATCTTGTTCCACTAGGAGAGTAGTCTCCACAACCGTTATCGGTGAAATAGTGGACTCTTAAGGGTCCTATTCCATAGGAGGAATGACCTTCACAATCATTTTTGATGAAAGAGTAGACTCCTAAGGAGGAATCAGAGGAGAAGGCACAAAGATGGATATGATGGTCTTGATCATGGGCATCTTTCCCTTTTCTAATTTAGAGGTAGGTGGAGGAATAGGAGGAGGCCTTAGAGGTCAAGAAGCAAGAACAACTCCATGTGAATGCTTTCCCTTACCATATAGGGTGGGTAAAGAACTATGGGTAAGATGGGAAGCTGGAATAATTTTGGTTTAGACTTCCACAACATGGGTGCCTTTCCTTTTCCTATGTCAGGAATAGTACAAGGAACTAAGGACACCATAGATGGGTGCAAAAATATGGGGGCCAGAAAGTGGCCAACCCCTTTAATTTTTTTGAAAAATCCAAAATGTGAGCACGTTATAATGTTCTCATATTATGGCTTGGAGTGACTGATCCTTAGACTTGGCCACTACAAGGCCAAAACATGCTCACATTATAATGCAAGCACATTATAATTTATTTAAACAAAAAATAAAAACAAAGTTCATTTCATTCCATTTTCTAATGTTTCCAATTTCCTTTGCGGCATGCAAACACTCAAAAACATGCTTGCATTCTAGGAAGGCTCAAACCACTCTGTTTCTTCACCAGATCTTTTTCAAAATTCCACCATGATGTCAAGGAGGTCAAAGGAGTAATTTGTTGTTTTCTATGTGAATTTGGTATTAAATAGGTAGATTTAATATGTTTTTTGATATAAATTTATTTAATTTTTAAGAAATGATAATGCACCTCCTTCTCATCCTTAAAACCCTAATTCACCTCATGCTAAAAACCCTCTTGAAGAACAACCACAACAAATGCCTCCAACAATTCCTTAGCATGCTCTAGGAACTCAAGATAATTTAATGGGTAAAATTAAAAATAACAAAAAATAAATTGAGTTAATTACAAGGTTGAGAGATCTTGTAGGCACAACCTCGCATAGAACCACACTTTCCCAATCACTTGAATCGATAATATCACATGTAGATTCAATTAGCAAGAAAATAAGTAGTTGGTCAGAGAAGAGATGAGAGTTTAGAGAATTTTATATAGATAAACTATCCTATAAGCAAGTTAAAGATGAAAAAATTATTAAATTTGACTTGTGTGCACTATTTACAAACCTTAGAAGAAATGAACCTTTACATTCTTCAAGCAAGAGGTTCCCTATCCATTAGTGCAATCACCAAGGGATAAAGGAAAATTTTTGGAGGAGGTGGTGGATGATTTTTGACTATTCTCCATGCAACAACAATGAGGTGCCATAATATTTTTTGAGGAAACTCTATTGTGAGTTTATCCTCAATAAAATCCCAAACTCTTTAGACATGCAAGACTTCTAGGGTAGAGGTGGCCAGGTGGGGGCACGTATCGATGCATAGTGGCTAGTCAGATGAGCACTCACTAGACCAAAATTTGAGCATGTGACTATCTCTTCCATTGTGAAGGAGAGTGTTGAGGTTGATACATTACAATCGATTAGTTCCCTCACCCAAAGCCTCATACAACATACCAGTCCTCTATCACAAGGTGAGTTGGGCAAGTTTTCAGGGAGTAGAGTTCCACCTCATTATTGTCAAGCTAGTGGGTCACTATGTTTTTATAATCTCATAGATAGTCAAGATGTAGATGCCCAGGGTAAATCTATAGCTAATAAAATGGTGATGACAGATAGCTTCCTTAATGAGGCATTCGGCCTTGATAGTCAGGAAAATGTCAAGTTCATTGAATTTAATTTATTAAATTTATTTTTGAAATGCAAGATTAACTAAATTAGCTCAATGATTATAATGAAATTTCAAGGTTATAGTGTCCACTCTATTTTCAGTGGTCCTCCACCTCCCTATTACATGACCACATGTACTATGGAGGTATGTAACCAATAAATAATTATAAATATTACATGTGAATAACTAAACGTTAAATGAATGGTATTCCTATATCTCATTTTGGATGTTGAATAGGTTAATCTTGGGCCTTCGATGGTAACACCTCCCAGTGGAGGTGGTCATCAAAGTTTCACTCAGGTAATACATATTATTTATAATTTTAAAATTTAAAAAAAATGTATTTCATAATTGAATAATGTTTAATGACTTAAAGGTTCTAGATAATTTATAAGTATACTTTATACTTTTTAATTAATTTGATTTCAAGTTTTTATGCACTTCATAATCTATGAATTTCATTTTTTCATATTTTTGAACTCCAAACATATAGGCTAGCGGCATCACTAGCTTGTAGCATATTATTTCACTCTTATCCTCATAACTGTTATCACTAGCTTGAAGCATACCATCTCTCTGCTCAATGTTGGGCTCATGAATTTTGCTTGAGATATTGATCTTATTACTACCCTTGTCATATGTGGACTATAATTATCATGATGAATATGTTATTGCATTCATGTCATGGTTGTATACTTTCATTTATACCTTTGAAGTTCTTGACATCATCGAGGACTACTCTCTTGCTTTCTTGACTATATACTATCATCTTCTATCAATTATCTTCAATGGTATGTACTCCACAGACAAGGTACTATCCACTTATCATTTATAAATATATTATCTCTTTCTATCCCTTCACAAGGACTATCCTCTATGAATATGATCATTAAAATGGTATTGTCACTCTAAACTATCCTTTAATAATAAACTATGCATGCTCCTCTTATACCATTGTACTAAATTTGTTGCTTCTCCTACGAGACTATCTTGTAGCATTGGATTTCATGTGATTATCACCACATTCATGACTGTTATGCACTCTTTACTTTGAGGTATCTTGGTTTAAAACATATAAAGTATCTCCTCATAAAAAATCATCTCCCACAATTATCCCTTGAAGCATTCTTTGGTATTGAAATACATGTGACTATCCTATTACATCTTATGAATTTTGACTATCATATCCAGTCTTATGTAAGTGTCTTATTATTTTTCTTTATTTATGCTATATCATTTATTATTCATTTATTGTTCTTTATTCATCATTTATCTTTTTTATCATTACTTTTCCTATGTGAATATTACATTGTCCACTGTAATGAAGATATCTTACTCCATTTCTTAGCTATCTCTTCTTTGTGATTCACCCATGAATATGAATAGAATGTTGGGGTTTTATTAAAACATGGAGTGTCTTTATAGGTGTGAATTTTTATCAAGATATTAGGACCACAATCCCCTCATTTATTACTATCACTACATCATTTTTTTCTTAGTTGGTGGGTATGTGCAAGATCATCATGGAAAAACAGGCCCTTAAGTGGCGATGAAAATTTAGAAAATCAAAGTTAGGCAACTTGACATAAAAATTTGAATAAGTTATCTATATTATTTCAAAAATATGTAAGAATAGAATCTGTATCAAATTGAATGTAGTTTCTAAACTACTAGCTTTATTTTATATTTTATTTTAAATCTATTTGGTGAAAAAATTAAATTTCAATGCAATAGTACTTAAATTTCAAGAAAAAAATAAGAAGTAGGTGTCTGTCTGACTACCCTAACCACAATAAAATGATAAAAAAAAAGTATAAGATTTTAGATATGAGTAGAGGACTCATGTTCCAATGTGATGCATATTTTTGTAATTTTTTTCCAAGTAAATAATTAATTATGATTTTTTTATTACAACTTTTAAGAAATATAAAAATTTGTATGTTTGACCACCTTAACTTGGTCAAAACTTCATGAAATTCAATTTTTTTTTTAATCCTATAGTATGTGAAGCATATAATGTGACACATATTTCGGATTCATAAAATGTGATACCGTTTGAAAGCTATAGATGTTTTTCAATCAGCCTATCAATCAGGACTTTAGTCGTAATTCAAATAGAAAATAAATAATTATTATTTATTAAATTCAAAGTAAAGCATAATTTATATTGGTGGAAATATGAGAATATCCTTTAAAAACCCTTTTTGTTTCATCAATTTTGGGTAAAAAAAAGTCGTCAGCCACATGGTCCATCATATCACTTACATATCGCCACCTTTTGGCCCATCATGATCTTGCACATACCCTGGTAGTGCTCATTATTTCTTCTTTCCATGCATCTCATTATCATGCTTTACATTATTTCCATAAATCTTATCCCCTCTTAAAAAATTCTTCACACTTCACATCGACAAATGTTTGCATGACTTCTTTATGTAATCATGATATTGTCCCTTGCTTGCATGATATGATTGTCCCTAGCACTGTCATCTTGTGACTATCCTTTACTTTGAAATTGTCCTTATGAAACATGAAAACCCTTGAAATTCAATTGATACTCATGAAGAATCTTATTGATATGGGGATAATATGTCCACAATCAAGAGGATAGGATACTCTATCCTTTCTCCTCATTTCTCCTATCACATTGCTCTATAATATGTCCTTTTTATTATTACAACCCTACCTTGTCATTCATGATACCCATTATTGTGCAAGATGCCCTTATAACAACCTCTTCCTCTATCAAATTATTCCTACCAACTTAGAAACTGCCCAATATGGATCTTGTACATTATGTTTTGTCTTGTTGGTTCTCTAGGAAATATTTCTCTCTTCTATCAACCTTTTGTTCACCATGTTTTTGAAAAGTTAAGCAAAATTTTTAGGGTGTTGTACCCTTCACAACGAGCCACTAGGGCCAAAAAGGAACAAGACTAAATAGCAAACATAAAGGAAAAAAACATAGAAACAGCCCAAAGGCAGCATAGTGACCACAGAGCAACAACCGACAGACAGGCACAGGGAGCAGCTAACTGGCGTTGTCACCGTTTTTAATCAGGAGGTCCACCGCCTCATCACCCACCCATTTTTTGTTCTCCCAACTGTTGTTTCCCTCCATCTCCTCCTTTATAGCATTAGACAGGGTGCTCGTGACAAAGTGACCCAACTTCATGGTGAAGCGGGTTAACCCTCGAAACCTTTTGTCGAGAGTGTCCATTCTCTTCACCACATTGCACGATTCCACCCCAACATCCATAGTCCCCTGAACCTCTCCAGGCTCATCCACCAGGGGATGCAGAGAGTGAGAGGAAAATCCATCAATAGGAAGCTTGCTTTCCACTAGAGTAAACTGGGGCCTCTCCACATTTTCTTCCTCCTCATCTTCAGATTCTTCTTCCTTGTAACCTTTGTTGTCAAACTGCTCCTCCTCAGAGTCTTCCATAATTAACCTCTTTTTGTTGTTCTTGGCCAGCCTCCCGGATCTCCTCCTAGAATTTTCCCCTCAAGTCATCTTCATGGTCCCCACAACCGTACCACCTCTGGAGTCTTTCCTAACAATATTCTTGCCCTTGCCATCCTTAGCAGTCGGGGCCAACATGCATTTCTCCTTACCTTTTTTGGTTGAAATGGCCTTGTAGGCCGAGTCTTCCTGAGTGGCTTTTAGTTCATAAAGTCCTTCCGCCGCACTAGCATGGGCCTTGCCCATCCCACCCTTAAGGTTTTTGGTGGTAATTTTGGCTTTAGGATTCCCCACAATGCTCGAATTGGACTTCTGAGGAGGGCTTTTAGGCTCGGTCGAGGAAATATGCACAGTTGAAAGGGGTTCAATGTTCTCAATGCAAACAGCTATGATGGCTTTAGGCAAACAAAGAGCTAGATGAGAGTGATATAGTCTCAGAATAAGCCCCTGATGGAGCGGGAGCGGCGGGAGATCACAAGGGTTATGGTTGGCCGACTCTTTGCACTTGTCGACAGAGTTTTCAAGATCCATTAAAAGAAAAAATAGGAAACTGAGCATCATCTTATGTCGTAGGTGATTTAAAAAAGGGAAGTGGTAAAAGAAACAGGTTTTAAACCTACCTTCCAAAGTAACATACTTCATTAGCGCATTGCACACCTGGTCCCAGGGCTTTAGAAGCGCATCCCTCTCAAACCCCGACTGGTTCTGCACCAGGGCCTCCTCACCTCTGAAAAAGGGTTTTAAGCTTTCATGATCTAGTTTCTTGGTGTGTTTGGGGTATTTTTTCCTAGAACACAGCAAACCCGTAGCCTGCACTATGACTTCCTCACTGATTTCAAATGATATACCACCAATTGAGACTCGTCGATCCTTCCATGAATTGGAAAACTGACCCGATAAGATAGGATCATGACTGACCAAGCACTCCATAAGTAGAGAAATTCCACCCTCCACACAAATGTGCCAGACCAAAGGGTTGTTCTGAAACTCCTCGTAGTTGTCAGGTTCAGTCCTAACCCGCTCACCACCCATACTACCAACCTGCATAGAAAACTCAAGAAATTGCAAAAAATACCAATTGCAGCAGCCGCGAATAATAATCACAATGTAATAGTTAAGGCAAGGTATACATCAAAGGATAATAAAACCCATGTATAGGTCTTATGTGTGGAGGGGGAAATCACCACAGGGTGATTTGACACAAAATTTAATGAAGTTATGATTACGGCCAAGAAGGCAAGAATTGGCGGACATGTAGGGAATGCACAAAAAACCATGCGGAAAGGCCGAATAACTAAAATTAGGAACCATCCAAATGGAGCCAAAGGAGTTCCACGCTAAATTAACCAGCTCAAAGCCCCTAGAAGGAGGCCATCTCCCATCATGAATAGTCAAATCATTATAAATACATTCACACCACTAGATGCAAGGAGGAGATAAAACAAGAAATCCTACAATCCCCAAGAGAATAGATTGCATAGTACGGCTCCACAGATTTAATGAAGTCACGTCCTTCCACCTATCCTTCATCAAGCTACAAAAATTATACTTGTAACCATCTTTTAAGTCCCAACCCCGCCACCTCACCGTAACCTTAGAACCCAACCCCATCCACCATGTCCAAAGGATAGACAAGTGGATCCTCCTTTTCATGCCCCACACACGCACATCTTTTCCAAGAAACCTCTACCTGTACTTCATTTCCATGTTGAAACTCATCCACCAGATCCCTCAAAAAAAATATAGTGGGCCCCCCATTCATGTCCCGTCATCCAAAGATTTAAAATCATTGCAAACCATGGTAGCCTTGTTCCCGTGCGATTAAAGCTTGAATTTTTGGCGGAAGCCTTTCCTTCTTCCTCCAAAATTTAGCGGAATCCCAGCCCGAGCCAAGATTAGCCAAGGCATCCACCACATGGTTGCCTTCTCTGAATATATGAGTCACCTTTTTATCCCTAAATTTGGATTAAAGGAAGCTAACATCCAACAAAATGTCCTTTGTATTCCAACCAATTAATCTGTCTTTATTCATAGCATCCATAACCGACTTGTAGTCTACTTCAATGTGGAGATAAGCAATCCCCAGAGAAACAAAAATTTTGAGGCCCATTAGCAGCGCACGAGCCTTTGCCACTAAAGCAAACTGAAACCCAATACCTCCAACAAATCCCGCAACCAGAGTTCCCATAGAATCGCTGATAACTCCACCAATACTTGCCCTACCTGGGTTTCCCTTAGCAGCCCCATCAAAATTAAGTTAAATCATCCTCTATCTAGAGGCTCCCATTTAGTATTGTTTCTAGCTAAAAGTTTTGAATTATCAAAGGAGTTAGCCTTTAAATCCTGGTGCCATTTCATGGCCATTTTTATTTCGTAATCCATCGGCCCCATCTTCGGGAGTTTCCCATTAAAGAGAGAGATATTCTCCTCAATGAGCCTAAATCCAATGCAAAAAACATCCTTGGGACTCCTCTCAATATCCCTGAAAACCCTGTTATTCCTCTCCTTCCATAAACACCATCCTAAGACAGGGGGGACCTGCTTCCAAATTTCACCAGGCAGAGGGTGGAAAAATAGGTCATACCAACCCAAAATAAATGATAAAAGGTCCTTGCTCATAACCCAAGGGACATCAAGCTTCTCAAAAGCCAGCCCCCAAACTTCGGCAGCATATGGTCAGTGTAATAAAAGGTGACAGATAGTTTCCTCCCCTTTCTTGCAAAGGAAACATCTATTGGGAAAACAAAAACCCCGAATCCTCAAATTGTCCTGGGTTAGAATCCTATTATGACAGGCTGTCCACCAGAAAAAATTAATTTTAGGGATCATGTGATGATTCCAAACCTTCTTCCAGGGTTCCAGAGAAGAATTTTTGCTAGTCAATAGTCTGTAAGCTAACCGCACAGAGAGATCCCCCTATTAATCTAAAGTCCAAAAAAACTCATCCTCCCTATCATAGGATGGAAACCTAGTGCTGGAGAGAATCACCTAAAGGGATAGAGATAGACAACAAATGTCATGAGAATGGGGGCAACAAAGGGTAAGATCCTTCCAAATCCTAGCTCTGGGAGGTCCAGAAACATAGTCACTAATGTGTATTCCAAAGAATCTTTGAGCCGCTCCCATCACCGCCCCAAAGCCAGAGCAAGCCAGAGAGGAGTCAATTAGCCAAGTATCTTCCCAAAACCTAATTTTAATCCTATTGCCCATTTTCCATTTAATCCCTTTCTTTAGCAGGCCTTGTATGTTGCAAATGCACCTCCAGACAACAGAGCCCTGGGGGTGAGGTTCTGAAAGACAATCAATCAAGGGCCTATTTTGGAGATATTTGGCATTCAGAATTTTACACTAGTCCTTAGTGTTCCTTAACTAGTCCCAACCAACCTTGGCCATCAAAGCCCTATTAGATTTGACAATCTTCCTAATTTCAAGCCCACCACAATTTTTAGCCTGGCAGACCCTTTCCCATTTCACCAAAGTGAGTTTCTTTTTTTCCTCAGTACCGGACTATAGGAAATTCTTTTGAATTCTTTAAAAAATTTCAAAAATGTACTTGGGCATCTTAAAAATGGATAGAAAGTAAGTGGGGATACCTTGGATAGCCGCAGTGAGAAGTTGGAGTTTTCCAGCATGGCTTAGCATAGAGCCCTTCCACCCAGCCAATTTCCTTTGAATCCTTTCCAGAACTGAGTTCTAGAACTCCGTGGGAACCTCCTTAACCATGAGGGGGAGCCCAAGATACATCGACGAGAGAGAATCACCAACACATCCCAGAACCGCAAGCACCCTATTTTTCAAATTAGGCATGCAGTTAAAGAAATAAATCTTGCTTTTATTGTAATTGATGCTTTGACCAGAGCAAGAGGAATAGTTGTTAAGACAAGCTTTCCATTTCCTAGCTTCCACCACAGAGGCCTTCCCAAATAGAAAGGTGTCATCCACAAATTGTTGCACAACAATCGAATTTAGAGAAGAAGTCGCTCTAACACTCGTAATGGAGCCCTCTGGTAGCAGACCCATGAAATTCCTACTGAGCACATCAGCAATCATTATGAAAAGATAGGGGGACAGAGGGTCTCCTTGTCTGAGCCCTCTACCAGTAGAGAAGAACCCATAGGGGGATCCATTAATCATAACTGAGAACTTGACAGTGCTAACACATTCCATAATGAGTTTGATGATTGAACTGTTAAATCCATACTTAGCCAAGAGCTTCGAGATGAAGTCCCATAACACTTTATCATAAGCTTTGGAAATGTCAAGCTTGAGAGCCATCCCTGCATTGTTACATCTATCCATTGAGTGGAGCAGTTCATGGGTTGTCAAAGTGGCATCAAGAATATGTCACCCAGGGACAAACCCTTTTTGAGTGTGACTAATGATTTTTTCCAGAAGAGGTTCGATGCGGTTAACAAGGATCTTAGAAATGATCTTATAAAAGGTGTTACAAAGATTAATAGGTCGGAAGTCAGTCATAGAAAGAGGCTCACTTATCTTGGGGATAAGAGCAATGAAAGTTTGGTTCAATTGTTGAGGATCCTACCAGATTTGAAGAAATCCCTGGCCGCAAGCACAAGGTCCCCACCCATAGTATCCCATAAAATCTGAAGAAAAGCAGGAGGAAAACCGTCAAGCCCCGGAGCTTTGAAAGCCCCTGTGCTAAAGGTAGCTAGACGAAATTCTTCCATGGAAATAGTCCTAAGGATTCCCAAATTATCTTCCTGAGAGATGGAGGCAGGGAGATGTTGGAGAATCCCACAGTCCAAAGCCAGGTTGGGCACCTCAGCAGGGGCCGAAAAAGCCTCATGGAAATAGTTAACCACACAAATCCCAATTTGAGCTTGATTTGAAATCACCTCCCCAGTGGCATTTGTCAGTTTAGAAATTTGATCCCTTTTCCTGTGCTTGATAGCAAAAACATGAAAAAGGAGGTGTTCCTATCTCCTTCCTTTAGCCATTGGACCCTAGATTTTTGTTTCCAAAAGACCTCATTTTTTAGGACCCATTCCCATTCCATTCTAGCTTCCAGTTCCTGGATGTGAGTCTATTGACTGTCATCACCCTCATCCATATTTTTCTGTAAGGTCCTCAACTTTCCTTCAAGCAGTTTTTTCCTTTGAAAAACATCCCCAAACACATTCTTGTTCCATCCTTTTATGATAAATTTAATATGTTAAAGTTTAAAGTAGATCCTAAACATAGGGGATCCTTGGATAGGAATATTCCACCATTCACCAAATTTTTTTTGAAATCGGGATGAGCATTCCACATTATTTCAAAGTGAAAAGGATAGGGACCAATAGCAGGACAAATATTAGTGGTCAGCAGAAGAGGATTATGGTCAGAGACCGTCCTGGGCAAGGTTATTAGATTGGAATCTAATACATTAGTCCAATGAGGAGAGCAGAGGAAGCGATCAAGCAGGACCTGAATTAGGTTACCACCAACCCATCTATTAGACCAAGTGTAATTTTGGCCTAGGAGCTCAATATCAACTAAACTCGAAGAATTCAAAAAATTAGCCAGATCAGACATGTTGTCAGAGTAATCCAGAAGGCCACCACTTTTCTCAGACGGAAACAGGGGAGAGTTAAAATCTCCAGCAACAAGCCAATGACCTCCCTTATTCAGATTAATCTTAGCCACCATGTTATTCCACAAAATACTCCTCATGTTCCTCTGATTAGGAGCACATATATTAACTATAGACCAAGCTTCTCCAAGATAAGAGAATGAAACCCCTACACTATTTTTACAGTGAAATATTTTAGAACCCTATAGACAAGATGGGTTCCAAAGCACTGCCAAACCCCTCGAAGCTCCCTCGACATCACTATAGACATAGGAAGCATTAGGCCAGAAAAAGTTAGCAATTTTATCAAAATTAACCATCAAAATTTTGGTTTCTTGAAGAAGGAAAACATCAATCTTATGTTCTACTATATAGTCCTTCAGGGCACGTTGTTTGTGTGAGCTATTAAGCTCACAAAAGTTCCATAACATAATTCTCATTTCTGAGAAGGTTTTTATAATAAAACAAGATTTGAAATAGAATTGGATGCATTAACATATCCCAAGGAACACAATGTTGTAGAAACCACATATTAAAATATGAAGCAAAATATAGTTCAATAAGTACTCAAACTTTTGTTGACTATGTCATACATTATAAGCCATGATCTATATCACTCTTTTAGTTCTCATAATTGAATAATTTTGTCTTATTTTCAAAAGATGCAAGGAAAGATTCTTCCCGATATTGATAGAGAAATGGATCATGGTGTCTCTACTGCAATAGGAATCTATATGCCTTTGATGGGGGTATAAGGCATATTAGTAAATTTCAAATTACATTCATTGTTTTAGTTGTTTATTATTGAATAATCAAATGATTGTTGATTTGTAGTTTAATTTCTATTTTGGGTGGTTCTTATAGGGATTTACAATGCCACAACATGAGCATTCCGCTATTGCAGATGAGGAGAGAGGTCGTTTGGAGGTAGAAAGTTATTATTTTGTTAAATATTTCATTTTATATAATGTAATTTCTATATATTAATGTCTATAATTTTTATTATGATAAGTACGGCTCCATAAAGAATTAAATAGGAGGTATGTCCCTCGATTTCAAATTAGACCACTCTCATATGCATCTCCATCCCCCCAATGATCAAATTTCACCTGTGATATGTTTTCTTCACCTGAAGGGGAATGACTATTTATTAGGGTCCTTTGTTGTATGCCTACATGGTATTTTTGGAAATATATTATGTATTGCATATACATGACATTGTATGCCTATATGGAATTATTGTAAGCCTATATGGCTAATTTTATATATGTTATACTTATATCGACATATACTAATGTATGCCTATATGGCTATTTGGTTAATACATATCTTTTTCATTGATTGTGTCCATATTTGCATTATAAATCCAAGCTTCAATGGATATTTGTAGATGCTTTACTTCAAATATTTAAAATCCAAGTTTATTCCATGATTCATAACTTATTTCACATTCATTTCACTTATATTTTTTGGTTAATTATTATCTTTCCTACATCCGTATGTGTTTGTGGTCTTGGATGAAATATTTTTGGCATATAGTTATGGAATCAAGTTTTATTCAAGACAAAGTACAAATAATTTACACTATGTTTCCAATAATTTTATTCAAGTATATTCAAGTACCCATCCTCTAATTGTCCAATCACTACTTCAAATTTACAGATGTATTCTTCATGCCCACATTTTTCTTCATCTCAAAAAAATATTTTCCTACATTGACCAAAACATTTATGACTGCATTGAGTTCAAGCAATAGAGGAAACTAGTTCTTTGGTATAGATTATTCAGTCATAAGATTATAAAGACACTTTTACAAAAAATTATAAAGTGGACTTATTTTGTAGCCACCCCAACATTTTTGAATTATCGGTTTACCCCCAAGAGATGAAGAATGTAAACAATATCTCTCGACAACATTTACTAAATGCAATAGAAACTTTTTGGTACATCTAAAACATTATTTCCACAATGGAATGACTTGGATATATAAAAAAAATAAGGGATTTATTGTAGAGAGACCTTGCATGACCTTATACCTTTAGAAAAAATATTTCTAAGAGCAACGGTTTCTGAGTAAAAACTCATCAATTTTTTTTTACACTTTCGTAGTTGCATCTCTTAAGATAAATTATCACTGCAATGTAGCTCAAAATGTTCCGGCATGCTGGGGTGTGAAACATGAACTTTCCTAGAATAAACCTACCCACCCTGATGTGTTGGAACTATTGGTTTAGTCGCATGATGAATATAATTAAAATTACACCACTTTACAACTTTACACTCCATGCATTTGATGCTTTTTCCATCAACTAAAAACTTGTCACCACAGGAAAATGGATTGGAGATATGAAAAAATGGGAGAGGCTATTATAGAGGGACCCTGTGTTACCCTGTACATTTAGACAAAAAATTTCTACGTGCCATGGTCTCCAAGTAAAACCTCATCAAATTTTTCTTCCCTTTTGTACTTAGGTCTCTTAAGAGAAATCGTCAGTGCAATGAAGCTCAAAATGCTCCAGCATGTTGGGATGCAAAATAGGACCTTTCCTAGCATAAACCTACTCATATGGATGCGTTGGAACTATCATTTTGGTTGCACGATGAAAAAAAAAAAAATTACACCACCTTGTAACTTTACACTGCATGTATCTGATGCTTTTAAAATCAACTAAAAACTTATCACCATAGAAAAATGGATTGGAGGTATGAAAAACTAAGATATTTTATTGTAGAGGGACCCTATGTGATCTTGTACCTTTAGAAATAATGTTTCTAAGTGCCACAATATCTGACTAATAACTTGTCAAAGTTTTCTACCCTTTCACACTTTGGTCTCTTAAGAGAAATGGTCAATGCAATGTAGCTTGTGTTAGGAAACTTGCAGCCATCTAAATACAATTTCCACATAACCCAAAAAAGATATTCATGCAAATAAGTACTCAAAATCTACATGCAATAGAAAATACAACATACCCATCAAAGATGACACAAGATATACCCTGGGAAAACCCTCAAGAGGGAAAAACCCAACCTCCAAAAGCATCCACACTCCATGTATTATTCAACAATGAAAACCCATTACAATACATCTTCAGAGACTCCATGAACACTTATGAAGCATAAGCTATCCATGCATTCCATGTGACCAAGCATGAATCCACACATCCCATGCCATGCTTCAAACCCTCACACATGCACATGCTCAACCTGCTAACCTGCAACAAAGCTCTCCAACCCTAGACAACTACCCTCATGCTTGCTTTTATAGAATCAAGCTCCCACAAAACCACCAAGTGGTATTACATAAACCATGTGCCCAAAACCATGTGACCCCACATTTAATATTGGGTACTTTATTATATTTTATTTTTCCCCAATATTAAATAATTACATTTTACAATTAAGTCCCAATGTTACATACAACATAAAGTGGCCCCAACATTATAACTCCTAGTGATGCACATCCATCTAGGTACCCCTAGGTGCACCGCACACATAATAAATTAAACATTATAATAATTATGCAAGGTGTACAATACCTAATCCTAACAATCTCCCACTTTTTGTACACATTGCATAATGGGGTAACAAGTAAGCTCAAACATCAAGATAATAAACTCCATAGGCAACATGTACCATCCTAGAATCCAAGTGCTCCATGTGCTCCATCAAGATACCTGTAACAAGAACCAAGGTGACCACTATCTCATCCATGAGTGCTCTCATCATCCACCATGCGAATGAACTAAGATAAGAACACATCCAAAGAGATGTCACACTAACTATCACAAAGAAGCATAATTCTACCTCAAATCGATATCTCAAAACACAAACACTCAATCCAAAGGTAATGAATATGCACCACTAGTTATCAAGAATGAATCACCATAGCTAAAATGAAACCCACAACAAATGCCAAAATATTCAATTATCCATACCTCCAAGGTATACATAACATAGTAAACTCATGCCATCACATATCCACCCATAAACCGCAATAATAAACTTCGTGTGCAAACCTGTCAAAGAGCGGCATACACATCCAAGAGATCCCATTGCATGGGAAATGTCCAAATGAATGAAAACCTAGAATGAGTGCATTCAACACGTTGCTTCATTAACATCCCAGAAACAAGGCACCATCATAAGTGATCAAGGAATACCAAATCTACTAACAACATCACATGGAAGATGTAAACATGTAGTACCAAAGAACATCCACAATAATATGCAAAACCTGCAAACCAAACACTTGTAGCATTTCCTCCTACACACACCTCTAAATACCAACTATGTCAATTATGATCTCTTCCACAACACCCCATAACAAAATCCATAACAACATCCAACCGTCCAATCACCAAGATCAAACATAACATATGTATCATGTAACTAATCATGGATGTAAGTGTCTCAAAATAAGAAGATCAAACTCAAAGTAGCCATTCCCAAACCAAGGAAAACAACCCAATAAACCATCTCCTAAACCCAACATGTACAAGGAGATAAACATGCCAACACTCCTCAAATGAACCCTCTAGAACCAAATACCCATGGCTCAAGATCCATATCCATGAGAAGACAAATCATAAACATAATGCACCTAAAAGAAGATTGGGCAATACCTCTCAAGTGAATTGTCGAGTAGACCAAGAGTGGAGAATGAGAATGTGCCTCTAGGATATACAAGTCATCATGACTCAACCAAGAACACTCTCCTCATAGGTCCATGTTGAACTCACGTCCAAAAAAGGTGTAGGCTCCTTAGAATTCCTACTGAAATCTCATCAAGAGTAACCATCTCAACACATGTCTACAATCATAAGAGATCTCCTAGCCTCACCTATGTCTCAAAGTATCCATGAGTACTTGTAACTAATCAATCCATACCAAAATCCAAATGCAACATAGCACCAACATGAATTAATCAAGTAAATGATCAATGTACCCAATACCAAGAGAACCATCCAAGATCAAATTCATAGCTCCAACTACAAAATCAGGAACATAAACATGACACCATGATCTCACATCTTTTCAAAAGAAGATCACATGCTCAAATAATTATAACATGTATTTTGCCACAACTCTAAACTGGTGATTAAGAGTATACCATGACATAATAACAAAACCATCCTACAACCAAGGATCACCTATCAAAACCAACAAGTCATGATAAACAATACCTCAACATCTCCAACACCTAATGTCAATGAACTCTCATTGTAGCACACATAATTAGGAGCTCCTCCATGACACCAATCAACCTGTACTGAATACAACCATCCATAATCAACAATGGAACCACATAATTTCCAAATACTCTCGTTGAACAGTGATACCGAGTAATCCCATGGAACCATGATGCACACAACCAACACCACATCACTGCCATAAGCTCACACCAAACCTATGAATCCAAGCTCTCAATGAAAACATGATAACCATCCTCTAAAGAAAGAAGATACACCACCAAACCATCACTATCACATGCTCCCACTAAACCGTGTAACCAAGCTACCCATGACATCGTGATACCAATCTCCTCAAACCTAGAAGATACACCGCCACAACCTGAATCAGGATCCAATTCAATACCACCAAAAATGCACCTACATAAACCATCATGACATGCCAAATTATCTAATGCACAAGAGACATCCATGACACCGCGACCACCACCAAATGTACTAATAACTCAACCCAAGTATGTCCACATATCTGCATAATCATAGTCAACTGCATAAGTCTCATATCATGACTATACCTGGTAATACCATCTCACCTTCTCAACATGAAAACAAAACCAGCAAACCAAGTGACTAAACAAAGCCACCAAAACTAAACATGCATCAACACTAAAATATCAATGGGCAAAGACAATCCATGCCCAAGTCATAAATGCAATATGTAAGTATAGATTGCCTACAACATTGCACAACTTGTAGATACAACAATGCAACATTCAAGTCCAAACAAATACTGATAACCATGTCAAATGAGAGAATAATTTGATAGTACAATTGAGCATACAATGAATCCAACATCAAATCTCCAAGATTCGATCATCCATAAAATCATAGTATCACCATAGTCAAAGTAACCCATAAACAACTCAGATAAATAAAAAATAAAATAAACCATGCCAAAATATCTCCAAACCTAATCCACTATGTGGTGCTCTGAACAAGCTTTTCATCGACTATTCGAAGTCCAAAATCTAACTTCGTATGCTCAAGACATGCCCTCTCGGAGCTCAAATGGAACACCTAACTTTGACCAAGAAAAAAACTATCAAAACTGAAAATTTTGGAAAAATATCTAGCACTACAGTGTAGAGATTTGAATCACCTTTCCAACGAGTCCAAGAAGTTGAAAATCCGACATCGTGGGCAAAATTTATGCCTCCCAAAATAAAACTGCTCCAATTAGACTATATAGGCAAATTCTGGTGGGTCTCACTCCAAAAATAAAACTCAAATATTTTCTTCAACTTTAAAAGTGGTGGATTTCCTTCTTAATATTTTAATATTTCAGACCCTTTTAAAATATTTATGAGGGGGCGATTAAAACACTAGGTTTAGTTTCAACTTTATATATATAAGATTTTCTTTAAAAACTTATATAGCCACCATTCAAATTTCATTTAATTCAAAACCTAATTTCAAAGGGCCAACATGAATTAGTAACCTAGCCTCAACATACCCATCAAAGATAAAACAAGATAAACCTGAGAAAACTCTCAAGAGAGAAAAACCTAGCCTCCAAAAGTATCCACACTCCATGTATTATTCACCAATGTAAACCCATTACAATACATCTTCAAAGACTCCATGAACACTTCTGAAACACAAGTTATCCATGCATTCCATGTGACCAAGCATAAATCCACACATCCCATGTCTTGCTTCAAACCCTCACACATGCACAAGCTCAACCTACTAACCTGCAAAAAACTCTCCAACCCTAGACAACTACCCTTATGGTTGCTTTTATAGAAGAAAGCTCCCACAAAACAACCAAGTGGTATTACATAAACCATGTGCCCAAAACCATGAACTTACAAAATCATGTGACCCCACATTGAAGGGTACTTTATTATATTTTATTTTTCCCCAAAATTAAATAATTACATTTTACAATTAAGTCTCAATGTTGCATACAACATAAAGTGGCCCCAACATTATAACTCCTAGTGATGCACGTCCATCTAGATACCCCTAGGTGCACCACACACATAATAAATTAAAGATTATAAGAATTATGCAACGTGGAAAAACCTAATCCTAATAGCTTGAAATTTTCTGCCATGCTGGGGTGAAAAACAAGACCTTTCCTAGAATAAACCTACCCACCTGGACATGTTGGAACTATTGGTTTGGTCCCATGACAAAGAGAATGAAAATTACACCACGCAACTTTATAGTACATGCATTTGATACTTTTTCCATCAACTAAAAACTTGTCACCACAGGCAAATGGATTGGAAGTATGAAAAACTAAGAGAGTTTATTATAGAGGGACCCTACATGATCCTATACCTTTAGATGAAATGTTTCCAAGTGCCACAATTTCTATGTAACCGCTTGTCAAAGTCTTTTTCCCTTTCACACTTTAGTCTGTTAAGAGAAATCGTCAATGCAATGTAGCTTGAAATGTTCCAGCATGTTGGTGTGTGAAAGAACACCTTTCCTAGCATAAGCCTACCCATCCAGATGTGTTGGAACTATCAGTTTGGTCGCATGATGAACATAATGAAAATTACACCACCTTGCAACTTTACACTACATGTATTTGATGCTTTTTCCATTAGCTAAAAACTTGTCACCATAGGAAATGGATTGGAGGTATGAAAATCTAAGAGAGTTTATTGTAGAGGGACCCTACATGATCTTTTATCTCAGATAGAATTTTTCTAAGTGCCATGATTTTTGAGTAGCAACTCATCAAAGTTTGTTGCCCTTTTACACTTTGGTCTCTTAAGAGAAATCATTGATGCAATGTAGCTCGAAACATTCTGGCATGTTGGGGTATCAAACGAGACCTTTCCTAGCATAAACCTGTAGACACCTAAATTTCACCACTTCCATATTGTCAAATTCACCCTCATATTTCTTCCATCCCTCATCTTTAATCCATATTAATTGAATAATTTATTACTTGATTAATATTTCGCTTTAGCCTAATGTCCCCTAAGGTATTTAATCAATCAATTAAATACTTTACCTCATTTATCTCTAAATTAAATTAATAGACCAATTTATTTAATTTAGTCATTAGCCCAAATGAATTAAATCAATTTTAGTTCATTTTCTTCTCTCTCCTCATGTCACATCCTCGATAATCTCCCACTTGCCTCTAATCCTTCATTAGCCTACCTAATCCCACATTTACACAACCTTAATCACTTACTTAAGCTAACCTAGTCTTATGCCATTTATGGCATGTGTCTTTAGTCAACCTTCATTAAATGCTTTCTCCTTTTGGAGAAGACATCCCCTTCCCTATGTGAATTTTTAATTCACATTTATCCCTCCAATGCATTTTAAGGAATTTTAAATTCCTTCTCCCATCCTTGTGAGGATTTTTGAGGAATTTTTAATTCCTCACATGTCCTCTCAAGGGACATGTGGACAAGGACCTCCTTTATGAGGAGATCTTGTCCCTTTTCAAGGTACATCAAAGTACCTCCATGCCACCTTCACATCATCCCTCTCTTTCCATTTCATATGCCACATGCCAGCTTGTGAGGGCTTGTGAGTTCTCAACTCACCCTAGCCCTTGATCTCCTCCACCATGGATCAATCCTGGCCCTCAATTCATTTAGAGGAACTTCCCCTAAAAATGGTGGAAATGTCTCCATTTTGATCATCCACTTTAGTTATCACCTTCTCAAGCAATCAAGCTAGCACACACTTAGCCATCAAACATCCATTGTTGCAACCACTTTAGACCCACAATCTTGCATCTATTCACATTCCCACATCCTCCATTGTGTTCCTCATCACCTCACCATCATTTAGAGCTATGATTTGAGTCATTTTGTCCAAGAAGGATCACACATACGACCATCATCAAGGGCCAACCAAACCATCAATTTGAACAAGGTAAAAAGTTCCATTTTATTGTGCTTTTTTTTTAATTAAACTAGGCCTAATTTGAGTGTTTGTTTTCTTTTTTTCCTTTGTGCATTTCATTTGGTTTTGCATATTAGAGTAGGGAAAATCACTTTGGACACATTTCTGGCATGCCCGGTGGGACCCACATCACGGTTGTAGTTCACCTTTGATTTTGTTTTAAATTTTGTAGGTTTGGGTTTCACACGCAAGGGCGAATCTGCCCCCAAAGGGGAAAAATTGCTTGATGCAGGGGTGTACTTGCACTAAACAAAGGCGAACTCGCTCCCGCCCTTCTGAAAAAGGGGTGAACTTGCATTGACTAATCCCAACCATCGAGTACAAAGTTGAATTCATGTAGAACAACTTGAACAAGAGAACTTGCTCGAGACAAAGGTGAAATTGCATGAGTTATAGGGTGAAAGTGCATACATCTTTCCATACAAAAGGTGGACACATTCTCACCTTTTCAACGAACAAGCGATCCTGCCTCACAGAGAAGGGAAAACTCATTTAACATAGGGGGAAATTTATGGTAATCCAGAACCTTTAATTTTTCAATTTGAGTTACAATTTGATTTTTGTTTTGGGTACTGACAAGCTAACTTGTTGGTCTATGATTTTTGGTTGTTCAACTAATAATTTGTGTAGCTTGTCCCTTATGTTTGATGAAGACTGGTGGTGAAAACTACTGACGTATTTGTTACAGGATGATTGATCGAAGACCCCTTAGTTAGCTCTGTATATTGTCTTTTTCACACTAGTCTAGGCACACATAGATTAATTAAAGGGTCAATTAACTTGTTTGTCATGTTTGGGAGAAACTTGTTGGCATATCCACTCCCCTTACACCTTTCAGTGATCTTGGGTGATGAGAAATCACAATTTGTTCCAGTCTAGTCCAGTCTACCCAAGAAGTTCTAGTGCATCTAAGCTCTCCCCTTACACTACATGCAAGCCTGGGGACCAGCTGAAGCATCTAGTATTTCCTTCCTTTAGCAAGACTTTCTAGGGATTTCATCACTTGGGGGATGATTCCAACCATGTGTTATCAGTGAGGTATATAGAGGGGGGAGACTAAAAGTTGTACTCCAATCCAGTCACATCATGTCTTCCAAAGTGTTAAAGATAAGGTGATACCTAGATAAGACATGCAGGGTTGGTCTGAGTTTCTAGTACCTTGTTGGGGCTCCTGATCCATGCTTATGATGGGTTGGTGTTCATGGTTGTGCCTCACACACTCTCTTGGTGTATTAAGGATGCATAAGATAGCCTTGTTCAGCCTAGATAGAGACTTGTGTTTTATTCGTATCTTGGTGTAGTGCAAGGGATGTGCACTATACCCTAAAGTTACTCACCATGTACTCCCTTGGGTTGAGATAGAAATCCTCATGGTGGACTTCGATATTCCTTGAGTGAGAGAGATAATGTGAGCCCGTGGAATCTATTGATGATCCTATACCACTAAATCTCTAGCTATTTGCCTTCATGAGAAAGGGTGATCCAGAGAACCACCCCGGTATCACAAAGTATTAACATTGGGGTGTCCCCTCAAGATGGTGGGCCTACATCAATTTTGTAAACCCTTATCACTAATTTTAGGCTTGTGTTATCTAGAGTGTTTTCTTGTGCTATACTAGTGCTTGTCATCAATCTGAGTCAGTCTTTCCCTTTGCTTGTTGTTTGCCATTTTTTTGTCCTTTTTCATAGTCTACCCCTACCCTCAATGGTGATTTTGCTTCTCATAGGGGAAAAATTGTGTTGTGGAAAGGTGATTCTACCATGAACAAGGTTGATTTTGTGTCTCGAGTCTTATCTAGGTCATCCTTTAGGCAAAATCGCTCATGTCAAGGGAAAATTTTCCGATGGGTCCCTTAGCTAGGCGACCTCGCATCCACCTATTCCCTTAATAGGCAATCCCACTTATCCCATAGGTGATTGTATGTCCACTCTATGTCATCCCCATTTTCCTATTCTCTGAATAGGTGATCTTGTAGCCCGTAGGGGTGATCTTGTGTATGGTCTGAGTCTCCCATGTTCGTACATCCCTTAGAATAGGAAAAATTGTTGTCCACAGGGGCGATCCCGCATCCATCTGTACCATCCCTATCCATACATTCCAAGACATAGGCAGTTCTGCTCAGCCTATAGGTGCTCCCATAATAGGCATTTTTGCCCTTTGTTCGTACATCCGAGGAAATAGGCACCTGTTTACCGGATAGGAATTTCCGCTATCATCCATACATCTAAAGAAAGCGAAAAGCTTGAACCATAGATAGGCGATCTCATGTCCCATTCCTACCTATTTCTTTGTAGCATCTAAATACATAGGCAATCCCATCATACACAAGGGCGATCCCATCATCCACAAGGGTGATCTCGTCACCTGCAGAGGCAATTTTGTGACCTTAGATAGCTGATCCCGTCACCTAGAGGAGTGATCCTGCAATACACAGAGGTGTATGTGTTTCCCATACAAAAATCTCAAGAGTTCATCCTCTTAACCAATGAAATCCTATTGTTTTTCAAGTTCATTCCTATGATCAAAAAAATATATCACCATCCATCTATACCCGTAATCATCATTTTAGTCTATCTACATTTTTCAAAAGTCATCAAATCCTAATTCTAATCACATAAGTGCATCTTAGGACATCCCTAGATTGCATTTCCATCATTTTTTCCTCAATCTAAATCCTTTAGACTTTGTTTTAGGGGATTTTGATCCAATTGGGCTAGGTAACTGACCCTAATCGTCATCATCCACACTTACTTAGGATTGTTATCCATCCTGAGTTAGTAATCCTCTGGGGCCTTATCAATATCCTCTCATCGTGAGGTAGATTTTGTGTTGTGATCATCCTTCTATAATCCAATCCAATCATCAGCATCAAACATCATCAAGTTAAGCCTCTAAACTTAGTTTAGAGTTAACCTAATCAATCCAACCTAATCAATCATCTAATCCGATCAATCATCCAATCCTATCAATCATCTGATCCTATAAATTATCCAATCCAATCAATCAACCCAATCGAATCCAATCTAATCAATTATCTAAATCATCCCTTATATCATCCAATCAATCAATCTATCATCTTAGAAATCCTTTTAGTCATCATCTAGGATGTCATCTAAGAATTAGGGCTTAGCGTCATCTTAGTCACCTGGCTATTTTAAATTTTCATGCCCCTTACCCAATCACAAGCAAAGAAAATCATGGAACAACAACAGCCCCAAGGTGCTCAATCTCAACCTCCTCAGGATCAACCCACCAACGAAGCCTGGTCACAATCTAATACTAAATTCCCCGTACAACCCGCTTCTAAATAAAGCATGGTTAACCAACCTGAAATCATAGTTGACAAATACCTTATAAATCCTACTCATCTGCAAATGATAGATAATCTTCTAGATGAGTGTGGGGGACAAGATTATAGTTTAATCATGAAGGGTATCAAGCCACCACCAGAATTTGATTTATCAAAATATGTCAATATCACACCTCCTGCTCTACCATAAGATTCAAATCTCATTTCGTCAATTCTACAAGTCCCCCTAGTTATGCGATAAGACACATGGTACTAATCAAGATTTGGAAATGATGTGGTCTATCAGCCTCTGCCCACTCACATCCCATTTTTAGTAATGGGTGTTACGCCCTATCCTAACAATCCTCTTGGTCTAAGTATTTCGTATGGTCCTTCCAATCCGCAGGGCATGAACATCCCATAAGGTCCAATCCCTATTCCATCTACACCACCTCTTCCACCTCATCAATCAGGTCAGTTATATGGGAATACCAGGAGAAATTATTATAACCCTTTGTTTGTGCCACCTCCACCTCCTAGTCCCACACACACATCAAACTTACCTCTACCTCCTTTTACATCCCAGCATCCATCTCAAAGCAATCTACCACCGCAAAAAACCTTGTCACAACCTCCACCTCACATTCCAATCTCGTCACAACCTAAATAACCACCCTTGAATCAAGCCCAATGTAATCCATTATAACCCCCACATCAACTACAAGGTAATACACAACACACTCAAATCCCACAACAACATCAACAAAAACCTCTACATCAACCTTGAGGAAATCCCTCACAACCTCCCCATCAATCACAAGTCCTCCCTAAGCAACCTCAAATCCCATCTCAACCTCCTCACCAAAAACCACCACTTTACCAACAACCCCCTCATCATTCACAAATCCTAATACAATCACAACAATCCTCCCAACAAATCCGAGGCAACCCTATTGCCGAATATTTATATCATCCACAAATCATTTATCATATGCAAGCCACTACATCCAACCCCAATCCCAATTACTATTACTATAATCCACATAAATCCTAGCAACAACCATCCTACACTAATCCATAACAATCCTAGCAAGAGCCATCCCACACTAATCCCCAATAATCACAACAAAATCCCTATTACCAGCAATCCAATCCACAATAGCATCTATATGCATCCCAACAACAAACCACTTATAATTACCAATCTAATCCACAACAACCCCCATATGCTTCTCAACAGAAGTCTTCCTACAAATACCAATCCAACCCATATTACTACCAACAACCACCATCATATCAGTAGGGTGCCTCTTCATCATATTATCAAGCCCCACCATCATATCAACAAGCTTATGCCAATCCTCAATCCACATATGTTGGTCAATACCAACAAGTCCCTTCATATCCACCTCCGACATCATATGATTAGTCCATTCCATTTCCATCCCCATCACATCAGCAGAATATCCCTTATTATCAGTCCAATCAAGTGGGCCCTTCCTCATCAATACGATTCAATAAGGAGTGGGAAGAGATGAAAGCTACCCTTAGAGATTTCAATGTCGGGACCTCCAAGAATTCCTTTAAGTTTGAGGAGATTTTCCCTTATCCATTCAACCCATCCATCTCACTTATCCCTTTCCATAAGAATTTTGAAATACCAAAATTCGATAAATACAAGGGAAGGGGTGACCTAAGGAACCACTTGTAGGAATTTTACACACATTGCCAGGAAGTTATTCATAATGACAACTATCTCTTGTGATTGTTTCCTAGAAGCCTAATGGGGCAAGCTCTAGACTAGTTCATGGGTCTTGAAAAAGGGTCGATTTCTTCCTTTGCAGACTTGTCAAAAAGGTTCATTGCACACTTCTCCTTCAACATGGAAAAGGACTTAGACACTCTAGATCTCCTGAAAGTTGAGCAACTGGAAGGAGAAACTGCAAAGGTGGCAATCCGTGGTTGGTCAGATAAAATCCAATCTCCATGAGAAGGATTTGGTAACCATATTTGTTGTGAATGCCCATCCAGAACTAGCCCATAACTTACACCTCCATTGTGTATCCACCTTTGCAGAGCTCATCAAGAAGGGTACCACCATTGAGAGGGCCCTCATTGCTAAAGGTCAAATCAAAATCATCAATCAAGGTAAGGATAAGTCATCTGGGGATAAATCTCGCTACTAGAACAAGAAAAAAAATATTTTCAATGACGATGTCACCAACACTAAACATGTTCAAGTAGCTAATACTTCACAAAGATCCCACTCTGCCTCCAATCCACAACCAGTCTCCAACATCATATCTATGCCACATGGTGCACCTCGTCCTCCTCCACAATCCAATCAATAAAATCAAGGAAACAATAAGTGTACCTTCACTCCTTTGGGAGAGTCTTTAGATGTTGCCTTCAAGAGGTTGTTGCAAGCTAATTATTTGGTCACTTATCTTGTAATGAATCCTTTTGATGAGTCAAAACCCAAACCCGCTTAGTATAGGGAAAATGAGTATTGTGATTACCATGAAATCAAAGGTCACTCCACTAGTAAATTTCAAGGACTTAAAATGTATATCCAAGATCTTGTAGATCGGGGTGATATTGTAGTGGATGCAAATCAGGCTTTGTTGTCCAATGCTCAATTGTAGCTATATCAAAACTCCTTCCCAAAGCACAATCAAGGTCCTAATACCTCAAATGCAAATCTCAGGTCCAGTAACAATAACCAAAATAATAGAACTAATAATATCAATTATAAGGTTGCACCCTATAATTATGATGTCATTTTCATGTGCATTAGTCAAGAAGAGCCACACATATCTATGATTTCCATCAAATGAAAATATCCTCAATGTGTTGTTACTACATGTCATGCCTGCATATCCATTCTTGGGGCATCCACTTCATCTCAGTAACTTCCTATGAGCTCATAGTACAATATTATTGACCATATTGGTAAGACCCCAACCCAAATATCTATTCTAGATTCGCTTAAGTCCTCCCCTATACATCAATAAATCCTCATAAAATCTCTTCAAGATATGCATGTCCCCAATGATATAGATCCTAACCAATTTCAAGCTTTAGTGGGACATCTGTCATCCACATACCAGCTAGGATTTTTCTAAAATGACATGTCACTGATTGACTCATCCCATAATTGTTCCCTACACATCAAATTCATTATAGCCCGCCATAAAGTGAAAAGGGTTTTGGTAGATAATGGCTCAACCCTCAATCTATGTACCTTAAATTTTATAAAGTAGGTAGGATACACTCATGCTGACCTGAATAATCAAACCATCACCATCAAACCTTATGACAATGCAGAGAGGGACTCTGAAGGTATCATTAGTCTTCATATTTAGGTTGGCCCAATCGTGCAATACACTACATGCCACGTCCTAGATCTGGATCTTCCATACAACCTTCTCCTCAACTACCCATGGATTCACACCATGTAGGTTGTTCCATCCACCTACCACTAATTCCTGAAGTTCCCATACAATGTAGTTGAAGTAACCATTCATGCATATCCTCAACCTTTTGAGTATTGTTGTTCTCTAGAGGCTTCTTTCCCCCACTCTTGATATTGTCCAGGAGTAGAAGTGGGGGGATCTCAATCCTTTCCTTCCAATCCATCCTCCAATCCATCATCCAACACATCATCCACTCCATCCACTACATCTAAATCCACCATTAGCAAGTTCCAAATCATAAATAAAGGTTGTGGAGAATATGAGATGCGCACGACTCTTAATGTGGCAACAATGCCACCATCTCCTTGCACATATGGGCAACCTTCTCCGTCAACACCAAAGGAAGAAGTGAAGAAAAAAGCTATCAACTCTAATAATGTGGGCTCTACCACTTTTTAGTCCCTAGGAACACTATAGGATCAGATGGAGGATGATATCAGCCAATGGGTCTACAAAGAGGAACCTGAGTCATCTCCTCCCCTCATAGAATACTTCCAAGAGTTTTATCCTCATGCATCAAAGCTGGCAAAAAAATAAAAATATCAAGGAGGAGGTCTTGGCATAGGAGAGCAAGGATGACTCCAACCCATTGAGACATGTGTGTGACCAAAACATTTGGGCTTAGGCTATGAAAAAAATTAAAAGGAGCCTGCATCATCATCTAGCACCTCAAATAATTTCAATACAAATAATGATGACATACCTAAAGAAAAAGCCATCATAATATCGTATGATGACATAGATCTCCCTTCCCTCTTCGATTCGACATCAATCTTTACCATCAACCTTTCCCTCTATCACCCTGACCTAATTGATTGGGACCTATAAGGGAGTGCACCTATGCATATCTATCCTTCAGAGGACACTTATGTACATCTCATGGGATTGGGGGAGGATGAACACCCTAACCGCAAAAGTAAAAAGAAACAAAACAAAAAAGAGTCACCTAGTGAAAACCTCTGTGAGGCACTTTTCAACTCATCAAAAGTAAAAACAAAGGGTGTATCTTCTAGTGAAAACCTCGAGTGATGAGGTGCTAGAAGATGGGGATGTTCATCTTCCCCTTGTTGGAGCTCATCTATTTGAAAGGTCTTCAATCTTGATCAAGGAAACACAATAATTTAATTTGGGAACAAAATAGGAGCCTAAAATCACTTATGTGGCCAAATCATTGTCAGAAGAAAAGTATCCTATCATCGTCAACCTGTGCAAGGAAGGGATCATTAATTTTACTTGTTCCTATTTAGACATGCCAGGATTAGACCCAACATTGGTTGTGCACCACCTTGATGTTCACCCAGATGCAAAGCCAGTTAAACAGAAGCTCCAAAAAATGCATCCTCAAGTGGCCTTACTTGTTAAGAAAGAGTTGGAAAAACTACTAGAGGCTAGATTCATCAGACCAATTGACTACTTCGATTGGATATCCAACATAGTACATGTGGAAAAACCAAATGGGAATATCATAATTTGTAAATATTTCCAAGATCTTAACAAAGCTTTCCTAAAGGATGATTTCCCACTTCCAAACATTGACATGTTGGTAGATCTTATTGCAGGACATGCAAAGCTATCCCTCATGGATGGCTTTTTTGGCTACAATAAAATTAGAATCGCACTTGAAGATCAGCATAAGACTACTTTTACCACCCCTTGGGGTACCTTCTATTATAGTGGCATGCCCTTTGGTCTCAAAAATATGGGGACAACTTACCAACATGCGATGAATATCATCTTCCATGACCTCATCCATATGATAATGGAATATTATGTTGATGATCTGCTAAGGAAATCCAAGAGAAGAGAAGAGAATCTCGATATCTAGAGGAAAATATTTGAGCAGCTAGAACATTACAAGCTACGCCTAAATCTAAAAAAGTGTATGTTTGGTGTCACATCTAGTAAATCGTTAGGCTTCATTGTATCTAGAAGGGGCATTGAGGTACATTTCAAAAAATTCAAGGCAATAATGAACATACCCCCACCTCACTATCTAAAAAAATTGAGAATCCTACAAGGAAAGCTACAATCTATTAGATGCTTCATAGCTCAACTGATGGATAAATTTTAGTCCTTCACACACCTCTTGTGCAAAGACATAACCTTCAAATGGGATCCAAAGTGTCAACAAAATTTTAAAAAGATCAAGGAGTATCTAGCCAATCCGCCCATTTTAATGCTTCCCATTCTAGGTAAGACACTCTTGCTATATATCTCAGTTAGATCTATTGCACTGGGGGAATTTCTAGCACAACATGATTAGTTCTCAAAGGAGTGTGCCATCTACTATATCATCCAAACACTTGTGGGTTGTGAGCTAAACTATTCCCCTATGGACAAAGCCTGTTTAGCAGTCATTTTCAATTCACAAAATTTTTGCCACTATATGATCAGTCATCTTATCAAGCTAATATCAAAAGTTGACCCACTCAATTATTTGTTATCCAAAATGTCATTAACTAGCTGCATGGCCAAGTGGGCTATGTCACTGAGCGATTTTGACATAGAGTATGTGGACTGAAAATTAATTAAAGGAAAAGTGATAGCAGATCAGTTGGTCGATGCTCCTTTGGTGGACACATATCCATTAGTAGTTGAGTTTCCTAATGAAGGGTTCCTTATAGTTTCAGTAGTGGATACATGGACACTGTATTTTGACGGGTCTTATACACACAATGGAGCTAGTGCAGATGCCATCTTCATCACCCCTCAAGGTGATTACATTCTGAATTCATTCAAGCTAGCATTCCCATGCATGAATAATATTTTTGATTATGAGGCTCTAATCATTGGCTTAAGAATCGTAGTCCAATAGCACATCACTCATCTTCATATCTTTGGTGATTCTTAACTCATAATCAAATAGGTCAATGACAAGTTTCAAATAAAAGATGATAAGATTTTAACATACAAACACATGGTGGATGACTTCAAGAGATATTTCACCTACATCTAGTTTGAACAGATCCCTTGAGTGCAGAACAAGGTAGCATATTTTATGGCTACCATTGGCTCCCTCATTGACATGCCCAAAGACCAAACGGATTGTGAGTTCCTCATCAAGCAACTGTATATCCCAGCATACGATATTCTTGATAATGAGATGGTGTGTGACATTGTAGGTCTTGAATCACCCTAGTATCATGAAATTTACACCTACCTTCATGACAATATTCTTCTACCTGACCTTACCTATAACCAACATAAATCCTTCATCCAACACAATTCCTGATACACAATTGTGGGATATACACATTATCATTGTTAGGGTTAGAAGGAAGATATCTAACAAGTTAAACATAGATTTGATCAATAAAATAAAAAAATAAAACACACAAGAAATTATAGTAGAAACAAGACAACACAGAGAATTTAACGTGGTTCACCCAATCTGGGCTACATCCACAAAACCACAGCCATCAAATGATTTTATTATCCAATGCAAAAAATATTACAATATCACAAATAATTCCATGCTACAACTCTCCATCCCAATTGCTTATAACAAGCTTTTAGAAGCTTCCAAAAATTAGGGTTTACAAAGTCATATTTTTTCCTTTTCGATGACATGAAGAGTGTATAGTATAGCATGACTAGTCACCACATTCCAAAAATCATCAAGGGTATGATGGCACTCTCCTTCATTGTCTTAGTGAATCAAAATCCCGTATTGTATTAAACAATGTGCATAGTGGTGTATGTGGGTCCCATTCTAATGGGATGGCCTTAGAAAAGAGGATTCTCATAGCATAATATTATTGGCCCACCATGGAACATGACGCATGTGATTTTGTGAAGAAATGTATAACATGTCAACAGTATTCAGAACTAATCCATGCTCCAACACATGACTTATAGCCTATCATCGCACCATGGCCATTTTCACAATAAGGTTTCAAATTAATCGAAAAGATATACCCTCCCTCACCCGATGTTCATGCATTCATCATCACCACCACTAAAAACTTTACCAAGTAGGTGGAAGCTATTCCACTCTCCCAAATCACTAGTATTCAGATTTCTAAATTCATCCTTTTCCATATCCTTTGTAGATATGGTATCCCATCCACCATCATTACTGACAATGGTAAGCCATTCAAAAATTAGAATATGAAACATCTTTGCGAGACCTATCACATCCAACATCGTTGGTCAACTCCTTACTACCCCTAGGGTAATGGCCAAGCAAAAGTGACCAACAAAACTCTCATCAAAATCCTCAAAAAGGTTATCAATAACACTGGTCAAGATTGGCACCTCCATCTTAATCCTACCCTTTGGGCCTACCACACATCCATCTGCACCCCCACTGATGTTACTCCATATTCCCTCATTTATGGTGTGAAAGCCGTCTTTCCGGTTGAGGTTGAGATCCCATCACTTTGAATCTCTCTGAAGAATCTTGTCAGTGATGAAGATGCTTGAGTCACACGGTTAAGTAAACTGGAACTCCTGGATGAGAAATGCATCAAGGACTACAATCATCTCCAAGCATATCAGCATTGGCTTAAAAGGAACTACAAAAAAAAAGGTTTTTGAACGCCAATTCAACGCTGGTGATTTGGTCTTGAAAGAAAATCACCGTACCCAACAAGGTAGAGAAAAGAAGGGAAAGTTTGAAGCAAATTGGTTGGGTCCATATGTTGTCACAAAAAAATATGGTTCTAGGGCGTACAAGCTAGCAATACCTAAGGGAGAACCCTTGGAGGCACCTATCAATGCATCTAAAGAGGTTTTACACCTAGGTCAGCTAGGTTGTCCTACCTTGAAAATACCAAAAAAGTAAAAAATCATCAAAAAAGTCAAAAAAATCCAAAAATAGTAAGGATAAATAATTCATCCTATGGTGAAAACCACCCCTAGTGGTGCCTTGGATAAGTACGTTTGGTGAAAACCTAGCAACATGTGCCATTCGTAGAGGGTTTAATCATTATCAACCTTGCATCATATTTTACTTTATGCTTCCATCCTATCCTATCCTCACATCCTATCATACTCATCTTCCCATTGATATCTTGTCATTTGTCACTTGGTATATTTTGATTGAGCATTGGACGATTCTAATCGACTATCCTAAATCTTGAGCTTTTATCCTAAATCTGAGATTTTTATCATCTATATATCTATGTCATTTGGTCGGTCTCATGTCCTCACCTAGGATCTTTCATCATGTTGGTCATCATTAGGTCCCATGTCCTCTTTGGTCCATTTTGTCAAACTACATTTCCCTTGCGCTATTATATAGGCAAGGCTATTCATTTGATCAACCCCCGAGGCATTTTTCCATCCAATCTTTTTCATCCATCGAGGTCTCCATTGTCCTCTTTCTGCTTGTATCCATGAGCAATCCTAAGTCTTTTGTCGAATTATGTTGCCCCTGTGCTTTCACATAGGCAAGGCTAATCATTTGATCAGCCCCTAGGGAATTTGTTCATCTAGTCTTTGTCATGCATCAAGGTCTTCATTATCCTCTTTCTGCTTTTATCCATGGTTAGTCATCAGTCTTTTATCCAACTACGTTGCCCCTACACTTTTACGTAGGAAAGGCTAATCATTTGATCATCCCTTGAGGCATTTTTTTGTCCATTATTTTTCATCCATTGAGGTCTTCATTGTCCTCTTTCCACTTTTATCCATGGGTAGTCGTCAGTCTTTTATCGAATGACGAGGTCTCTGCACTTTCATGTAGGCAAGGCCATCAATCGATGAGCCCCTAAGACCCTAGGTCATTTCTTAGCATGTGTCTTGGTGTCATGTCGTGTCGTCTAGTATGTCACTATCCAGTTGGTTTCTAAAAATAGAATCCATCAGTATCATAAGATCCAATTGATTTTGAGTATCCAGAGTCATGTCAATTACCTACTCTATTCTCCATCTTTGGTCTTAACATAATGTATCCTTCCTAAATTAGACTGCATCAATCGCATCCACCTTTTGATCCTATTGTAAAGGAAATTTGTAAATTGTTGTGATCTTTTGATGCTTTTGGAATTTTGTTTATCATTTGATCTTCCCATTATACTTCATCAGGGTCACCATGATCCAACATATCATGGTGCACTTTGACAAGTGAACGTAGGGGCATATCTTGATCTTTTGTTTTTTCTTCTCTTCTCGGTTGTCCCACATAGTACCCACCAAGATCCTCATGGTCTTGTGTTACGTTGGGGAATCCTTTGTGCTTGTGGTTATTCCAACATCAGGCCCGACTAAAGCCCTTACAGTTTTGGGGTGTTGGAATAGCCTTCTTGTTTGTTGTGTTTGTATTTTTGCATTTGACACGGATTCACCTTGGTTCTTTATACCCTAACATATCGTGTCCTATTCTATAGCAAAAATCACTGCTCCTAATATGGAAAAATGGCATTAACTTTGCATTTAATTCCTCATCCTATTGCATTGCATTTCCCCCCATATAATTCCTTTCCCTAGCCTATGGTTAGTGATTTTGGTTGTGCAAATGTTATTCCCCCACCTGTTCTTCTCCTCAAGATTCCTATGGTTTTGACAGGTGTACTATAACACCCATCATCATTCCTCTCATTATGCATCCCGTTATCATACCTATCATTATCCAATTAAGTTCTTTATCCATTGCACTATCATTTTCATACTCATCTTAAGTTGTTTAGATTAATATAGATCTATTAGTCTAAGCAATTAGAGTTCATTTTGTATCATTTCATTATCATAATCATCTTAAGTTGTTTGGATTAATATATATTTTTTATTCTAAGCATCTTAAGTTCATTTCGTATCATTTTTTTTCATTGCATTATCATTTTCATTATCGTCTTAAGTTGTTTAGATTAATATTGATTTGTTATTCTAAGCATCTTAAGTTCAGTTCATTTCATATCATTTCATCTCAGTGCATTATCATTTTCATTATCATCTTAAGTTGTTTAGATTAATATTGATTTGTTATTCTAAGCATCTTAAGTTCAATTCATTTTGTATCATTTCATCTCAATGCATTATCATTTTCATTATCGTCTAAGTTGTTTATATTAATATTGATTTGTTAGTCTAAGAATCTTAAGTTCATTTCATTTCATATCATTTCATTTGCATTATCATTTTCATTATCGTATTAAGTTGTTTAGATTAATATTGATTTGCTATTCTAAGCATCTTAAGTTCACTTCATTTCATATAATTTCATTTGCATTCTCATTTTCATTATCATCTTAAGCTGTTTAGATTAATGTTGATTTGTTATTCTAAGCATCTTAATTCCATTTGTATTATCGTTTTCAATTGTTTAGAGTTATTATTCTAAACATATTCATTCATTTTACTACATACATTGTATTGCATCACATTCATTACATCTATCCATATCATGATCACATATGCATACATCATACATTTTCATCCATTTCATTTCATTGTATTTTCATGTCATCCATCCATACATAATTAATCATTGCAATGCATCATCCATACATTATTCATTATCCATACATAATCAATCCTCATATCATATTCACATGCATATATCACAAATCACAATAGAGTCACCACCTACATCACACACCATTAGTAACATGCACATCACATACACCATAAAAACATAAGTCATGTCACATCACATCCTACATCAAAAGGCATTAGACATAATGCATGTAATCCATAACATCCACATAGATAGAAATAAATCATCATCATAACATGCATGCATCATAATCATAACCATACACATGAGCATAATAAATATCCATGACATCACATAATAATCACAAAGCACCGCATCAATATCCATTGCACATCATATATATATATAATGTCTATTGATTCCATCATAGTCCATAATAAAAGATAATAGTTGTCCATCATAAGAATCCACAAAGTCCATGAAAAGATCTATAATAAAAATCTAGCATAAAGTCCATAAATTTCCATCACATCCATAAAATAAAGGTACAAGTGTAGAGATCTAATCAAATACAGATGACTACATCTGACACATCATGGTGTCTTGAATCAATAATGAATAATGAATGAAAGAATAAATGAATCAATGAATCAATCTGTCTAATATGTAGAAAGGAATCTATAGTCTGTACCCTATACCCCCATCCACTCTACATCCATGCCCACCATTCTATCAGATTTTCTAATCTTTCCTTTCTATTTTCTATCATTTTCATCCCTACCCCAGTTTGGTAAGTTCACCCCTATGTGAGACAGGTTCATCCATTCCCCTTCCCAGAGTGTTTGCCTATCCAGCTAGCGTGTTCACCCCTTTGTCTTCTTTCCATGGATTCACTTATTTTTCAAGCGCACCTACCCCTTTTTCCTCAGAGACAAATTTGCATTCACCCCTTTTCCCAAATGGGTGATTTCACAATCGCCCCTATGTCCTTTTCTTCTTGAGCGGCGAATTTGCATTTTCCCTTTTCTCCAAGGGGTGAATGTGCATCCACTTATTCCCCTTTTGGGTGAATTCACATTCACCCTTTCCTAGATTTGGCGAGTTCGCAATCGCCTATCCTTGTTCCATCTTGCCCCTACATTGTGCAGGTTCACCCTTTTTGGGGAGAGGTGATTTCACAATTGCCCCTCCCCCAGCATGCCTGCCCCTGTGGTGCATGAATCTACCCCTTTGCTTGATGATCCATTGGACGGGCGAATGCACCTTACCGAAAGGGAAAATCCATGATTCCATGGTGAGTCTGTACCCTAGTCTACCCATCCCTAAATAAAAAATGTGCGTAAACTTACAATCAAAATCATAAGGTTGGGATTTAGAGCCTACCTAGTAGGGTATCACTAGCTCATAGTAGAATTTTCGCACGTCCTCACCTTAGTGGATCAGCTCGTCATCCATGAATGCTTCATCATCACTTGACCTATCTGCTATCCTCGTCACTCTCTCTCTCTCTTTCGTCTAGTCAGCTGCCAAGTGTACAAATGAACATTAGGTGAATAGTAATTTTTTATATTTACTATTTATAATTTTCATTTTTTTCCCATAATTAGCCTTTTAAATTTTGGGTAATTTTTACCCTTTAATTAACCCTTAATTCCTTTTCTCCTTTTCTTCTGAGGGCTGCCATTTGCACCCCATTGGTCCATTTTCCTCTGTTCAAAAGCCATTCTTCATGGTTTTTCACACTCTATCGTGTGGTATCGTCTGTTTCTCCATATTAAGAAGTCACTTGGGGCCCCTTTTTCTTCCCCATCTGCCTTCTTGAGGGGGAATACCCTACCATATTTTTTCATCCTTCCTTCTTATACATTCTCCTGCAATACCGAGGCATAATCTAACATTTGTTTCTTCTATTGAGTCATTTGTGTCTTATTTTTCTTCGAAACATTGTTATTCTAACAATATTTCAAAGAGGGGAAAAATGTAGACACCTAAATTTGACCATTTCCATATGGTCAAATTCACCCTCATATTTCATCCATCTCGCATCCTTAAGCCATATTAATTGAATAATTTATTATTTGATTAATATTTCTGGTGCAGGGCACCATGTAAACTTCATGTCTCCATGAGGAAAACTTGTAATTTTTGAGTCTTAATCATGATATGATTGTAATAAATTCATATTTGTAAATTTTATAATGAATTCGATTCATTTAATTAGGTATCTAGGGGATTATGGATTCATGTTATCAAGAAAGGAAAAATCTTGTAAATGTTGTCAAAAATGCAAAAAAATGGAATGCGAAGTTGTTTTGTAAAGGGAAGGCTATTGGTCGGTTGAATTTGAAGGGGAAGTTAGGAAACTATTGTAAACATCTTTAAATATTCTTTTGAAGGAGAGGAAGGGTGGAGAACATTGTATCTTGAAGCAATTTTGAATAAAAGTACCCTGTTTCTGTAGATTTCAACATTTTTTCCTATTTTTGCAAGTACTGTACAGACTGTACAGCATCTTTAGGCTATAATCTTTTTTTTTTTTCATAGTATATTGTGTTATATTCCATTTGAAAGTGGTTAGATGGATTTTCATTAAATTTGGAGTAATTGAGATCACTTTTTCATAAAATTATTTTGAAACCCTCATTTTAAGGGTTTGAGAGTAAAAAAAAATGAATAACCAACCATTCCACCAATGGTAATCTTTGTAAATGAGTGGAATGGTTAATTTAAGTTGATTTTAAATTTGGTTTTGTTTTCAAAGCAAGTGAAAGCAAGTTGCATAAGTTTTGTTACTTCCCTAGTCAAATTCTTCATGATTTTGGGTGAAAAGTGGTGCTTTGAATGTAGGGTTTGTTCAAAGGCTCTTGAAATTGGTCATGTGAAGGTTGATATAGTATGTGTAGGTCATATTTGAAGTTTTTGAGGAATTGGTCAAGTGATTTAAGGTCTGGAGTTCATAGATCCAATAAGCCCTTGTCCAAACTAGCTAATTAGGTCTCCATGAAAGCGGGACAATCATTTTTAAAGTCATTCTTTCCAAAACAACCTTATTCTATTTATTGATTTTTTTAGAGGGATAAAATGGGTATTTGAAACTGCTTGGGGTTTCTTGATTTCTCATATGGTTTAAAAGTTATGCCTTATTTTTGTCTGTGGGACTACTACAAGCAATTAGGTCTCTTGGTGTGAGCAATGGAAGAATTGATGAACCAATGTTTTGAGAGAGTTTTATTGGCTTAATCGTGTCATTATCATGATAACCAAAGATTCCTAGGGTCTAGTGAAGAGTTTGGAAATTGATTTTTTAGTTTTTTGGTGTATTTGTAGCCTTTGAAACCATGTTTCAACAAAGAAGAAAATGTGTTTGTTTGGTTGAGCAGTCAAGATTTTTGTTTTGTATCCTTGGAATCCTTTGAATCCCACCATGCGTTGCATCAATTTTCCATGCTCTATCACATGGTATCCATATCAAGAATTCGCTCGAGGACCCTTTTCCTTCCCCATCTGCTCTCTTGAGGGGGCATACCCTACCATATTTCTGCATCCTTCCTTCCTATACATTCTCCTGCAATACGAAGGCATAATCTAACATTCTTTTCTTCTATTGAGTCATATGTGTCTTATTTTTCTTTGAAAAACTATTTCAAAGAGGGGAAAAGTGTAGACACCTGAATTTGACCACTTCCATATGGTCAAATTCACCCTCATATTTCTTCCATCCTGCATCCTTAATCCATATTAATTGAATAATTTATTGTTTGATTAATATTTCACTTTAGCCTAATGTCCCCTTAGGTATTTAATCAATCAATTAAATACTTTACTTCATTCATCTCTAAATTAAATAAATAGACCAATTTATTTAATTTAGTCATTAGCCCAAATGAATTAAATCAATTTTTAATTCATTTTATTTTCTCTCCTCATGTCACATCCTCTATAATCTTCCTCTTGCCTCTAATCCTTCATTACCATGCTTAATCCCACATTTTCACAACCTTAATCACTTACTTAATCTAACCTAATCTTCATGCCATTTATGGCATGTGTCCTTAGTCAACCTTCATTAAATTATTTATCATTTCGATAAAGCATCCCCTTCCCTATGTGAATTTTTAATTCACATTTATCCCTCCACTATATTTTAAGGAATTTTAAATTCCTTCTCCCATCCCCATGAGGATTTGTGAGGAAGTTTTAATTCCTCACATGTCCTCTCAAGGAACATGTGGACAAGGACCTCCTTTATGAGGAGATCTTGTCCCTTTTCAAGGTACACCAAAGTACCTCCATGTTACCTTCACATCATCCCTCCCTTTCCATTTCATATGCCACATGTCAGCTTGTGAGGGCTTGTGAGTTCTCAACTCACCCTAGCCCTTGATCTCCTCCACCATGGATCAATCCTAGCCCTCCATTCATTTAGAGGCACTTCCCCTAAAATTGGTGGAAATGTCTCCATTTTGATCATCTGATTTAGCAATCATCTTCTCAAGAAACCAAGCTAGCACACACTTATCCATCAAGCATCCATTGTTGCAGCCACTTTAGAGCCATAATCTTGCATCTATTCACATACCCACATCCTCCATTGCATTCATCATCACCTCACCATCATTTAGAGATAATATTTGAGCCATTTTGTTGAAGAAAGAGCACACATTTAAGCATCATCAAGGTCCAACCAAACCATCAATTTGAACAAGGTAAAAAGTTTCATTTTATTGTGCTTTGTTTGAATTCAACTAGGCCTAATCTGAGTGTTTTTTTTGTGTTTTTCCTTTGTGCATTTCATTTATTTTTGCATCTTAGAGTAGGAAAAATCACTTTGCACACAAAACCTATCCACTCAAACATTTTGGAACTGTCGGTTTGGTCGCATGATGAATATAATGAAAATTACACCACCTTGTAACTCTACACTGCATGCATTTGATGCTTTTTCCATCAATTAAAAACTTGTCACCATAAGAAAATGGATTGGAGGTGAAAAACTAAGAGAGGTTATTATAGAGGGACCCTATGTGATCTTGTACCTTCAGACGTAATATTCCCAAGTTCCATGGTTTTCGAGTAACAACTCATCAAAGTTTGTTGCCCTTTCGCACTTTGGTGTCTTAAGAGAAATCATCGGTGCAGTGGATCTTGGAATGTTCTGACATGTTGGGGTGCAAAAAAATACCTTTCCTAGCATAAACCTACCCAGCCATATGTGTTGGAACTATTGGTTTGGTCGCACAATGAACATAATGAAAATTACACCACCTTGCAACTTTACACTACATGCATTTGATGTTTTTTTCATCAACTGAAATCTTGTCACCATGGGAAAATGGGTTGGAGGTATGAGAAATTGAGAGAGGTTATTATAGAGGGACCCTACATGATCTTTTTACTTCAAAAGGAATGTTTCTAAGTGCCACAATTTCTAAGAAACAACTTGTCAAAGTATATTTCCCTTTCACACTTTTGTCTCTTAAGACAAATTGTTGATGCAATGTAGCTCAAAATGTTATGGAATATTGGGGTGTGAAATAGTACCTTTCCTATCATAAAATTACCCACTTGGACATTTTGGAACTATCATTTTGGTCACATGATGAACAAAATGAAAATTACACCACCTTGCAACTTTACAATGTATGCATCTAACACTTTTCCCATCAACTAAAAACTTGTCGCCACAAGAAAATGGAATGGAGGTATGAAAACTAAGAGAGTTTATTGTAGAGGGACCTTATGTGATCCTATACCTTCAAAAAAAAATTCTAAGTGCCACGATTTCTGAGTAACAGCTCATCAAACTTTATTTCCCTTTCGCACTTTGGTCTCTTAAGAGAAATTGTCGGTGCGATGTAGCTCAAAATGTTTTGGCATGATGTGGTGTGAAATAGGACCTTTCCTGGCATAAACCTACCCACCTGGATGTGTTAGAACTATTGGTTTAGTCGCATGATGAATAGAACAAAAAATTACACCACGTTGCAACTTTACACTACATGCATCTGATGCTTTTTCCATCAACTAAAAACTTGTCACCATGAGAAAATGGATTGGAGATATCAAAAACTGAGAGAGGTTATTTTAGAGGGACCCTACATGATCCTATACATGTAGACTAAATTTTTCTAAGTGCCACAGCTTCTGAGTAATATCTTGTCAAAGTTTGTTTCCCTTTCACACTTTGGTCTCTTTAGGGAAATCATCAATGCAATCTAGCCCAAAATGTTTTGGCATGCTAGGGTTCAAAAAAGAACCTTACCTATTGTAAAATTTCCCATTTGAATGTGTTTGAACTATCGGTTTGGTCGCACAATTAATTGAACAAAAAATACACCACCTTGCAACTTTACACTACATGCATAGAGGCATCTTAAGGGGAAACAAAAAGGGGTCTATCATTACACAAGAATAACAGAGTCATTCCCAAGTGCTAAGTGCTACTATTTTTTATCAACTTGGTTAGAACCTAAATATGAACTTTACAACTGAGACTGAATAAATAGAAGAACATGATAACCCTATCTTAGAGTAGAATCCTGAAAATTTCAAGAATAAAATAAAGATAGAAAATAATACGGTTATTGCAAATGATTCATATTTTTCAAAAAATGTGAATGTTGACATGGATACATCAATCTTGCAAGATAAGAGTACATCATTGTAACCCTTCTACTATTTTTTCCAAACTGAATTGTATGAAGAGTTTCAATAGGGCTATTGACAATTCATTTTGGTCTCATTTTGACTTTATAGTGAAACACAACAAAATACAATGAATGTAATTTTTATCACAACAAAGTCCACTATGTACCATTTTAAATAGACCTACCATAAATATGCATATAATTTTTTGGCCATAGTTGAAAAACTCGCAAAAAACTCAACAAGTTGCAAAAAACTTGATGAGTTACAAAATCTTGACGAGTTACAAAATCTCGATGAGTTACAAAAAACTCGCAAGTTTTTCTGCTTCCCATTTTTTTCAACCATTTACTTGCCATCAGAACTTGCTGAAAAAATGAAAAAAAAAACTTGCCAAGTTTGTGGTGAGTTCAACAAAAAAACTCACCTGCTAAAAAAAAAGTCTCCTATGGTCGCTAAAATGATGTGTTCCATGAAGGTTTGTGTGGCTTTGATGGTCTTAATTTGGGTTTTATTGCTAATTCAAAATTATGTACACCATGAAGGTTTGTGTGGTTTTGGAGGTCTTAATTTGGGCTTGGTGGCGAGGGCTCCACCCCTTGACCCCACCTTGTATCACAAAAAGGATCATATCAAGGGTGCTACACCTCAACCATGTGAGGAATGCTACCCCTCAACCCTACTAAGGGAATTTCCCTCAAACCCCATTTGGGACACTACCCTCAAACTCCCATTAGATTCATTTTATTTTCTAGGTACTCTCCAAGTCCAAGTTTCCAAGTTTTCCTACAATTCTTCATCTATAATATCATCTAGTTCTACCTCTCCCCTATTTTTCACTATACATGGGAAGAGGAAGATGTAAATTTGTAAAATATATTAATGTAGTATTTACTTTCAGTTTTACAAAAATAATTTTATATTTTCATTTTGTTTCAGAAAATCAATATCAATGCATTCCACATGAGGATGCCATTTTGTACCCAATCTTCTTTCAAATCAATCAAATATAACTAGACTCAGCTTGTTTCTTCTATGTACTCATTTATTGGCTCATTGGATGCATCTTATCATTGAATTTTACAAAAAAAAAAATGTGTTTTTAATGAAATTTAAGCAATTTTTTAAGTTGCCAAGTTTTTTTCTGAGTTTTTGTTGAGTCATGTTTTTGGACTTGGTGAGTTTTTCAACTATGATCTACCCTCATTGTATATGTGTAGAAATGTAGCAACAAGAAAATGAGAAAATTTAAGTTAAAGAGGGATAGTAAGTCCTTCCTATGCCATATGAAATTTGGAACCAAAACATAAAGTTGAAATGTGATAGTGAAAGGTCTAACTATCAACTGCAATACATTAATATCAAAAGAAATATTGAAAACATAGAAACATAAATAATTTTCTATTTTTTTCATGACTAATGTTAAAAATGAAACATATGGATTGTGTTAAATCTACGAAATAATGCCTCAAAAAAAGTGATCAATAACATGTGTTTACAAATTCAATATACATAATTACAAATTAGTCCAATGAACCATCCAAGTTTTCTATACTCTTTATTGTGTCAATTATTTCCTCATGATCAGACTCATGCACCTTCCACAAGTTCCTTTTCAAAGTTCTACCCACATATTTGATCAAATGAATATTGGATTCCATGACAAGGTTTGAGTAATGAAGAATATTTTGATGCATGTCAAAGCCCTAAAACAACCAAACATTAACACTCTTAACTGGGTACCTTCTAAGCCATGTTCTATTAACAACCACTAAGCCTATAGGGTATTCGATGTTTTCTCCATCTGTAATTGGGGCCTCTAATTTATTTTTGGCCTCAACACAATGACACAAGTAATAATATGTTCCATCTAGAATAACTACATAAACATGCCCTGTATTGATATGTGCATCAAATTAGATGAATTTATTCAACATTAAAAAAACACTACAAAGTAAGATAACATTAGGAATTTCAAAAACTATGCAAGCAGATATATTACCTAGTTGAACTAGATCTTTAATATGTGATCAAAGTCAACCAATGATTCCATCTATGTCAGATGCAGTTCCATCGAGAATCGATACATTTCAAGTGGGCTTAGACATCTTAACCACCATTCATCAACCCACTCCTTTGATTCACACTCATTCTAGGCATGAACTATACATGAAGAATAAAAGTATGTCATCTTCTGCATATGGATATTCTATGAACTTGCATTAGGGATTCTAAAAGAGTGTATCTCACTTGATCCTATCAATGTACAACAATACTCATATTGTGCAATATGAGTATCATCTATCAACCAAAAAAATCTATGAACTGAAGACTTACCTTCATTACCTAGACCCATCTTAGCATTACACCACTTGATTTATTTTTCATTTACTTTAACTCTTCTTGTACTATGGCTCTTTTAATACATGCTCTCACACCATCATGCTCCCCCTTTCCATGCCCAGCCTCACAAAGGTTCCACAAATATTGAACACCTATAATATTATGCATCCTACTCAACCAATTGAATATTTATGGGTTCTTGAATTGTGATGCATAATTATTCAGTCATATGGTATGCTGACAGAATTATATGCCCCTTCTAGCCAAATCATGGTAGAAAACCTAAAAACAACCTTGTAAAAACTTTGTAGAATGTGTGTGATCATCATTGATATAAAAATGATACTCCCTTATGATCTTTTTGTCATCCTTTGTATTGTTATTGGCATGAATGAATGTTATGTGCACAAATATGGAAAAATGTGTCGAGTTGCAATACTTTGATAGCACCTCATGTTGTGGTTGTATATTGTAGTTTTCTACAAATTTGAAAACTAAAATAATGCTACCAAGTGGAAATGTGTTCTTGCATAACTTGAACTACAATTCCAACCATCAATCTCTATGGGTATGCCTTGCATACTCATATACTATACTATAACAAAATGTAGACATAAACTGATCCACCAGAATCTTTTAAATAACCAAATCAAACCTTTTTGCTTCTTTAACATCTTTTGTATTGTAGGCCACTATCTTATACTTGTCGAATTTTACTATTTCATTTCCAACTTCATGTGTACTTTCCATATGTTCACATATTGGCATACATTGCAAGATACCATAATGTTGACATGTACCATCCAAGCATAATTTCTTGTAGAATATTTGGCCTCCCTCTCTTTCATATAAAATTGTTGATATGAAGTCTCTTGAAGATGTAGGTGGTGCATGTATGCCACAGTCCTACAAAATATTGTTAGTATGCAAATATAAACATATAGATCAATAAACATCAAAATGGTTAGAAAACTCAATATATACTCTACAACAACAAGTAGTGTGTGTGTGTGATTTATTTTGACATAGAAAGGCTTTATCATTTAAAAATATCTTTGAAATTTTTTAACTTGAGGATACATCTCTAAAAATTTACCAAAAAATTATGTTTGAGTCATATCCAAAAAATGTTTTGGATGTGGCTCATAGTTTTGACTACTAATTCTCCTCCTTACCACATCCATTTGATTTGGAGATACCCTTTTGTTATTCTTCCAAAACTCTTCAATTAGGGATCTCAATGCTTCAACAATTGGTTTATCTTTTTGTGATAGTCTCCCCAAGAATGCCCATAATTCATTATCACCGATGTCCTTAATTATTTGGCACCTTCCAATGACTCTCTATAAATTATCTCTATTTAATTCTCAATGCTTGGCTTGTCTTTCTAATGATATGAGCTTTCTTCGTTTGATTACTTACTATTATTGATGTAATGGCACGTCGTGTGATATTACTATATTTGGTGTGTGAGGTGTTATCCACACTCTCAAATGCACTCATTAGATTCTTCACAATAGATTTTTCACTTAAAGCTTTCAATGTTCACAACCTAAGAATCTTCATAATGGACCTATACTTTCGATTTCTCATCATTTTAACAAATAGTTGACATCTTCCGGTTTCATTTAACTTTTCAAAGAACACTCTCCAAATATTATTAGCATATATTATACAAGTACATTTAGGAATATTATGTTCCATCGACTACAAAATATTCTCATCAATATCAATCAAAAACTTGGGCTTTCTACACAAAATTCTAAGAGGTTTTCTCAAAGGTAAATTTTCCTCAACATTAGGAATTTCATAAATATTTAAATGAGATGGAATAGATGGCATACCTTCGATCAGATATGGAATATATGACATACCTTGAATTTGAGATGGGAAAGATGGTATACGTCCTTCTTCACATGTGAGTGATGATGTACTTTCAACTTGATTTTTGGTAGATGGTGTCCCTCCATCTTGACTTGCGATAGAGGGAGTGTCTCCAACTACGAGATTCAAATATCTCATTGCATGAAGGTTTTTCATTCATTCCCTTTGTGCTGCCAATACCATATCTCTCATCGATGGTTCATATTTATCTTCAATTCACATTTCTTCTTCTATCATGTTCAATTTCCTCTTCTCACAAAGTTTCCTCATTTATTCTCTTTTCTTTGCATTCTTAGCTTTTTGTGCATCCCGTGTTAGAGGAATCTTTGATCATTTCCTTGGCATGATGAAGAATTGTATCTATAGCATGAAAAATATATATAGATTAGTTCCACCATAGTACTATAGAGTAAATTCATAACTTACATGAATCTTAAATTTATCATGAAATTACGATACACACAATATATGACAGTCCAAAAGAGGCATGAGGAGGGGCAGTAAGGAATATGAAACTAAGGATTTTTTATTGATTCTCAACTTTTTGCATGAAGAGGGCATAAAAGATCATGAGGAGGGACAACTTTTAATGACTTAACATTCATAATTAGCCTATGGCTGTCCTACATGCATTATGACTATCCTACATTCATTAGGACTATACTAATGGATTTATGATACTCCTAATGAAGCTATGAATGTCATAGATTCATTAGGGATTCCATTTAATGAGTCCATTTTAGAATTCCAAAAGGCTTTCCACCTTAATATATTTTCTTCCCCAAAGATCAAACCAACATAAGACGTGTGGACATTGATAAATTTTGAAACCTAGATAGTGGATGCCGCAATCATACATGAGTGGAAATGAAACTTATTTGCATTCATTATAAAACTATTTAATTTGATCAAAATAGGGAACAATAATATTATGCTCCAAACATAAAACATACTTTCTTAAGTGTTAAAATACTAGTCTGAAAAGACTATAAAGTGTTGACAAAAAACAAAAAAAGTGTTTTATCTTTAAAAAATGGGAGGAAAAAAGTATATTCTAGGCTCCGACAAATAATAGCTAAAAGATATAGGTCTACTTCTTGAAGCATAAATCTAGAACTTTTAATAAGCTCAAAGAATTCAAGGCCCTAGTGATAACAAAAAGACATTTTAGCAAAGACAAAGAATAGGACCATCATGGATATTGCAAGAAATATGTTGAAGTTTAAGGGGATTCTAAATGAATATTAATGTGGAGTTGTTGCAACAATACTAAAGTTTCTAAATAGATGTCCCACAAAGGTTGTGTGTAACATGATTTTACAAGAAGCATGGAAAAATTCCAAATGGAGCATAAAGCACTTAAAATTTTATAGGATACATGGAATATGCATTTGTGACAAAGGAAATAATGCATAAATTAGATGATAGAAGAAGAAAGTGTATCTTCATAAACTACACTAAAGAATCCAAGGCATAAAATTGTATAACCCTATCACATAAAATATTGTAATTAGAAGAAATGTTTAGTTCATATATTCATTAGAACTATCATATATTCATTATGACTACCATAACAAAGCTATGACAATCCCAATGAAGCTATTACTGTTCTAAGATAGTTTTGAAAGACCTTGTGTCACCAAAAAGTGTAGCCTTGACACTTTTCACTCATTCGAGGCCTTTCCTATGGATTTTGGACCTCTTTTTACCCTTTTCCAAGCCTTGTGTCAAGGTGTTGTAAAACATTTTCACACTTTCCTAGGCTTGTCATCAACAAATTCACCCATTTTTATGCTATAATGACCCCTTAATGCACATACATGCCTTATTTTAGTATGTTTTAGAAGACAATCTCGACAAAAATTATTAATCACGTCTTAATCCCTAAAAACCAATCAAAAAATCCCAGGTGGACTAGGTTGCCACTTTGGGTGACCTAGTCCCATGTGGCTTAAAATTCAAAATAAACTTAAATTTCTTTCGGGATTTTGTCTCCTAAACCCTAAGGTCAGCCTATCATGTGTTATTTTCAAGAAATTAGGGCATCACATGTATAAATAAGGGTTTTTCCCTCATTTTCAACCCTAATATCTCCCTCTTAACTCCCTCTCCTATTCTTCATCCATCACTCTTCTCAAGCAAGCTATGGTTTTGTATTCTAAGTCAACAAGATATATGTTCTGAAGCATTCAAGGTCTGAAACCACAACCATTGTTGCAAAAACTCAATATCTCTCATCATGGCAAGGTATTAAGTTCATTATTTCACACCTCCATGTTTTCTTATCTCATTTCATCATTTGATCTAATTATCTACAAAGGGTTTTGACCAAGGCAAACCCCCAATCCCTAACAATAAACATTTATTCCTCCTTCTTTGTGTGTTTGCAAATTTAGGTACTCTAAGGGTTTCCACATCATTGAAGATAAGGTTGAAGACATTTTGAAGGAATCTCCTTATGGGCTACGGAAAAACATCTACAAAAAGTCATTTTCAGGCTGTCTAAGAATCAAAGTTTTCAGAACTGGGTACCTAGAGGAGTAGAAAGTGTAGACCGAGAGCTTCCACTTCTACTCTTATTTCCAAAAATTCAAAAGAGGACTAAGTCGCCAACAATGGTGACCTAGTCCCACTGAACCTATTTTTAAGATATTTTGTAGATTTGGATACTATTTGGCCAAAACGGGCACATGTGCAGTTTTCTAAATCTAGAACTAGGTTGCCTAGAATGGCGTAAGTGTCCTAGTAGGCTATAATTTTAGCATCAGCAACATATCCAGTCCATTTTCCAATCTACAACACATTCCCAGGTGCACACCTTTCATCTCTAACTTTTTGTTTTAGTTTAATGCACATTTCTTAGGTTATTTGTATATCACAATGTGTTTTCTAGCATAGTTCACTTTCTAGGCTTAGCATTAGTATTCAATCACTTACTCTCATTTCCAATGTTTAAATCATTGCATTTAGACACATTCTACACACACCACACCTTAAACCCCCTTATCTTTGAATGTAACCTATGCATTTCGGCCTACTTCTTTCTCCTTTTAGGTGAAAATCCCTAGAAGTGTTAGAGAGTCTTGTGGTGCCAAAATCTTCACTACATACCTAATGAAGTAAAACATATGATTAATATGATGCATTTAATTATATTTACAAAATCTAATGCATTTGATAAAGGCTATGTATGTTGATCACTCATAATTTTGAATACTTAGAAAAAACTAGTCCCAAAATCAACATGATAACAAAATCAAAGCATTATATTACGCATGTATGATAAGAAATGATAAAGAAACATAAGAGAATGACAGAAAGTTTAAAGAACATGTATAAAGAATTGACATACCTTAAAATCAGAGATTCGATTGGAGAAACTTCCCAATTATGTGTAGTTTGTTTTTCTTCTTGCATCAAACTCCTCAACAATTTGATCTTTTCATGAACTTGCTTCATTTTCAACATTCAATTCTATATAACTCTAATAGAATTACTAAAAACTATAGAATTAACCCATATATAATGTTAATCATAATTAATATTGCAACACTATAAACATGAAAATTTGAGTTCATATAATCAAATTTGATGTAAAAACTCTGTTATTTCCTCCTTCCTAAGTTGGAAAACAAAAAAAAATGGTGTAAAGTTGGTGCAAAGGTAGTGGAACATGTAAAAATTGAATGTGCTTTCCCTAATAGCATGAAAAAGTATTTTTTTGTTGGATCACGTGCAAAAGCAGGAGAATAGAAAAGCATGTGGGCCTACATCATGGGTGTCCTACCTTTTTAACCATTTTTAGAGCAAGACAAAATTCACTCATGTTATAATGTGAGAAATTTTTGGCTTGCTCTTAAATGGCCAAATTTCAACTTTTTCAAAGAATGCTTGCATTTTAAAAAAGTTGATTTTGTAAAGGTTTTCTAACTCTTATCATTTGTCAAAATGGGGTTGGGTTGAGGTACATCTATGAGACCTTCCTTCGATCAATTATGATATTTTTTAAGTGTTATATATGTCTTATTATGTCTATGTTATGAAGTTTCACCATAATTCTCTACACTCAAGCCTATACATTAACCCTCAACCCTCAACCTTATACCTTAACCCTACACCCTAAACTCTATACCTTAAACCATATACCCTACAACCTCAAACCTCATTCCTAAACCCTACAACCTCAACCTTCATCCCTATACCCTAAACCCTCAACCCTAATCCCTATACCCTAAACCCTCAACCTTTAAACCCTAATCCCTCAACCCTCAACCCTCAACCCTCAACCCTATACATTAAACCCTCAACCCTAATCCCTTGACCCTATACCTTAAACCCTTAATCCCTCAACCCTAAAACCCTTAAACCCTTAATCCCTCAACTCTCAACCCTATACCCTCAACCCTTAATCCCTTAACCCTCAACCATCAACTATAAACTATAATATCTATACCCTAAACCCTCAACCCTCTACCCTATACATTAAACCCTCAACCCTATACCTTAAACCCTTAATCCCTCAACCCTCAACCCTTAAAACCTTAATCCCTCAACCCTCAACTATAAACCCTTTACCCTATACATTATACCCTCAACCCTATACCTTAAACTATAAACCCTCAACCCTCAACCCTAATCCCTCAATAGCCAACCCTTAAACCCTAATCCCTCTACCCTCTACCCTCTACCCTATACATTAAACCCTCAACCCTAATCCCTTGACCCTATACATTAAACCCTTAATCCCTTAACCATGAACCCTCAACTATAAACCCTCTACCCTATACATTATACCCTCAACGCTAATCCCTCAACCCTATACCCTCAACCCTAAACCCTGAACCATCTACCCTCTATATCAAACCCTAAACCATAATCCCTAATCCCTTTACCCTCAACCCTCAACCCTCTACACTATACATTAAACCCTCAACCCTCTACCCTATACATTAAACACTCAACCCTAAACCCTCAACCCTATACCCTCAACCCTATACCCTCAACCCTATACCCTCAACCCTATACCCTCAACCCTTAAACTCTTAAACCCTCAACCCTCAACCCTCAACCCTCAACCCTCAACCCTCAACCATCTATCCTCTACCCTATACATTAAACCCTCAACCCTAATCCCTTGACCATATACCTTAAACCCTTAATCCATCAACCCTCAACTGTAAACCCTCTACCATATAAATTAGACCCTAAACCCTAATCCATCAACCCTTAAACCCTTAATCCCTCACCGCTCAACCCTCAACCTAATCCCTCAACCCTATTCCTTAAACCCTTAATCCCTCAACCCTCAACCCTTAATCCCTTAATCCCTCAACTCTCAACCCTTAAACCATATACCCTTAACCCTTAAAACCTATACCCCCAACCCTTAAACCCTTAAAATCTATAACCTCAACCCTTAACCCTCTACCCTATACACTAAACCTTCAACCCTAATCCTTTGGCCCTATACCTTAAACCCTTAATCCCTCAACTGTCAACCCTCAATCCTCAACCCTCAACCCTCAACCCTCAACCCTAATCCCTCAATCCTATACCTTAAACCCTTAATCCCTCAACCCTAAACCCTCGACTATAAACCCTATATCCTATACATTATACCCTCAACCCTAATCCCATGATCCTATCCCCTCAACCCTTAAACCCTTAAACCCTTAAACCCTTGAACCCTCTACCCTATACATTAAACCCTCAACCCTATACCTTAAACCCTTAATCTCACAACCCTCAACCCTTAAACCCTTAATTCCTCAACCCTCAACCCTCAACTATAAACCCTCTGCCTTATACATTAGACCCTCAACCCTAATCCATAAACCCTATACCTTAAACCCTAAACCCTTAAACTCTAATCCCTCAACCCTCAACATAAACTCTCTACCCTTAAACCCTCTACCCTATACATTAAAACCTCAACCCTAAATTGTAACCCCTATACCTTAAACCCTCAACCCTCAACCCTCAACCCTATACATTAAACCCTCATTCATAATCCCCCAACCCTAACCTGAAACCCTAATCTCTTAACCTTCAACCCTTAAACCCTAATTTATTAAACCCTCAACCCTTAAATCCTCAACCCTCAACCCTAATTCATCAACACTTAACCCTTAAACCCTAAACCCTCAACCCTTATAGCCTCAACCCTTAAACCCTAAACCCCCAACCCTTAAACCCTCAACCCTCAACCCTCCACTATCAACCATATACCTGAAACCCTAATCCCTCAACCCTCAACCCTTAAACCCTAATCCCTCAACTCCCAAACCTAATCCCTATCCCTAAACCTTCAACCCTCCACCCTTTACATTATACCCTCAACCATAAACCCTCAAAATTATACATTAAACCCTAAACCCTCACCCCTCTACCCTATACATTAAGCGTGTTGTCACAAAGGATTGTGCCCTGAATGATAAGCTTTAAAGCTTGGGAATCCTGTGCAACATGGGGAAATCCTCAAGCCTATAGGTTGCTTAAGATGATGATGAACCTCAAATTATGGGTTGGTTTCATTAAAAAAAAACTCCTACAAACTATTGCTTAATCAGGAAAAGGGATAGAAGAACTGAAAATGGAAATATGTTCTTAACCCTAGGAGGTGATGCACCAATTTTTAAACTTCATCAGATTCAAACAAAAGTTTTTATTTCTCATAACTTAAAACTAACCATGAAAATACATTTTATGAGAATTTTTTTGTTCAGTTTTGGTTTGAAGGAAAACTAGTTTCACAACTCCAACTACTAGAACATTTTTTAAGACAACTCATAACCTATATTTATCATGTATTTTAATTCTTTCATAGTGCATAAATGAGACATATTTAAAGGTTTAATAAAGGAAAACATAATAAATTCATCAAATCATTCATTTTCCATGCTCAAAATGAAAGATTTTTTAAGAAAGAACTGTCACTTTTTATTGAATTTGAAAGGAATCTTCACTATTTACAACTGAAAATGTTTCTAAAAACTTGAAAAGTACTTTGAAAAACTGAGTTACAATTCTTTTGTTTTGTTGTATATGAAAGCAACAAGAAAGAACTACCTTTAGAAAGGAAGAAAAGAAGAATATTTAGAAAATAAGATTGACTTTTGATTGAAAATCGGGACTAAAGATGAACTAATTATCTTTTTTTCTTGAAAAGTCCTTCAATTTTCATGATGAATCACCCTTGGGTCGTGCACAAGAAAAAACCCTACAAAAAAGGGTTAGAACTGCTTCAAACTAGCTATTTGTAGGCTGAAAACTTGTCTTAACTAATACTGCACCCATGTAGGGTCTTGAACTCAACTAGAACTACCAAAACTCCTTTTTAGGCCCCTAACTGCCCCTAAGGTAATTTGTGTGATTTTTCAAAATTTTGGGAGTATAAGGCCAAAAAGCCTTAATTTAAGGGCTCCACAGTTCACAAAAATGCATGATTTTAGGCTCTACCTCCACCTTACTCCAACTGCAACCAAATAGGGCTCCTAAGAAGGCCAAAACTAACACAAAGTGCACTAAAACTAGGCATAATAGGTCACTTAAATTTTTATCATCTTGTGGACTCAACATGTGAAGTTATTTGAAGATAATTATACTTTCATGAGAGACATTAGAGGTGGCATAGGTTAACTCATAGGTTATCATTCCTTATGTTATAATCTCCTTCATCTATCAATTTTCATATAGTTTCCATCATAAACTGTCATCAATGAAATGGTCTCTCAAAGCTCTCACTTCATAGACAATGTACTTCCCTAGCCTCATAAAATTGTTCTTTTTCAACCTTCATGACAGTCATAATATTGCTCCTTATGACTGTCATGCTTGTCTTCATGAGAACTATCTCATTTTGACGTGCTTCCCTTCATGCACATAAACACTTTTTGACTGTCCTCAAGTGTACAAAATTTCCCTTGACAATCATATTATCCTTTTGAAGAGAATAATATCATCTTTTCATTTTAGACTTGTGCACCTTTTTGAATACCCTTTGAAACTTCATCAATATTTTCTATATCAACCTCTTAATCTACTATCACACAAAACTCCACCCTTTTGAATGGACTTCCCCTCTAGAAATTTAATCTTCTTAGTTCATAGGCATGATAGTCATCTAATTTTGTAAGGGATTGTCCCTCTTTACTATTACATCATCAATCCCTGAGTCAAATCTTCATAATACATGTATTTCTTTTAATCTTGTTATTTCTTACCGTAGTCCTTTCATCATTCTTTTTGGATAATTGCATTCTATGTCTACCCCTGAAGCTCATAGTCCTACTATCATTGTTGCTCACTTGAACTCCTATTTCTACTCATTTTTTACAATCATTATATTGCAATTTTTCACTCATCATTTGTTGCACTTTTGTTGAACAGGACAACTAAGAGGGGGGTGAATCAGTTGTACCAAATTAAACCTTTAATACTTCCACCAAAAATTAGATCAATCATAAATCCTTTAAACTAATTAAACATTAAGTGCAAGGACAAAAACTAAATCATCACATATGCACAATAACACCAAATTTATGTGGAAAACTCAATAAGGGAAAAACCATGGTGAGGATTAACTCACACTATAAAGAATATCAAAACCGATTACAAAGGCTCATTGTCAGAAAGAGGTGCACTGCCAAAACAACAAGGACTCACTATTTGAATAAGGACTCACTATCAAATAGGGTTAACCACATAGACAACTCACTGCCACACATATACAAAGAAGATAGAAGAGATATGTTACATAGATAAGATAATCTCAATGCAACAAATATTTCCACTGCAAGTCACTCAACCACTTGCAGATATGCATGAATGACAGAGTACACCTTCAGCTCACTACTTCTGAAAACTCAACATTTAGATTCCACACTGATCTTCCACACTCGCATCGCATACATACTGATTCACATCTACCTTCTCTATTCCTTCACATCACTCTTTGTACTACTTTCACTAATACCTCATCCTATATATACACCATCTTCAACTTTGAGAACATATTCAAAGTTGGCCATCCATCTTTTAAATTCAAATTAGGTCACCACCAAAACATTCTAGGGTGGAATTAGAATGAGGACAACCCAAACACATGATTCCATTAATCTTCGAAAGTAGTGTTAAACACAAGGTCAACCAAACCAATATTAAATACATAATCAATTAAGCACACACAACCTTAACATAATCCAATCCCTCTAGATGATAAAATTATCTTTAATACACTCATATCAGCTTAACTTCAAAACTGCAAGTTATAAGACTTGAACAAGAAGAAATCCAAACCAACAATATTTCTCTTAGACCTCAACCAGAAACATTGAATAACATAGTTCACAACTAGTGAACATAAATCACACTATACAATGACCCAGAATCTAGAAATTTGGATATAACAACTTCCAATAACCATGAACAATGTTCAACATATCTGAATCACACAAACATAGGAGAAAATCCCGTAGAAAAACCCAGAGTAAACAGTGAACACCTGCAACCTTCTCCTTTATAATTTTCTTAATATCCTTGACATATACATTCAATAACCTACATCCATGACATTAATGACAACAACAACTAGTTGATAACCAGTTAGCCAGTTGACATCAATGACAACACCTTCATTCTTGTAACACCTTCTTCATACTTGCAACAATCTACCCCTTTGTCATTTATGGCAACACATGATGTGAAAAACCATCAAAGACAACACAATAGCTCTCAACACTTTTTCAATTCTCCCCCTTAGGAGATAATATCCTTTTCACAAGATATTCTTCTTTCTCTCCCCCTTTGACATCAATGGCAAAGATAAAAGATATTTTACATTGATTTTCCCTTTGTCCACAAATAAAATTTCAATGACAACACATGATACTAACTACTCCCCTTGAGAGGTAGCCACTAAAACATCAATCCAGAAGAAATATAGATCCATAGATCCACCAGACTGATGCATCTCCATATGCATATAGTTTAGAAAAGGAGGGGCAATCACCCCTAATTTCTCTTGAATATACTCAAAAGTATATTTAGGAAGAGCCTTCGTAAAAATGTCAGCAATATAATCCTTTGTAGGCACATACTCAAGATTTACTTCATTCTCCACAACCTTTTCTCTCAAAAAGTGATACCTGATAGATATATGCTTTGTCCTCGAATGCATCACTAGATTCTTTGAAATGTTAATTGCACTTGTATTATCATAGAAGATAGAAATAGGATCATCATATGCTATTCTAATATTTTTCAATGTATCTTTCATCCATAACACTTATGTACAACAAGATGCAGCAGCAATATACTTAGCTTCAACAGTAGACAAAGAAACTGAATCTTTCTTCTTACTCAACCAAGCCACCAATTTGCAACCAAGAAAGAATGCACCACCACTTGTAATTTTTCTATCATCTACACATCCAACCCAATCTACATTTGTATAAGAACTTAGTGTAAAGTCAGTATCCCTAGGATACCACAAGCCATATTTTAGAGTGTCATTCAAATATTTGAATATTATTTTAACATGTGTCTCTTTAGGATCTTCTTGAAATCTAGCCACAAGAAAAATTGCATGCATGATATCTGGTCTAGTAGCAGTTAAATACAGAATTCCTCCAATCATAGATTTATACTTGCTCTGATCAGCCTTAAGTGAATCATCATCTTTTCTCAATTTGCAACCAGTTACCATAGGAGTGCATACCAGTTTAGAACTATCCATCCCAAACTTCTTCAACATCTCTCTTACATACTTTGACTGTGAAATAAAAATCCCTTTCTTTATTTGATTGATTTGTAACCCAAGAAGGAAATTTATATCACCAAACATGGACATCTCAAACTCTTTTTTCATTTATTCAACAAACATTTTACACATATTTTCATTTCCTCCAAAAATAATGTCATCAACATATACAACCACTATCAAGATCTTTTCATTTTCTATTTTGAAATATAGATTACTATCTATCGTACTTTTGTTGAAACCTTGTTGAATCAAGTACCTGTCTAACCTTGCTTACCAAGCTCTAGGAGATTTCTGTAATCCATATAAATCTTTCTTCAATCTTTAAACCATATTCGGTTGATTAGACAACTGAAATGCTTTGGTTTGTTCCATGTAGACCACTTCTTCTAGCTCGCCATTCAAAAATGTAGACTTGACATCCATCTAATAGACCTTAAAGTCTTTATGAGCACCAAATGTTAAGAACATCCTGATAGCTTCCCTTCTTTCAACTAGAGTAAAATTCTCCTAAAATTCTATGCCTTCTACTTGTGAGTAGCCCTTACACACAAGCCTTTATTTCTTTCTAACCACTTCTCCATTCTCATTCAACTTATTTATGAATACCCACTTTGATCCAATAACGTTTTTATCTTCTGGTCTAGAGACCAATTCCCAAGTTTGATTCTTCTCAATCTGCATAAGTTCTTATTTCATAGTTTCCATCCAATGCTCATCTTTACATGCTTCACTTACAATTTTTGGTTCAATCTCAAAAAGTAAACATAGATTTATCTCACCAGTAGCAACTTTGCTTCTTGTCAATACTCCTTTTTCCTTGTCTTCAATGATCTGGTTTTCTGAGTGATTTTTTTTCACATACTTAGGTGTCTTAAAGGACACCACTAGAGCTTCCTATTCTTCTTCACTCTACTTTTCTTGCTCATATTTTTCACGTTCTTCCACAAATTATTCAATCCTTGCACAATCGGGTTCATCATATACATATCCATCAACATCAATTGAATTCTTCATTGCTTCATCAACCTTGACATTTGTGCTTTCTACAATCTTTCTCATCCTTTTATTGAAACATTTTTAATCTTTGCTTCTAGTGAAATATCCAAGAAAAATACCTTCATCACTTCTAGCATCAAATTTCCCTAAATTTTCTTCATCCCATCTGATATAACATTTTCTTCCAAATACCTTGAAATACTTAATAGTAGGAATTCTTCCACACCATAGCTCATAAGGATTCTTTGATATAAAAGTTGTGAAGTCCAACTTCACAGACCCCGAAGATCACCTGCATGCAAATAACCTGTCACCGAAAGAAGAGATGGAGACCAAAATGAAAGGGTGTTTTGAAATCTAAAAAATATATTATCAGAGAGAGAGAGAGAATAAAATGCAATGATCAATCCTTATAAAATGATATTGTGCAACCTTAAAAGTAACCCTAATGGGTATACATTTAATAATTAATATAATTATTAAATGTCACAATATGCAAAGTAAAGCTAAATCTTAAGAGAGGAATAAAGGTAACTTAATTAACATAATTAAGTTAAAACCTTTACTCTAACACCCCCCCTTAAGATGAGCAAGAGTACAGCTAAAAACATGTGCAAGAAATAAAAATTAACTACAATGCATGAAAGTAAACATGGGTCCCAGAAACTAGGCCTGATCAAGTACCCATTTACAAATGCAATACAAACTAAAGGAAATGGGGTAAAGGAGAAAACCCAATGGGAGCAAAAATCCTCCCCAAAATAGAATGCAAAGAAAGGAATGCAATGTACTAATTAAAGAAGGATAGGAGGTGGATTACATGATACCCCCCATAGACAGATTCTATCATATAAGTACATATACAATGGTTTCCATAGGAGAGATAGAAAGAGACAAGAAGGCCCCCCCACAAAGAAGAAACTCTTGTCGCAATGGTAGATGCCTGATGTAGAATCTAAAAGGAATCCTAAAGCGGAAAATTATATTCCTCCCCTTGGGAAGAAACATATCCAAAGGATGATGTCGAAGAAACCCTGTGAAGAGTGATGAACCAATCTATCTCAAGATGTGTGCCATGATAGGATGTTGAAGAGTCTCTCTGTCTGAATTGAAACAAATGATGTCAAATCCAAACTGATGTGGAGAATCTTGAAATGCAACCTCTAAATGCACTGATAATGGTGGGCGTATAGTGATAACCTGACTGTCAAGGTAGAGGAGATGAATGTCCTCAAAAAAATCCTCCAAATTTGCAATATAGGACTCCACCAACAAGAAAGATATGTTTTCAACATAAGAGTCCAAAGTAGCTATGTCTAGAATATGAATGATGCCTTGCTGCATTGAATCAGGAATATTAGGAGATGTTGATGAAGTCTCAATCTGAATAGTAGGAACTATGAGACAAGCCTCTAATCCATCAGAACATGTAAGGGTGTCTAAATACTCAAGCTCCTCTAAAGTATCATGATCAAAGGGTGTATTATCTCTCCAAGCAATGGGTAAGAGACAATTTGAAGCAGGATCCTCTAGGAATGGAGAGAGATTGGGGTCTCCATAGATCTCCCAAAGACATGTCCAAAGTGGGTGGGGACAAAAAATGTCTGATATAGCCTACACAGTGTCATTATCAACACTAGACAAGATGATTCCTACTATGGGATCTCTAATGATATCCCAAGATAATTTTCCCTTTGAAGTGGTTGGTTCAGGTATGATATCATACAAATAAGGAAAAATATTAAGCCACCTACAATGTGTAAGTATGCCCTTTGCCCATGAGTCATAATTACCCCATTCTAGAATAACAACTAAAGGGTGAGTAGAAAAACCCATGATACTCACTCAAATAAAAAAATCAGATACTAAAACTCTTAGAAACTATAAATCAGATCAACATAACCCATCTCACGCAAACAAATCCCATGTAGGTGCCAAAATGTCCAAGTAATTATGCAAAGTGTAAAAACACACAAAGCTGAATAAAATATACCTGGTAAATTTTCTAATCAAATAAACTATAGATCTAGAAAGAGCACTGAAACACATTTCCAGTGCCTATTCGTTTGTGCAAAACGGAGTTTGGACGCAAAAGTTACGCCCCCTGGAGTGCAAAAAACAAGTTCTAGCTTTGACTAATGAAAAAGGAATCAAAACTACAAAATCAGAAAATAAAACCTGCACCACTGGATAGAGCATCAAATTAGATTTCCAAAGATACCTTGTTTTCAAAAAATGGAGATCATTTGCAAAAAATATGCTTGATTTTGTGAAAACGGTTCAAAATTGCCCAATATGCCCTTTAGAGACCTCAGGGGCTTAAAAAAAATAAGCCCCTGGTCACATGCAAGACCAGGGGGCTGGTGAAGCGGCGCTTGGGTGGCGGGTTGGTGGCGCTGGGGTGGTGTGTCGGCAGAGCGGCAAGCTGGCGGTGGTTTAGCGGCCGCTCGGTCACAACCAGTAGAAACCGCCACCAGTGTGGTCAGACGGTGGCCATCGAGCGGCCTATGGGTGGCACCCTCCTTTATAACTGGCCATGCATGATTACCTTGCAAAATTTTTATTTTTTAATTTCTTTTCGCCAATTTTTGCCTTGAAACTCATGCTGGGGAGGCCGTACGACCTCTCTAGAAAAAACAAATTGCCTCTCCAATCAACTTTGTCCAAAATGGAAGAATGAATAGTTATTTTTGGGGTTTTGGACCGCTGCGGACTCAATGGCGAGGTTTATTTGGACTCAAAAGGCTCTCATCTAATAGGTATGCCCTGGATCAAAAAAGAAAACCCCAAACCCTCGAAGCTCCAAAAAACCTTCAGAAGCCAAACAGAAAGCAACAGGTCTGGTGCTCTGATACCATGTAGAAGTTGTGAAATCCAACTTCACAAACCCCAAAGATCACCTGCATGCAAATAACCTGTCACAGAAAGAAGAGATGGAGACAAAAAAGAAAGGGTGCTCTAAAAGCTGAAAAATGTATTAATCAGAGAGAGAATAAAATACAATGATCAATCCTTATAAAAGGAGATTGTGCAACCCTAAAATTAACCCTAATAGGTAGACATTTAATAATTAATATAATTATTAAATATCACAATATGCAAACTAAAGTGAAATCTTAAGAGAGGAATAAAGGTAACTTAATTAACATAATTAAGTTAAAACCTTTACTCTTAACATTTGAACTATTTTCTCTTGCTTGAACACGATTGAATACATAAATAGCAATGTGTATAGCTTCTCTCCGATAAAATTTTGATAAAACAGCCTCAATAATCATTTATCTACCAACTTCTTGAATTCTTATGTTCTTCCTTTCAACAACTCTATTCTGCTGAGGAGTCCTTAGAGCAGATAACTGTCTTTTTATTCCATGAAGTTCACAAAACATATTAAACTTGTGGGAGGTGAATTCACCACCTCTATCAGACCTTAAGCATTTTATTCTCAAATTCACTTCATTCTCAACCATAGCTTTGAATGTCTTGAATCTATCTAATGTATCAAATTTCTCTCTAAGAAATGTAACCCATGTATACCTAGAATAATCATCAATCAAAAGCATAAAGTACCTTTCACCTTGTATACTTCTCACTCTTGTAGGACTAAAAAGATCTATTTGAATCAAATCAAGTAGTCTGGTATTTGATTTTTCCTTTGATCTGAAATGATTTCTTGCTTGCTTCCCAAACTGACATTTTTTGCAAATAGCATTAACACACTTTGTAATCCGGTAAATCTATCACGACCTATACAACACTAACCCTTTCCAGATTATCAAAATTCATATGACACATTCTCCAATGTCATAGCCAGATATCATTAATCTGAGTCATAAAGCATTTGCCATCAACACCTTTAAGCTGATAAATATTTCTTTCATATTTCTTTCCTGTAGCAATCACTATTCTGGATCCTTTTCGGATCTCACATCTCTCATCCTCAAACACAAGATTATATCCTTTACTACACATCTATCTAACACTTAAGAGATTATGCTTTAAACCCTTAACATAATAGACATCATCAATATTATGCTTGCCATCAAAACTTGGTGAACCTATCCCACATATTTTAGCACCAGTATCATCTCCAAACATAATTAAGCCTCCATCATATTTTTCAAGTTTAAAAAACTTACTCTTATCACCAGTTATGTGATGTGTACAATCATTATCAACAACCTAAAATTTCTTTTTGTGTTTAGTATGTACGGTGGAGATTACAGTACCTTTATTTTTCTCCTCCTTTTTCGGAGGGAATTCCTTCACCTATTTTTCAAAGTTAGCAGAAGTAGGTTCATCTTTTATAGCCAATAACAAGCATTCATTGTCATCAAGATCTCCATAATAAGAGTCTTCATCAGAAATACTAGCATCCTCATTCACATAATATGCTTTGTTGAACTTCTTACCTTTCATTTCTTTTTTAAATCTTTGTTTGTTACTCTTAGCTCTTTCTGGACATTTTGAAGCAAAATGACCTATTCCTCCACAAATAAAGCATTTAAAGGGAAACTTAACTTCATATTTTTCAGAGCCTTTCTTCATCCTTCTCACAAAATTAGCTTCAACATCATCAAGACTTTCTTCATCTGGATCTACAGAACTAGTAGCCTTAAAATCAATTTCTAATATGGATCCATTCCTCAAATTCGGATTACTCAATTCATAAGATGTAAGGGTTCCCAATAAATGATCTTTAGTGTAGGTCTTGTAATCTATATGTTCTTCAATAGCAGATAATTTTTCACTATATGCATCAAGGATATTTCTAAGGATCTTTTTTACAATTCTAGACTCAACTACTGTAGCACCAAGTCCTCGCATTTCACCTACAATCTCATCCACTTTTTGTACATAAGATTTAATATTCTCATCTTCAAACATACACAGGAGCTCAAATTGTGTCTCCAAATTCTAAAAAAAATCTTCTTTGACCTTTTCATCACCAGCATGCACCTTTTCTAAAGCATCCCAAACCTCTTTAGCAATCCCCAAATTCTCAACTTTAATCAACTCGTAATGTGAAAGACTATTCTTCAAGATAAAATTTTCTTTATTGTTCGCTTCATGCACCTTAATTTCATCAGCAGTACTCGGACCTTTAGCAAGATGAGTCTAAGGATTATCGTAAGCTTTCTCCACATCATATCCACAATACTCCAAGTATTCTTCCATCAATATCTTCTAGATAGCATAATTAGTTCCATCGAACTTTGGATACTCAAAAGTGATTTTTCTAGCCATCTCGGACCTTCCTCAAGTGGTTAAACTCTTCACCAAGGAACCGAGCTCTAAAACCAATTGTTGAACAGGACTACTAAGAGGGGGGTGAATCAGTTGTACCAAATTAAACCTTTAATACTTCCACCAGAAATTAGATCAGTCATAAATCCTTTAAACTGATTAAACATTAAGTGCAAGGACAAAAACTAAATCATCACACATGCAAAATAACACCAAATTTACATGGAAAACCCAATGAGGGAAAAACCACAATGAGGATTAACTCACACTATAAATAATATCAAAACCAATTATAAAAGCTCACTACCAGAAAGAGGCTCACTAAAAAAACAAAAAGGACTCACTGTCTCAATCATGACTCACTATCCAATAGGGTTAACCAATCAAAGGGCTCACTACCACACAGATACAAAGAAGATAGAAGAGATATGTTACATAGAGAATACAATCTCAATGAAACAAAGATTTCCACTACAACTCACTCTACCACTTACAAATATGTATGAATGATAGAGTACACCTTCAACTCACTTCTTTCAAAAACTTAACATTAGATTCCACATTGATCTACGACACTTGCATCACATACATATTGATTCGCATCTATCTACTATATTCCTTCGCATCACTCTTTGTACTACTTTCACCAATATCCCATCTTGTATATATACCATCTTCAACTTTGAGAATATATTCAAAGTCAGCCATCCATATTTAAAATTCAAATTAGGTTGGCACCAAAACATTCTAGGGTGGAATTAGAATGAGGGAAACCCAAACACACGCTTCCACACACTTCCATTAATCTTTGAAAGTAGTGTTAAACACAAGGTCAGCCAAACTAATGTAAAACACATAATCAATTAAGCACATGCAACCTTAACACAATCCAATCCTTCCAAATGATAAAATTATCTTCAATACACTCATATCAACTTAACTTTAGAACCACAATTCATAAGACTTGAACAAGAAGAAATCTAGACCAACAATATTTCTCCCAGACCTCAACCAAAAACACTAAATAACACAGTTCATAACTGGTGAACGTAACTCACACTGTACAATGACCCAAAAGCCAAAATTTTGGATATAAAAACTTCCAATAACCATGAACAACATATCTGAATCACACAAACATAGGAGCAAATCTCAGAGCAAAACCCAGAGAAAACACTAAACACCTACAACCTTTTCCTTTACAATTTTCTCAGTATTCTTGACATATACAATTAATAACCTGCATTAATGACATTAATGAAAACAGCAACTAGTTGATAACCAATTAGCCAATTGACATCAATAACAAAACCTTCATTCTTGCAACATCCTCTTCATAGCTGCAACAACTTTTACATTCATATTTTTTTCTCTTTTATATTGTGATTTTCTGCACCTTTTTGGTTGTATCGACTACTCATAACTGTCATCATTTGCTGCACTTAACTTTCATCATTTGTTGCACATAACTATCATCATTTTCTACTCATGAAAAGTTGATATTGTTGCTCATTTTTGAAGTCGTTATGCTGGAATTGTTTTTTCATTATTTTCTCATTATTTAATCATATTTCTGCTCATTATTACAGTCATATTTGTGCACTTTATGAAGTCATATTATCTTCATTTTTATGCATGAATTTGTTGCCCCTATGACTGTCATATTTTCTACCCATTATTTACTCATCATTTCTCATGATTTCATCATTATTTGTTGCTCGTCTTTGACTACCTTCAAGTTGGTATTGCTGCTCCTTTAGTAATTCAAATTGTTGCTCCCTTTTTCCTTTAAATTGCTACTCCTTCTCACAACTTCATGCTTTTGACTATGTTGTCTTACTATGGCATGACTTCCCTTCTATAACAAAATTGAACTTGAAACCCTAACCTACCATTTTTTTCTTTTACATTAAGACATTGAAAAAAGGTTTAACTATCCTCAATATTGCAATTGGTTTCTTGTCTTGACACATTTTTGTCCTTCATAAGGTGACTGTCCCTTTTATCATGATATTTTTCCTCTATTGACACCTTTTTTATGCCTTCAATCACCTAAAAATACATTTTCTTTTAAAGAACTTGTTGCCTTTCATGATTGAAACAAAAATCAGTTCCATATGCTTAGTGAAAGGTTTAAAACCTTTCTATAGTGTTTAGAGATGAGCCATGTTTGAGGCCTTATGAAAAGCTATTTTGGAATTCTGCCCTCTTGTATTTTGGATAGTGATGTTCTCTTGAGAACTGTCTAATCTTTCATAGTGCATAATGATGGGAGCCAATTATGTCCCATTTTATGTTATATTTTTGCCTATTTCATGCACCTTTATACCCATCCCCGCATTCTATTTTTGTTCCATATCATACCATTTTACCCTTTTATGTTGTATTTGATTAAATATATATAAGTGGCATTTAATATAGTGTTTGGATAAAATGTGAAAATTAATTATTGGTTGTCTTTACTAATAAGCATTATGATTTCAAGCCTTGGGAAAATCAAGCTTGCAGCATACAGATTACTTGAACTTACTGATCTTCTTATCGCCTTCTTCATGGGAACCTTCGAGTTTAAATGGTGACCAAGTTCCCTCTTGATGTTGATTGTGCATATTTTATGGCGGACTTTATTTGGTTCTTTCTTCATGGCACTTCCTGCATGAATTCTTCAACCGTGTGGATTCATTTCATGTTTTAACTAATCCATGCTAACATATCTACATCATCACCACTATCATTTATGCAACAACATATTTTCACGTCCCCACATCATTGCAGCCACTTCAACACTAGCATATTGTATCTCACAGTATTTGGTATATGGCATCCAATGATAGATGAGAAGCTTGCTAGCTGGACAAAATCGCAGTTATTCTTATCTTCTATTTTTACTCACCAATATAATAGAACCATTTCAATTTATTTCATGAGAAATGTTGCATTATAGTTTGTTGGCCACAGGCCACAACAAACTATCTATTCTTATATGTAATTTCTACAAGCTTCGTATATAAGTAGTGTAAGAAACATTTGTAAAGACGGTTTTTCCTTCTATATTACTTCTGAGAAATAAAAGCTTCATTCTATTGATCAGTCTAGTGTAGAAAAAAATTTCTCTTAGCTCACCTTGTGAACCAAAGGAAGGGCCCACTCTTGGAACACTTGGTGAGATTGTTTTATATTTGAATTAGTTAAAATTCATATGTTGTGTGGTGTATTTTGTGTTAAGAAAATTAAGTTGTAGAGCATAACCAGTTCCTGATTCAATCTCCTTTTAAATTATGAAAGCTTTGGTATTTAGTTAATGTGATCAATTCATTATTAATACAATCATATTGTTGGTGCGATCAATTCACTATTGAATGTAACTATTATTTGAAATTCAAATATTTGTGCAATTTATTTATCGTAGATTATTTTCAAATCTATTTGTTTTCTGTCGTAGTTAATAGTTTTTGTCGCCTGAATAGAAGAAACTAGCTCCTATCGCTAGGAAGTGACAATTCCTATCGCCAGAATTAGTTTGATTTTTTGAAGGTTTATTTTCATAGGTTGCATTCATAACCACTCATCTCATGACTCTCAGCCCTTATGCAGATTTCCATGATACCTTTCACAAGCTTACGATCCTCGAATTGACACGTATAGACCAAACTAAAATTCATTATTAAACATCAAATCCATTTCAATCTTTGCCCCAGTTTTGACCTATTATTTTGGCACCATTATCAAGGAAAGGTGTCAAAGGCCAGTTCGTTTAGTGAGATGAGTTAGGAACAATGTGTTGGATGAAAGCTCATGCACCTATCGGTCATGCTCGGATGATTACTCTTAATTTGTGTTGCTTAAATCATATAGATGCATGGTTTGAATTTGTAGGTAGATCTTAGAAGGTAAAATAATTTGCATATACACACCCATGGTTGTGAGTAAATTGATAGAACTTGTAGTAAATTTGAAGAAACAACATAGAAACAATAAAAATGCTGCCCCTTGACCCTGTTGGGGTTGCCACCCCCAAACCCCCACTTTTAAATTTAAAAATAAAATAAGAAACTTGTGGGGGAACCGCGCCAAAACAAAGTGATGTTTTTATAGCCCCTCTACCTAATGTATGCAACTTAGATAATCTTGATCTTCCAATACCATTATCACAAACATCTACAGGAATTATTCCTATAACCGAACAAGAACAAATAATTGATGAGTTTTTAGGATAATGGAGTTTTGAAAATGATTATTTGACCATTAGTTGTTCTGACTGTTGCAAGGAAGAAGCTGACTACACATGTCAAACTGTTCAAGAGGACATCGTGAATGAGATAGATTTTATAAGTGATCCTCAACACAACAACAGTAGAAGTGAGAATGTCTTCTTTGTAACTCAAGGACAACTACGCATGTCGAATTAGGGAGATCAAGGTATTCTTAATGGTATTAAAACGTCTTATAATTCTATTGGATTTGAAAAGCAACATGTTTCTTCATAAAATATTTCTCCTAACATTTAAGGTGAATGGAAACAATGTCCATATTACCAAAAATGTCATAATGAATGCTCACAACAACCACCATATCCATCTTATATATTACCATCTCCACAATATCCATCCTATCTACTACCACCTACTCTATATCCAAAACAAATTCTACCATTTTCATTATCCCATTCATATCACCCACCATCCACTTTAACATATCCACCAAGGGCAACTACAATTCTTAATAAAACATTACATAATAAGGTGGTTCAAAGTGCATGTCATAATGTAATTTCAAGAATTCCTTTACATTATGATAATGTGATTGAAATTGGTGAATCTCAATTGAAATGCATTAATGCAACTAAAGAATGTGATTTTGGTTTAACTGAATTAAAAGAACAATATGATGAATTGAATGATATTCAACTTAATTGTTTCTATTTACATAGAAAATTAAAATCTTTAAAGGATATTCACACATATAATGAAGTTCAATTTGAATCTGTTTTGATCATTGAACTAATAAGTGTGTGCTGAAATTTATTATGCACTAAGAGAGGTTATAATCACTCAAGAGATGTGTGATCAAAGTGTAAAAGAAGTATCTTTTAATATTGTTATGCTCACCCATATGGATCATTGGAGGCCTATGGTTAAAATGTGCATTCCTCACACACTTATTGATTTAGGCCCACCAATAATGGATTGTATGCTTAAGTATAATTAGATGGGTTTAAATGCATTAATGATGATACTAAACTTGCTACAAATTGTTCAATGAAAAGGGTCACGATTTTAATACACATATCTTTGTCATTCTTCTTTGGATTATCATGACCATTCATTTAAAATTCTCAAGGTATTATTTATTATATCATTATGTTTCTTGATTCCTTGGATTATCCTACCACCCTCATCATCTTGTGGTATGAAATTAAGTTGGGGGGAAGTCCATTGAATTTTGGAAATCATTAGTTGATTCTTGATAAATTCTTCATTGATTATTTCATTGGTGCTTCTAATAAAACCTCAAGTGTGAGCTTTTGACCAAATCCAGGTATGCATTCTTGTTTTAGTTAACATTGAATTATATTATGTTTACACAAGAATTAATTGTACTTCACCCATTTTATTTTTATTAAGTATTTATTCATACATATAACCCTACCATCCATTTTATAATATATAAATTGATTATAATGGTGGATCTATTAGATGGATGATATTTATTTACTATACTTGATATGATTGGTCATGAGAATATGGTTACAGGTTTTCTATGGTGGCTACCCAACACTTTCACACCAGTACCAATTGATTATGATTTTCTACATGGGCATCCAATGACACATTTTTTGGTCTTGTTGATGAGATGGTCAAGAACAAGTTTCATTTGTGCTTCACTCTTGGAGATCACAAGAGGATTTTTGTGCCAAGTTTTCAACAATAATGGACATGAATTATTATTTTTACAATCCTTGATGTTAGACCATGTGGTGGACATAATGCAACTTGGTGTAGCCATGAATCTTGTTGTACCATGTTCTTGGATAATCCAAAGATAACTTGAAGACATGTGGAGGTCCTACAAAGCACTTGAACATATTGTAATGCAGATCATTTTGATTCAACATAAGGAATGCTTCATTTGCCTATCTAAAGCTATATGGATCTGTTGATTTCCTTGGGAAATTGCTTTTCTTATAAGTAATCCCTTCAACCAAGTGATTGGTAATGTATTCCAAAATTCTACAGTTGACTTTCAGATATAGTGGTGGAGCTAAATGGGATCAAGAATTTTTGTAGTACTCATGCTATGCAAATATGCATGGTCAATCTTGATAAGGTATATTTCTTTCCATTGGTCATCATTTCAAGTTCTACACCATGTAACTAGTTTCGAGACTTTCATTGAATGGCTTCAAAAGGAACTTTGAGCTTTGGATGGTATCACTTCATTCAACATCCATACAAGAGTTTCACTTTCTTTGGTCATTATATGCAATTTGTTTTCAAAAGGAAAAAAATGAAAAAATGAAACACAAAAAGAAAAAAAACAATAAAAGATCCAACAATGAAAACCTTCGGGCATTGTTGGAAAAGTAGTATCTGAAAACCAGATTCCGATGGATATTAGTTGCAAAATAAACTTAGAGGTGAAAACCAAATTTTTGGTGCCTCTAGGTGGTGACAGGTTGAAAACTAGGATATCGACGATCTATTGTCATTATCAAAAAAAAGGAAAAAGAAAAAATGCAATAATTGGTGTTCCTTCTATGGGCTAATTAGTGTGCAAGTACACCTTATTGCTTCTAGCACCTCCTATTTCTCACTTATGTAGATGTACTCTTATTTTTCATGGTCAGAATTACTTCGATCACCTATAGCTCAAGTTATATATTCAGTTGAGGTATTAGAAAAAGTGGACAAAAATAGTTACCATCAGTGTGATCCATTTTGTTTCATAGCCAGGGAGATCTTTCATGTGTCTCAATTCTTGTCGTAGCCTTTGGTTTCCTCTTGGTTCTTCATAGTTGCTAAGTTCTTCTGGTTACCAAATCTTGGCATACATGGACATGCAAGTTGGTAAAACAATTAATTTTATTTTTCATTATTTTATCTTTTAAATTTATTAATATTTCTTATTATATTAATTATATATGCAACATCGATGCCTATCCTCTCCCTATTTCCTGAGGATGGTCAACCCTTTAAGTTGGGGGGAGGTATACCATCCTTATTACCTATTGTTTCATCCATTATTTCACATTATCCTTAATCATCCCATCATAGTTCACCATGTATGATCATTTCATATTTCTTATCATTTCACCCTTCATGTTTTTTATCATTTAATATTTCATCTTTCCTATAAATTCACCTATTTCAGATAGCTCATGACTATCAAGATAAATTTTTCATGACACCTCCTATATATAGCATTTCAAAAATTTAATGAAAAAAGAATGAGAAAAAGAAAAAGAAGAAAATTGAAAATGAAAAACGAACAAAAATGAAAAAGCCAAGTTGGAGGTAGTATGCATATGAAATGAAAGATGCAAGTTAGAAAATTATTAACAATTTGAAGGAACAATTTAATTATGCATGAGCTATAATAGTTAAAGGTGAAGCAGGAAAATTCTATAATCCCAAGGCTACCCTCTAAGAAATAAATATTGCACGAGGAAGTACAATATGTTAAGTTGGGGGGAATGATGGGAGACAATTATGTCCCATTTTATGTCATAGTTTATCCTATTTCATGCACCTTCATACCCATTCCCACATTCTATTTTCGTTCCATATCATACCATTTTACCCTTTTATGTTGCATTTGATTAAATATATATAAGTGGTATTTAATATAGTTTTTGGATAAAATATGGAAATTAATTATTGATTGTCTTTACTAATAAGTATTATGATTTCAAGCCTTGGGAAAATCAAGCTTGCACCATACATATTATAGGAACTTCTTGATCTTCCTATTGCCTTCTTCATGGGAACCTTCCTGTCGCTTTCCTCACAAGAATACAACTTGTGCATACTATTGTGGCTAGCTCAAGTTTAAACGGTGACCAAGTTCCCTCTTGATGCTGATTGTGCATATTTTATGGCGTATTTTATTTGGTTCTTTCTTCATGGCACTTCCTATATTAATTCTTCAACTATGTGGATTCATTTCATGTTTTAACTATTCCATGCTAAGATATCTACATCATCACCACTGTCATTTATGCGACAACATATTTTCACGTCACCACATCATTGCAGCCACTTCAACACTACCATATTGTAGCTCTCAGTATTTGGTATATGGAATCCAATGATGGATGAGAAGCTTGCTAGCTGGAAAATCATAGTCATTCATGTCTTCTATTTTTACTGACTAGTATAACGAAACCATTTTAATTTATTTCATGAGAAATGTCGCATTATAGTTTGTTGGTCATAGGCCACAACAAACTATCTATTCTTATATTTAATTGCTACAATTTGTGTATATAAGTAGCATAAGAAATGTTTGTAAAGGATGATTTTTCCTTTTGTATTACTTCTGAGAAATAAAAGCTTCATTTTGTTGATTGGTTCAATGTAGAAAACTTTTTCTTTTAGCTCACCTTGTGAACCAAAGGAAGGGCCCACTCTTGAAATGCTCAGTGAGATTGTTTTACATTTGAATTAGTTAAAATTTGTATGTTGTGTGGTGTATTTTGTGTTAAACAGATTAAGTTGTAGAGTGTAACCAGTTCCTAATTCAATCTCCTTTTAAATTTTGAAAGCTTTGATATTTAGTTAATGCGATCGATTCATTATTAATACAATCATATTGTTCGTGCGATCAATTCACTATTGAATGTAGCTATTATTTGAAATTCAAATATTTGTGTAGTTTATTTATCATAGATTATTTTCAAAGCTATTTGGTTTTTTTCGTAGTTAATAGTTTTTGTCGCCTGAATAGAAGAAAGTAGCTCCTATTGCCAGGAAGTGGTAGCTCTTGTTGCTATAATTAGTTTTATTTTTTGAAGGTTTATTTTTGTAGGTTGCATTCATAACCACTCATCTCATGACTCTTAGCCCTTGTGCAGATTTCCACGATACCTTTCACAAGGTTACAATCCCCATATTGACACATATAGACCAAACTAAAATTCATTATTAAATATCAAATCCATTTCACTCTTTGCCCTAGTTTTGGCCTATCACATAATGTTATCTTTTATCCTTTACTACTTTCAAGATCATCTCCAATTTTACCACTATCATCTTCATAGAAACAAAGCCAACATCCTCTCCTTTGAAAATTTTCCTCACATTTAAATTTCCACCTTCTTCTTACTACCCACTATGCGCTCTTATACTACCTTTGTGGTGACTGTGTTGAATATCATTTATTTCTCAGCCTCTTAACTATCCTTTTGTCATTAGGGTGATTTTATTTTATACATTTGAACACAACACACTGCCCTAAAGATCCATATATTTTTCCCATAAATGCTTTATCTTAGGAAAGGTTATGTCTAGTCATGGCTTTTCCCTCTCATTATGGTGAATGACAACAGCTTTTTGGATATTGTCAAAACAATAGATTTTGAACAAGCCCATTAAATGCAATTAGTGTTGATGGAAGTGTATGCAAAGAAAACTAGGCATGCATGGATTCATATGTCTTCCTATCTATAAAAACATGATAGACTAACCTTCTCCACCACTTCAAAAATGCATGGTTAGGCATGTTTACAATCCCACAATCTCTACAACTTTTAACTCCTTGTCTTGATGTGAGAATAGCCCCACACCTAGCTGCATTCAAATTGACCTTAGGAAACTACACTTTTGATGGTGATCTTTGAAATTTTGAGAGAAACGAGAAATTTCCTTCATGATAAAACCCTAGAAAGCTGAGAGAGGAACTCGAGCTTAGAAAAATTAAAAATTTTCTCATAAAATTTTCCCTCTTCTTTGCATGCAGCATGGAAAACTTGACTTTTGGGCATGAGAAAACATACTTTTGAGATGAAATTTATTAAAAATCTCATTTGCACCACTTTATCTAAAGACATCATTCCCAACACCTCTTTTAATGAATAATGACATTAACAAGATATTAAACCAAACATTTATTAAATTTCCAATTGACTTTTTTTAGCATGGAACCTCAAGTTGAGGAATAATCTTTATTAAGACTTTTGAATAAAAGATCACCATTCCTCCTTTTTCTTACTTTAACTTAGGAATAAAAAAATTATTCAAATGCAATTTTTAAATAATCTCAAGTTGTGCATCAAAAATAGACTACAAAACCCTCAACCCTATACCTTAAACCCTAATCTCTTAACCCTCAACCCTTAAACCCTTAACTCTTAAACCCTAATCCCTTAAACCCTCAACCCTTAAACCCTTAACCCTTAACCCTTAAACCCTCAACCCTTAAACCCTCAACCCTTAACCCTATCCCTAAACCCTCAACTCTCAACCCTTGAACCTTAAACCCTAAACCCTCAACACTATACCTTAAACCCTAATCCCTCAACCCCCAACCCTTAAACTCTAATCTATAAAACCTTAAACCCTAATCCCTCAACCCTCAACTCTAATCCCTTAAACCCTCAACCCTTAACCTTCAACCCTTAAACCCTCAACTCTCAACCCTCAACCCTGAACCCTTAAACCCTTATCCCTTAAACCATCAAGCCTAAACCCTCAACCCTCTTCCCTTAAACACTCAAACCTAATCCCTCAACCCTCAACCCTTAAACCCTAAACTCGAAACCCTTAAACCCTAAACCCCCAACCCTTAAACCATAAACCCTACACCCTACAACCTCAACCCTCAACCCTATACTTAATACCTAATACATCAACTCAATATCTTAAATCATAATGGACCTATACCCTATACACAACCTTAGACACCCAACCCTGAACATTATCCCTCAACCCTCAAACCTCTACCTCAACCTTATACTCATGCCCTAAACCCTCAACCCTCATCCCTATGCCTTATACACCCAACCGTAAACCTTGAGCCCTATACCTTAGATACTCGACCTTGAACATTATACCTCAATTGTAATCCCTTAACCCTCAACCATTCACTTAAGCCCCAATCCATTAATCCTCAACCCTAAACCTTAAACCCTAAACCCTACAACCTCAACCCTCATCCCTATACCCTATAACCTCGCCCTTATACCCTAAACCCTAAATATTGTACCTCAACCCTATACTTAAACCCTAAACCATACACTCTCAACCCTTCACCCTATGCCTTATACCCTCAATCCATATTTTCAACACTAAACCCAATATCCTAAACCCTAATCCCTACACCTTACACACTCAACGAGATGAATATTATCCCTCAATTATAAACCCTCAACCTGTACCCTATACCCTCAACCTATTACTTAAGACCTAATCCCTCAACCCTCAACCCTATACCTTAAACCCTAAACCTTACAACCTCAACCCTCATCCCTATACCCTATACCCCCACCCTTATATACCCTAAACCTAAAACCCTTACATACATACAACCATACATACATACATACAAGAATACATATACATACATGCATACATACATGCATGCATGCATATAAGCATGCATTCATACATACATACATGCATGCATACAAGCATACATTCATACATATACATTTGAGCACACATACATACATACAAATATATATACAAACATACATACATCAAACATAAATTTAACAAACTTGCACAAAAAAAATTCAAGAGAGGCATAACATGAGTGCATTATCACACACTTGTGTTATGCCTTGCTTTGGGAAACATAAATCAAGACAAAGAAAACACAAGAAAAATATAAGGCAATACATAACATGAGTGTGTTTTAACGCACTTGTGTTATGTCAAAACTGTGACATAACACGAGTGTGTTTTAACGCACTTGTGTTATGTAAAAACTGTGACATAACACGAGTGTGTTATAATGCACTCACATTATGTCTTGCTTTGGGAATCCCCAAGACTTTGGCTTGGATTTTCTTTGGATTTCCAACCCAAAGGCTTGGAGTGCCTTCCCAACATCCAAAGACGTGTTTTTGCATACTCTGAAAAATTTCACATAATCTCATTTGTGCTAACTGTTGGTTTTTCACATGTTTCAAGGTTGAGTAAATCAAACACCTGGGTAATGTTAGGCTCTCTCTTATCTATTTAATGATGTAATTTTTTTCACTGTTTAACTATGTTAAGGCTTTCATCTTTAATTTTTTTGTTTGTGTGTCTATTTTTTGTCAAAAACCAATGTTTGGTATTTTTTAATTTATTTTTTAACCATTCATTGAAATTTTCAATAAATTATATTTTTATAAACTAGACTCCATTCTACACATATTCAAAAAAAAAAAAAAATTTGATTAGTTTTCAAAAATTATAGGGGTGGCATGGACAAATTTGTATTTTTCAGGATGTGTCCACTCTGAAAATTAGTAAAAAATCATATATTCATTAAAAAATTATTAGAAAATCAGGCATAAACTAGATGTTGTTAGCTAATTTCTCACTTAAGTGATTTTGAAAATACTAAAAAAAATAAACCTTTTGAGGGAGCCACAATAGATGCTATGTTATGTTTTTTTGACAAAAATATCACCAATTTTTATGACTCCCTTTTTTGAACCCCTTAATCTCTACCATTTTCAAAAATAATTAGTAGTTTAGAAAGTAGACTCAGAGCACTACGACCCTTTTTATTTTTTTGCATCTAAAAACTTTTGAGGGAGCCACAATAGATGCCATGTTATGTTTTTTTGCATGAAGTGTGGTTTCTAACTCCTCATACTTCTCCTTGTGTAGATTATTTATAAAGAGGTTCTCCTTCGTAATAGCATTGACCTAACTATTAGGGTCAACCATAATGTCGGAAATAATGTTATCATTCACTCGAGCCAATATGTATAACGAAGAAGGTTCCCTATTAATGGGAAAGTCACATGGTGTCAATGTTATGTCGGGTGTTTTATCCACATGACTTGAAGGACTTGAGTATGAGTGAATGAAATCATTTTCATGTATTCAGACGGGCTAGGATTAGTAGATGAAGAAGCAGTTGTTATTAATTTGGTTGAATGGGAAGGGCAAGGATCTGTGTATATTTGTAGTTGGTTGTTAGGCTTGGAATTTATTAAAAAAATTATTTCTTACCATCGATTTGAATGGTATTATTTTTTATGTGGTCTTGGATGACATACCTAAGACGCACAAATCATTGAATATCATGACTAGAGACCCATGGTATTGACAAGGATTTTGTGCTTCATACCAATTAGGACAGGGCTAAAAAATCAGTCTTATTTTTGGAAGGGAGATTAGACCATATTTTGATAATTTTTGAACATTCATGTAGAATTTTGATAATTTTGTGAAGATTCTATTTCATCTCGTAGATTTATTTTTAGTAGGAATGGATACCACATTTTCTACTGCTTTGTTCTTTTTTATTCTTCAGAAATAGACATGGCTAACTGATTATCTGAATGGGAGGAGGAGGAATAATCCATGTACAACATCACTTCCTACTGATATTCCCACGGTGCAACACAAAAATGGGAAAAGGAAGGATACTTCATCAGGATGAATTTCTCTCTCAACACCAGTAGCAAGTTTCTGATCAACACACATTAAACGTCAGCATCTAGTAGGGTGTGAGAAATCTAGGAGAACACATATTAGTATCAAGAAATGAAATCCATTACTTTTTCATGAGTTCCCTTCATGTAACAGATGAGATCAATGAAGGACATCTTCATCTTGATGTTTTCCTAAAATTGTTGCAAGAATTTATTTACTAATTGATCGAAGGAAAAGATGGAGTTATTAGGAAGAAAGCATAACCATTCCAGCTTAGCATCCTTAAGGGATCATGGGAATAGATTTGCTAAGAAGGCATCCCAATAAAGGAAATTATTACACATGGTGGTAAATGACAAGACATGTGTCTGCAAGTCACCCCTACCATTCTACTTGTCAAACTTAGGAATTTCTAGCCCTTGAGGGATGGGATCATTCAAAATAGAGAAGGCTAAAGGATTGCATTGATAATATGGTTGTAATGTAGACTAAGATGTGGAGCTAGCTAGGTTGGCCAACTGTGATTATATCTATCCCATATTTTGTAACAAAGCATTAAGGATGGGGTCGATTGATGGAGCTTGACTAGTTGAGGTGGTGGTGGTAGTTGTTTGGGTCTTGGATGTAGGCTCTAAATCACAAAGGGACACAAATTGCATAACCTTCAAGGGAATGGTATTTGTATTATCAATAGTAGTAATAGACAAAACAAAAGGACCAGTGTCTAGCATATGCATGAAAACTCTTCGCATCATAACATAAAACTGGGTGTTAGTGATTTTTTATTGAACATATTGAGGGTTACCCAAGATAGAAGTGTACGAGGGGACATGGGTTTCAACTATGTTAGCAATCCCTTGGAGTAACTCAACAAACAATTCAATGATAACCTTGTGACCAATTTTATGGTTGACCCTAGTAGTCAAGTCAATGTCATTATGAAGGAGAACCTCTTTATAAATAATTTGTACAAGGAGAAGTATGAGGAGTTAAAAACCACACTTCATATTCATGATGGTCTTTCCATCCCGCTAATTGGCTCTATCTCTTTATTGATCCTTGTCATACCTAAATCTCTGGAAGCCCCATTTGTTGTGATACCTCAATCCAACCTAGTATAACCCTAAATAGGTTGGATTCAGGTATCACAACAAATGGGACTTCCAGAGATTTAGGTCTGACAAGGATCGATAAAGAGATAGAGCCAATTGGCAGGATGGAAAGACCATCATGAATATGAAGTGTGGTTTCTAACTCCTCATACTTCTCCTTGTGCAGATTATTTATAAAGAGGTTCTCCTTCATAATGGTATTGACCTAACTACTAGGGTCAACCATAATGTCGGTCATAATGTTATCATTGACTTGATCCAATATGTATAACGAAGAAGGTTCCCTATTAATGAGCAAGTCACATGGTGTCAATGTTATGTCGGGTGTTTTATCCACATGACTTGAAGGAGGAGTATGAGTGAATGAAACCATTTTCATGTATTCAGACGGGCTAGGATCAGTAGATGAAGAAGCAGTTGTTATTAAGTTGGCTGAATGGGAAGGGAAAGGATATGTGTATATTTGTAGTTAATTGTTAGGCTTGGAATTTATTAGAATTTTATTTCTTACCATCAATTTGAATGGTATAATTTTTTATGTGGTCTTGGATGAAATGCCTAAGACGCACAAATCGTTCAATATCATGACTAGAGACCTGATGGTATTGACAATATTTTTGTGCATCATACCAATTAGGATAGGGCTTAAAATTTGGTCTTATTTTTGGAAGGGAGATTAGACCATATTTTAATAATTTTTGAACATTCATGTAGAATGTTGATAGTTTTGCGAAGATTGTATTTCATCTCATAGATTTATTTTTAGTAGGAATGGATACTACATTTTCTACTACTTTGTTCCTTTTTATTCTTCAGAAATAGACATGGCTAACTGATTATCCAAATGGGAGGAGGAGGAAGAATAATTCTCATGCTATATCACTACCTACTGATATTCCCATAGTGTAACACAAAAATGGGCAAAGGAAGGATACTTCATCAGGATGAATTTCTCTCTCAACACCAGTGGCAAGTTTCTGATGAACACACATTGAACATCAGCATCTAGCAGGGTGTGAGAAATCTAGGAGAACTCATATTAGTATCAAGAAATGAAATCTATTACTTTTTCATGAGTTCCCTTCTTGCAACAAATGAGATCAATGAAGGTCATCTTCATCATGATGTTTTCCTAAAATTGTTGCAAGAATTTATTTACTAATTGATCGAAGGAAAAATGGAGTTATCAGGAAGAAAGCATAACCATTCCAACGTAGCATCCTTAAGGGATCATGGGAATAGATTTTCTAAGAAGGAATCCCAATAAATTAAATTATTACACATGGTGGTAAATGACAAGACTTGTTTCTATAGGTCACCCCTACCATTCTACTTGTCAAACTTAGGAATTTCTAGCCCTTGAGGGATGGGATCATTCAAAATAGAGAAGGCTAGAGGATTGCAATGATAATATGGTTGTAATGGAGCTAGCTAGGTTGGCCAACTATGAGTATATATATCCCATATTTTGTAACAAAGCATTAAGGATGGGGTCGATTGACGGAGCTTGACGGAGCTTGACTAGTTGAGGTGGTGATGGTGGTTGTTTGGGTCTTGGATGTAGGCTCTAAATCACAAAGGGAGACGAATTCTAGAACCTTCAAGGGCATGGTATTTGTATTATCAGTAGAAGTAATATAGGGAACAAAAGGACTAGTGTCTAGAATATGCACAAACACTCCTAGCATCATAACATAAAACTAGGTGTCAATGATTTTTGATTGAACATATTGAGGGTTACCAAATATAGAAGTGTACGAGGTGACATGGGTTTCAACTATGTTAGAAATCCCTTGGAGTAACTAAAGGCCTCTACAACCTAAAATAAGAAAACTTCTTAGATCATTAATAAGAGGAGCATCTTGACTACATGTAGTGTCTTTGGCTAAGAAACCTTCAAACTCTTTGAGTCTCTCTTCCAAAGTATGGATTTTCTCACCAAGAACCTTGAGATAAGATTCACCAAAAATGGGAGAGAAAGAGTTAGAAGGAGTAATTGATGGGGTATGCACTTTTATTTCAGTGGATGGAGAGATGGACTCAAAATGAGGCTCAAAACCAGATGATAGTCATGTACTAGAAACTCCTAAAATTTAGGACCTTGGTTGTGACTATTAAACTATCTTCTAGAACCCATATCTAAATGTTGATAATTGTTAGAAGAACGAAGAAGATGCCCTATGGGTTTCTTTTCATTGATGTCAATATTGGTTGGTAACTAACTAAGTAATCTATGCATCTATCTTGATCCAAAAATCTTCACAGTAATAGGAAATTCTATGAGTTTTTGACATGTTACCAGGAATGTCAGTTATAAGTATAAATGAATTTTCAACAAGTTTGCTTAATTTGGTTTAGTTATCTAAGTGACAGAAGGCTGGAACTATTTTGGCCGACAAGGTTTATCATTCTTGTGTTTCTCTTTAGGTCTGGGCCAACCTAATACTTGGATAACATTTTTTTATCTGTGTGTCAAAAAGAATTTTGTATTAAGCCAACATGTCCTTTTTGAATTTTGGGTGTTCCCTCATTTAGGCTGACCTAATTGATAAAGGAAGTTATGACTGTGTATATATAATGGTCATGTGGTGAAGAGAATTTACATCAGTGATATATGAATAATGTGGTAGGTATAATGGTGCAAAGTTCTGATAGTGTTGATACACTGGCAGCCAGAGCAGAAGTTCGATATTTGTTTCAGAGCATAACGGGAAATGTTTTCGACACTTTATAGGTGTACTTCTTCAGTTCATTTTTGGTAGTGAGACACATCTTTTGTATCTTGGCAATAAGCCACATTTTGTGTTTAGGTTGTGATCCTTCTTAAGGATAGTGAGTCCTGGCAGTGAACCCTGTAATATCTTATAACCAGTTATAATATATTGTGAGCTAATCCTCACCGTGGTTTTTCCCATTTTGGGTTTTCCACATAAAAATCTTGGTGTCAATGTGTTATGATCTCTTTTATGTTTTGGCTTACAGCTACTATTAGATGTGGATTGATAATTGGATGGTTAATAATTAACTTGGCCAATGGAATACTGATTCACCACCCCTCTTAGTATTCGATATATTCAACAATTGGTATCAAAGCTTGGTTCCTTAGAAGAAGCCTAATAGTTTGAGGAAGGTCCTGGAAATTGAACACATGGCTAGAAATACTATTTTGTTCCTCTAGAATAAAATTATGAATCTGAAGAGATCAATGTTGCTCTTGAGGAATTGAATAAAAGTGAGGATGAGAAGGAAACTCTAAAAGAAAATCTAAAGGAAGCAAATTATTGCATTAGGAAATTTAGAGAACAGATTAAAAAATTCAAGGATAGACATAGAGAAGTAAGTGATTAGTTGAAGAAGGCTAATGAGGTCATTACTGGATTGAAAGTAGAAATAGAAGAAAAGAAGTGAATTAAGAAATGCTAGAAAACTAAAATCCAAAATAAAATCAATGATTGTACAAAGCTTGAACAAGAAGTGGTAACCCTAAGAGATGATCTAGAAAAAGTGAAAAACACATGAAGAAAGGTTCAAGACAAGATCTACAATGCTTGATGAATTGATTTCATCTCAGAAACCTACTAAGGACAAAAGTGGTCTAGGACTTGCAGAAGGACAATGCTCAAAGACTAAATAGATTCTCAACAAAATGGAAAATCAAAGGAAACCTCAAAGCAATGCTTATCAAAACAAGAATTGAAGGATCAATACCAGAAGAGTCCCTATTCGACAGCCTAATTCATAAAGGTACCCATCTTTTAATGGTTTTTCTTTTTCATGCAATAAATTCAGCTATAGAGCAATAGAATGTAGAAGTAGGATGAACCAAAATAGAATAAATTGGAATGTTGGATTCTTTACTAGTCAATGCTATGTTTAAAACAATTTTGGACATAGAGCTACTGAATGTAGAAGCCAGATGATGATCAACATGTTTAATACCAATAGAAGAATTAAGTCTTTTCAAGGCTACTGTTACACATGTAATATCTTTGGACACAGGGCTAATCAATGCATTTCAAGGATGACTGCAAAATCTCTTGATCAAGGATATGTTGTATGCCACTATTGCAAAAAAACAAGACATATCTCAAAATTTCACAGGAGCAAATTTGGGAAGAAACTGAATCCAAAACAGAAGAGCAAGCCATTGAACAAGGTAAATCTCCAACAAATAAGGAAAGAAATGGAAAAAATTTGGAGAAAGAAGGAAGAACCTAAGAACAAAGATGAATCAAATAATCCTATATCTACATTTGGTGTAGATACCTCTTCTAAGAACTAAATCCAATAATGGTTTCAGGGGGATCAATCATAGAAAAATCTAACAAACCCCCGATATATGAAGTGTCATACAATGACACAAGGATATGTGATCTGAATTTTCATTTTGAAGGAAATGGAGAAAATTTTGGCAAAAAGTAAGCAAAGCAGAAGAATTGCGGAGCTTTTTGGTTTACAATACATTTCACAATGTGGCTGACAGCTTTAAATTGAAAAGCAATAAATGAAAAATTAGGGCAAGAACTGTAAAGAATAAATCAAGAGACTAAGTAAAGGAAAAGCACATTTGTGCAAATTGGGAGAAGTAGCACAAGCTAAAGCAAGAAATAAAGTGAGTTAGAGTACCATGCATTGAAACTCTAGTTCTCGACAAGCAAGGTATTCTCTGTTATCCAAATTCTATGTTTTTCAAAATTGAAGGAACTCTTTGTTAAGCTTATTCAAGATTGTTTCGGAAATATGGCCACTCCTACTGTTGTGGAAATTTTTGAGAGGTCCCAACCAAAGTTTAGAAGATGTACGTGGAAATTTTATGAAAATTATCCAATGGGTGCATTCTCGCACATTCTGAGTCATGTGCTACCCATCGAAGATCCAAGAACATACATTCGTGGAAAACTCAAATAATTTGATCACGAAGAGCTGAAAAAATTGTGGGATAATGAGTTAACTGATAACCTACTACTCAAGGTGGAATATGAAAACCTATTTTGAATGAATCTAAGTGTTTGGAAATGGTTCCCAAAATTTTTGAGTGAGAGTGAGGAATTTTTTTTTAGGACGGCTCTCAGTAGGATTCACGGAAATCTTATGGTTAAATGAACCAGGGGTTATCAACAAAGAGGTGATTCAAGCTATTAATAGTCTTTGTGACACTGGTTTCATTCTAGTTCTAAAAACAGTGAAGAATGATGAGGTTACAAGGTTAACTAGTGCCAAGTTTGATGGTAGATCCCACACCATGAAGTCTATCATAAACCCTGTTCTCAAGTATGTTGCCATTATGATTGGGCAAAAATTTTATTTCACAAATAGAGAAAATTCAGTATCGGCCATCACTATTCACACAACTTATGAATGGTGGTGAATGGAAAGAATTTTGATCTCTGTGAGTTGTTAAGATTGCAACTTTTGGAAAACCTAAGTATGACAAAGGTGAAGAAACATGTATTTAAGTTTGGGAATTTAGTTGTTTTCTTTTTATTCTATTTTCTAAGAGAGTTACCTAGGAGAAAGAACATATTATGGTATAACTCCAGACTGGTTTCTCATCAGATTTTTGATTATTTACATAGTTTAGGATATTTTAAGACACATAAAAATGCCCTAACTACTTTATTTGAAGTCTTTCAAAATGAAATGCATGAAAGAGACAGGAGACCAAGAATTTTGGTGAAGAAGTATGAGAAGGAGATAACATTTCTTGTGTCTACAGATGAATATTGCATCATTTAGGTCGTAGAAACTAGAATTCATTGGATTGAACCTCTGGGATATGAGATAGAAGAGAAAATGGTTGAAAGGTACATTGAGATTTTGTTAGTAAGTCCTAAACACCCCTCTCTACCTAGGCTTGGTACATATGAGGAGAAATCTACTGAAATTTATTTGGAGGCTACTGCATCAAAAAGAAGAAAGAAATTTGAAGCTTTCTTCCAAGACATGTAGCATACAGTAAGGATGAAATAGAACTCTTGAAGGAATTCCTTGACGAAAGGAAAGCTAAGTCTACGGATCTACCCATTGGACCTAGAAAATCAAGAAGGTTATCTTCTAGTGCTACACCAGCACCTATTTCTAACTTTTTCACACCTAGTACAGCTAATGTTATGAAAGTAAAGAGAAAATAACAAAGTGTCCCTACTTCTAATAATGTTACTGCCCCTACCGATCCTAGAACTAGGGTGTCTAAAAGGAAGGACACACCTGTTGTTGCACCATCTATTGCTTCAGGAGGAAGAAGAAGAATGAAAGAAAAATCTCATAGGAAAATGAATTTGAGTGATGTTGTTGAGGAATAAATTGCACTTGGTCTAGAATGAGAGAAAATTTTGAAAAGAAATAGAAGTAGTACCCCCGGTGAAGGAGTCAAAACCAGTATTGTTGTCTCTACAAATGAAGAGTTGGAAGAAGTAGAGGATTCTTACTGAATTCATGTACATACAAATAAGAATGAAGAAGGCTCATCTATCCCTATGGAGAACATGCCCAGTTCTCCTTCGGTAAGAAATCATCCTCCCTTGGTTCTCGAAACCTTAGTGAACCACTTGATTGATAATGATCTTATTTCAACTGTTGAGTTATATGATGAAGGAAAATAAACCATCATAAATGTTTTTTCTCAATACATAGTTATCTGCAACATAAATATGGATACCATATAGTCAAAGGTTACTGAAAATGTGTGGAAAGAATTAGTACTTAGAAGGAAAGAATCTTTAAATGTTGAAGACAAAATGAGAAGAGAATTCGTAAAATCTATTAGTTCAACTCAATTTAAAATAGAAGCTACAAATCTATTGAATGATTGTTCTACATTGTTTAGAGTCAAGTAGAGATTCAATATGTTAATGAATAAGGAAGAAGAATATGTTGAAAAAGTAAGGCAATAAACTCATGATGTGATCAGGAAATTTGTAAGGACCCTTGGGACAAGAACCAATTCTTTGTCTCACACTACTTAGACTTAGGAGCATGTGACTATTGTTGAAGTAATGGATAATCCAGTCTTGGAGACTATTGATGAGACACTTGGTGCTTCAAAGATCCCTACCCCTTAGATGGACACAAAAGAAACTACCAATAAGAGGTCTAATGATCGTCTTAAGGATCAATCCAGTGAAAAGAGAGAAGAACATCAAGAATCCACCAGGAATAGAGAAGAGGAAAACAAAGTTGAAAATGAAGGAAAGACAAATAAAATGATAAAGACAAGTATGGTGAGGATAGAAGAAAGGAAGAAAGAAAAAATTCATTTGATGATGAAAAGAATAAAAAAAAGAAAAAGAAGAAGGAAAGCAGAAAGAGGAAATTAAGGAATTCATTCCAAATGAAGGTGAAATTCCCAAAGGCCCTAAAACATCAAATAAATCTAGAGAGTCATCTGGAAGTACTCTTAAAGGTCTTCTTTCAAGACAGGTTACAATCCAACCTACACTTCCACCTCAACTAGTCAAGCTGCCATCTCACCTAGGTTATGTGGATTTGACAAAGATTACACTGAGTGACAAAATGAAGCTAACACTTTCATCTACTCTGTCGCATAGGAGGCTTCAGAGTCATATCAAAGATGCAATGAGTTGATAAATGAAGCTATCAAATCTCTACAAGAGTATGCCCCCTATGTTACTCCAGATAACTTTTTAGCTCTGATTGGAAATTTGAGGCTTATTGTTGATGTTGTTAAAGAGTACACATCCAATCTTAAGATGCGGAACACAAAAGAATCAGAGTTGAATTTTCTAGAGAAAAGGTTGTTTTTTATGCAAGATAAGTGCACTATTTCTCATAAAAAATATTTGGATACCTTGAAAGAGATAAGAGAATGTGATGAAGAGGCCCAGCTACTATTTTCTTATTGCATGAAATGGCTAGAAGCCACTCAGAGTATCAAGGATATAATGGACTTAATTGAGTCTCAACTTGCTAATATCTCCAAATATTATTAAATTGTCAGTGATAGAAACTATGTTGGGTGGGTTTCCATTGCAGATCTTTAAAATAATTTTTTCATCTTGCAAAGTCAGAAGGAAGAGGCTATGAGGAAGTATGCCCATCTTGGAAATTTGGTGATGTCCAGACATGTTACTATAACACATGCACTAATGGAGGCAGAAAAACTTGACAAAATGAACATTGCCCCATCCACTTTGGAAGAAGGAGAATAATTCCTAGTGGAATAGGATCTCTACATAAAACACTTTCCAGGGAAAAAGGTGTTTGGGATGATGGAAAACCTTCTTGGGAAGTGATTCTCAAAGAGCTAAAAGGTGCCACTAGTTCCTAAATTTGAGATGTTCCCCCATCCTTTGTCCTTGATGTCAAATGGGGAGAGGAGAAGAGAAAAGAAAAGAGAAGTGGAGAAGAGAAGATAAAATATGTTTGTTTTTGTACATATGTTAGGGGGAGTTGAGCAATTTTGTTTTTCTATTTTTAGGCAAGTTTTTTTTGGCACATGTTACCATTAATAAAAAAGGGTGAGATTTTTAGAAGAATGAAGAAGATGCCCTCTGGGTCTGTTTTCATTGATTCCAAGATTGATTGGTAACTGACTAAGTAATCTGTGCATCTATCTTGATCTGAAAATCTTCGCAGTAATAGGAAATTCTATGAGTTTTTGATATGTTACTCAAGAATGTCAGTTATAGGTATAGATGAGTTTTCAGCAAGTTTTCTTAATCTAGTTTAGTTATCTAAGTGATAGAAGGTTGGTACTCTTTTGGCCCATAAATTTTATCTTTTGTGTGTTTCTCTTTAGGTCTAGGCCGACCTAATACTTGGATAACATGTTTTGCTCTATGTGTGAAAAGGAATTTTGTATTAAGTCAACATGTTCTTTTTGAATTTTGGGTGTTCCCTCATTTAGGCCGACCTAATTGATAAAGGAAGTTACGACTGTGTATATATAATGGTAATGTAGTTAAGAGAAGATACATCAGATATATATGAATAATGCGGAAAGTATAATGGTGTGAAGTTATGATAGTGTTGATACACCAGCAGCTAGAGAAGAAGTTTGATATTTATTTCAGAGCATAACCGAAATTGTTTTCAGTACTTTGTAGGTGCACTTCTTTAGTTCATTTTTGGTAGTGAGCCACATCTTTTGTATCTTGGAAATAAGCCACATTTTGTATTCAAGATGTGAGCCTTCTTAAGGACAGTGAGTCCTAGCAGTGATCCATGTAATATCTTATAACCAGTTATAATATATTATGAGCTAATCATCATCATGGTTTTTCCCATTTTGGGTTTTCCACGTAAAAATATTGGTGTCAATGTGTTATGATCTCTTTTTTGTTTTGGCTTATTGTTTCTATTAGATGTGGATTGATAATTGGATGGTTAATAATTAACTTAGCCAGCAGAATACTGATTCACCCCCCTCTCATTATTTGGTATATTCAATAATAACTTATTCTTACTATGTGCTCAAAGGTAGTAGGTTGGGTCACAAAACTCATAAAAGGGTGTCACAATACTCTATCCAATACACATCCAACAAGAGAAGAAAAAATTTTAACAAAAAGACAAAGGTAAGAATAGTTTCACATTGAGTTCACCAAAATGTAGTGGAGGAAAATGACACCCTCCCTCTCCTCTAGGGATGAGTGTTCTTCAACTGCCTCAAAGGAAAAGCTCATGTGAAAAAGGTAGAAAGACAAGGAGTTTTGATTATATTTTATGTCTTATGATGATTTAATTAATAAAGACTTGTTGATGGAAACATTGACCCATGCAACATGCAGGCAAAATATAACTACCTCACCTCTCCTGAAAAAGATAACTAATAATAAAATTAACTATCTTCCAAGGTATCAGGGGTTGGTTCACAACTATGTTATTTTAGTAAGTGGTCAATATGACTATAATTTTCAAGAGGATTGCTGGTAGATGGTAGAAAACAAGTTATTTTGATTTAAAAGATCTAAACTAACAACTTTAAATAAAAACTCAAAATATATTCCAAGGTTTTTAGAATAGAAGACGTGAACAAATATTGCTCCTTGATCCAGACATGCAATTTTCTAATAAGATTTTAAATTTAAACTGATAAATGAAACAACTCATAATAATTAAGCAATTGCATTCATTCATAGTGTACAATTAATAAGCATATTCAAATTCTTTTCATCCAAAAATAAACCTCACAACAAGATATGTTTATTAACTCATAATTGTAGATCAATGGAAAATAAGAAAAATACCATCCACACTAATACCAAAGGTAGTTTTAAATTTGGCTCCTTCTATTTATTTTATTCAAATAAGCAGAATTTACATCCAATAGACTCCATTGGTACATGAAAAACCGTTGTCTTTGATATCACTTCTAAAACTAAGTAGCTTAGAAAAATCTAATTGCAGAAAATCAGAAAATGGTTCTTGCCTAAGGACTATTAATCGTACTTCAATTCGCCAACGTTTACAATGAGGAAAATTAAACAATATATAGACATTATGAGTTACATTTTCCTCCAAAAATCAAGACATGCAACCCAGAAATCAAGGCACCCAACATGCAGATCCAAGAAAGAAGGCATGGTAGAGTGGAATTGGAGTAGACATTTGGTGAAAACTGGCTGCAAAGGGAAGTGGCGTCCTTTTCTAAATGTGCTAGAGATGATCTTCAGTCTAACTGGAGTGCCCTCCTATTATATAGGAACTACTCAAAAATATGATATCTTTCACTTTCTTCTGATCAAAATAGCATATTCAGTTATTTAACATTTGAAAACTAATCCTAATTCTTGTTGTTGATATTCTTTAAAGTTAGCTAACACTTGGGCTAGCACCTCCTTGATAGGCCCATGAACCCAATCAACTTTTATATCGCCCTATTGTTCCCACAATTTTTTTCAATTGTTGTATATCACCCTTAGCAAATTTGATATCAACTTTCATGTTCATTAATTTATCTAACACTGTTTCTTCATCACAATCTTTTGAATCAATCTCTGCTTGGAGTTTGTTATTCCAAGTGTCCCTGATGGCTTGTAGAGTGTCTAATTTGTGTATACCTGGAAATTGGAGAATGGAATCAATGATGATAACGATGAAATTATTAAAGGTGGTATACTCCTTGCACAACTCCCTCAGCTCTTCCAATAGAATTAATCTATGTTTTGTTATCAATTTCATACGAAACAAGATAATTTTCCTATACTTCTCTATAAAAATAGCATCCTCATCACACAAAATGGTTGATTTGCTAAGCTCCTCAATACTCAGTTTACCCAAATCTTTCAGCTTCTTTAGGTACACTCTGTATTTTTCCTCCTCATCTCGCATATTGTTGTTGTATTCCACCAACTACTCTTCCAATGAGAAAAATTCTTCATACTACTCCTATCCTGAAACTAGGAGTTCATCCATCTCAACCTTGAACTTCCTAACCCACTTCTCAAAAATGCAGGCCTTCTTCTTCAACCTGGTGAGGTCATCAACCTCCTTTCTACTTATCAACATTGGCAGTTTGGAAGAGGATGGTTGTTCTGAATTAGGAGAAGCAAGATCTCTTATAAACCTTGTCATTTGCTTGACCTGAGCTTTCAATTCATCCTTAGCATGTTTATCTTTTTCTATTCTTGACCTAACCAAGTTGGCTACTAGATCAAGTAATTAAATTTGTTGGTTACAGGTCTATTTACCCAATTTAATCATCATTAGTTGGTATTCTACCACTTGGAGTTCCTATTCATCTTTGTCCACTAGCAGCAATTCAATCTCATCTACTAACTCCCCATCATCATTCATCTGAGTTGAGTGTATGGTTCTCAACTTTTTATTTGGCTTCATTTTATCAACCTCTTTCATCATGTCATGCCAAATTAATGGTTGTGCCACAACATGTTGCATATTCTCTAAATTAAGCTTCAACCATGTTGGGGCTCCTATGGATGCTGCTACATGATGATCATCTTGACGAATTTCCTTTGGATGCTCTTGAGACTACTTGCTAGTGTCAATTATCTTTGACAAAGAATCCTTTTTCCTATTTGATCTTCTCCTCCTCGGCTTTCTCCTTTTCTCTTCTTTGGGCTTCTTCTTGCTCTTCCTTCTCCTAAGATGCCTTTTTCTTGATCTACCTACCTTTTAGTTCTCTCAATGATTTCTCTTTTCTCATCCTCCATGAGCACATTCTTTGGATTCTCTCCTTTTCTACTAATCTCCTCAAACATGATATTCTCAACCAGTTTCAATTTCTCTAACCGTGTATCCTTCAGAAATTGAGCTACCTCATCTTTTTCATCTTTACCTCCCTCTTATTTTGAAGGATTTTCCTTAGTAACTGAAGGTAGAGGGTATTTTGCAACATCAATCACTAGGGATTATTCCTCTCCTATTGGTTACTCCATTTTCTAAGTAGTAGTAGTAGGCCTGGTCATAGAAGTTCCCTTGGAAGGGTATACAATAGCAATATGATGCACCCCAAGCCTATAAAAACTCTTGTAAATGTAGCCATATATGTCACAAAGGCCTTTTGGAATGCCTCTGCCACATTCTCCATTTTGTGATCTTCTTACTCAACTATTTTCTGCTAAGTATTTTTATTTAACCTTTTATACTCCCTTTGGGGAGTAGTAGAGGAAGCTCTAGCCTTTGAGTCCCTTCTCTTCCTTGCAATTTTCCTTTGATAAGTCTGAACGTCTATTTAAATCCACTTAAGGCTCCTATCTACCAATGTTAGGGAGGCTTTCTCTATGTAAAATTCCTCTTTCTCCATCCAATTGATGGGATCCAATTCTTTGGTTGCAGCCTGATCTACATCATATTGAGAATCAAGCATCAGGCCATCATTTGACATCCCTTTTGGTATATCCTCCTCTATCTTGAAATCTTGCATTTGTTGGATTGTCAATATCTCGTACCTTCTCTTCCTTACCTCGAATTCATCTTGTAAATCTACCCAAAATTCCTCAATGTTGGAATCATGATATAAGAAGAGAGATGCATACAAGTTATTCATTTTACCATTAGGATCAAAATCCTTTTGTACAATATATAGTTTTATATTTATGTCTTCTAGCTCCTCAATGGTTTTTTTGGCTATCAATGCTTATGAACATGAATAAAAACCAAGCTCAAATGGATATTTCATACATCTTTCTTTCTGCTTACTAGAAAATTTTGCATTAACCTCCATCATCTAGTGAGAGAATTCCATCAAGATCAACTTGTCATTAGAACATCTTGGTAACAAAAATGGGGCTTTATCATAACCAAACAATCAGGTTAAGTAGACTTGGATTATTGTATGAACCAATTCCCCCATTCACTAATTAATGCCATTGCCTCCTTTGAAAATTTGAACCCAACATCTCTTGTCAATTAGTTGATGATTGCATAGAGAAAATCATTGTTTACTCTTTTGAAATGTTTTTCTGCTTTATTATGTTCCAACTAATTATAGTATTCCATATCTTACTTTGCTCAGGTCCTCCCCTAACACCCACAATGTTCAATCCTTGAAATTTCCCCATCCTTGCAACACAATAGATGAAATATGAAGTCATGAAAAATTCCTTGGAATCCCTTACTTTCGTGATTTGACAATGGATTGTGTCTGAGACAATTTGTCCCCAATCTAAATAGAATTATCCTTTCAAAATAACATCAATGAAGTGGAACATCCACACCTTGTACACATGGGATCCTTCCTTTCCAAATTCTTTGCATAACAATGTGATGATATCCCCTATCTCAAAGTAAAATTCAAACCTTTTAAATTTAGTGGGGAGCTTGGTTATGGGTTTCCTTTCTACTTTTAGCCACTTATTGCTCCAGTATCTTTGATGGGAACAAAAATCTGATTCATATTGTAGAATTTCCCTATCTTTCTTTATTATACTGAGGTTAGGGTATGGAGGAAATTCAAAGACTAGTTTGATCATTGTCGGTCTCAGGTCAATAATTTCATTACCCCAAGGGTCAATACATTTTCTTTGAATAGGTTTGTAGGCTTTTGCTACAACTAGTATGAGTTTTGGGCACTAGACTACCACTAGAAATGAAGCAACATGAGCTAGCCCAGAATTAGCTATCTTTTGGGCCCTAGGAGAGGCTTATGATGCAAAGGTATCGTTAATGAAATCTTGTAGATCAATGTACCCCAATTCAGTATCAGTTATTTTCAGTACCTTATAACTAAATTTGGACACCATCGAGACCCCCCAAAATTTATACTTCATGGTAAGGGGTAATTTCCCTGGCTTTACCTTTTTGGCCTTCTGTTCTTTTTGTACCTCCTTGGCATCAATATATTTGCTTGAATCTAACATTTAATGGACTTGAAAACTTAACAAACATTCATCAGGATCTATCACAAAGATTATCAGAACTCAATCCTTGAAGTGAGTTTGCAACTACATCCCATTGGGTCCTAGAACCCTGAAGAGACACACCTTTCAAAATATAAGAAATTTTTTTCATACATACGGAATCAGGTTTGAGATTGGACTATGCATTTTATCGGCAAGAATCAGAGTAAAAAATAGACTCTGGACCTATGCCCTTTAGATGAGATCTGATCAAGATTTGAAATTCTAACAAGTCTTAAAACGTTCAGGCATCAGGGTCGAAACTAGCCTTGAACTCGGACCTTTGACCTCAAGTAGGATCGAGACTGGAATTCAATCGGACTAACTAAAAAGGGAGCCTTTAGGCTTACAAAGGTCCAAAGGACTAAGGTATTGAGCATGTCAAAAGTTAGAAGTAGGTTTGGACTTTAGACTCATACCTTTAATCTTGGGTCCGATTAGGGCTAGAAGTCTCGAATGGACCAAACATTTGAATTTCCTTCGAGGTCTTGAAAACTCGAAGGACCATAATATTAGACTGTATTAGAAATTGGGATTGGGGATGCACACCAGAATTGGTCCTTTGGCTCAAAGATCTCAAAAATTAGACTCTCGTGAGGACGAGGATAAAGCACCTGTAGGTTTCAAGATTGGGGAAGGATGATAGATCCAGACCTTTTTTAAAGGTCTAGTCGAAACCAAAGACTTTGATAAGACTTTGAGATAACTTGGTGAAATTTAGTTCATAAATCGGGTTCAAGAAAGGACCAAGAACTAGGACCAAGATGAAAGGATAGCATGGGAGTGAAGACCCCATGAGGTTTGATATTTTCAAACTTTAAACTATGGTCAAGCAAAACTGTACATAAACATTAAAACTAGGGCACTGTGAGAAAACAAAAAAAAAAACTCATGACAAGATGCATATCAGGGACGTAAACCCTAATACGCCACCAAATGAAAACATGTCAAAATGAGGGAAAAAACTAAAAGGGTCCCAAATGGGAAAGAAAAGGAAAAATACAGAAACAAGCAAACATAAAATGATGACATGACAAAATGAACAGAGGAAACAAAAAGCTAGAAACAACAACAACAAAAACAAGAAACCAACCTCAAACTGTGAATGGGACAAGAACACACAAGAAGGAAATCCTCAAAAGCCCCAAGATTCTCCATAAATTTTCTTTAATCTTGAACTCACAAATATAGAGACAAATTATGACCAAATTTGTGTGAGTGATCCGATTAAATATTAATCTCACACATGTGAATCAATCTAACATAAATGTGGTAGGTGGTTGGGATGTTAGGATCGGAGTAGACACAAGAACCTAGAACTTGATCGAAGACTCCCATTGGAACGCTCATCTTAAAACAATTTTGAAGGGAAATAAGAAAAGCAACAGGATCAGGAGTCAAACCTAGATTTGGACTTTGGAAAATAGAGTCCAAGTCCAGCTTTGATTCCTAACTTTGACAAAGGATGGGATTGGGATCAAGGAACCAAATCGGACTTATACCTTTCAATGAAATGTCCAAGGTCTGATTCGAGACCCGAATCCTAACAAGGCACTAAAAGACACGAGATCGGGGAACCAAATCAAACTTGGACCTTTAATCTAAAGGTTCAAGGTGTGATTCAAGACTTGATCCTGATAGAGAAAAAAGGGAAGCAAGACTGAGGAACCACTAGGGATAGATCTAGATCGAGACTCGAATCCCACCAAGAACAAACAAGAAAGACAAAGCCTAGGGAGAAAAACAACCCCTAAGACCAAAACAACAACAACAAAAGGGATGAAAAATGAGAGAAAACAAGAGGGGAAGGACACCAAGGCAAGGAGGGGGACCCATTTGAAAGTAAATAAAATGGGGTGGTTATGCAGGACATAACAAATGGTGACTCAATTGAGAAAATGGTTTACCCATTTTCAAGATACTAAAGAATTCAGTCACCCTAGAATCTCTAGTTTATGAGGGCTTCAACTTAGTACGATTGATCTACACAAATGGGATTGAATTGAAATCTTGAATAATGCATTGCTGTGAAAATTTTGAATATGAGTTTGTGAACTTGTTTCATTCTCGTCATTGAAGACCTCAACTATTCCTAGAACAATTATACTCCTACTTGAGCTATGTGAGGTGGGTTATGTTGTTTTTTAATGATATGCTGGGCATTACTTCATTGCCAACCAGGTGTCTGTATCCCCATAGGAGATCACTCTTATTTCTTCAAGCATAGCTCTACCGCCATCTAGGCATCCATATCCCTGATAGAGATACTCGATCACCCATGTGTGATTGAACACTTTCTTAGTTACTTCCTTTTATTTCTTCTCTTTTTCCATTTTCTTCTTTTCACTTTGTTTTCTTTTGATACCTCTACTTTGATGTTATTTTCAACTCTTGAAAATAATTTAAAGGGATGGGTTTGAAACCATATTGGACTTTGTGACAACATTATGACGTCGTATTTTTCACTCGAAGTAGGTGTCTGTAGCCTCGTAGGAGATAACTCTTATTTCTTCCAAGAATAGCTCTACCTCCATCCAGGCATCCATAGCCCTGATAGAGATACTCGATCACCCATGTGTGATTGAACACTTTCTTAGTTACTTCCTTGTATTTCTTATCTCTTTTTCCATTTTCTTCTTTTCACTTTGTTTTCTTTTGATACCTCTACTTTGATGTTATTTTCAACTCTTGAAAATATTTTAAAGGGATGGGTTTGAAACCATATTGGACTTTGTGACAACATTATGATGTATTTTTCACTCAAAGTAGGAGCACAACCACCTAGAAGAACATATAAACTTTTTCATGTTTAACAATTCAGTTCATTGACTGATGGATTCAGCCATTATGTAAAATATCTCTTTAAATGTTCCAATATTGTGTAAATCCTCGTATTGACATTGAAACAACCATAAAACATAATTTCTAAAATGAAAGGAGACTAAAGTAGCCCTAAAAATACTTAAATCAAATTCTCAATTGTAGCTACCCTAAGGATGCCCTTAATAATCACTTAGCTTTCCAAATGACCACAAGGACCACCCCACGATGAAAGAAAACCAAAAGGAAACAACCAGGAAAGACAACCATAATGCACAAAAACAAAAAGAACAAAACAAGAGAACGAAGGCATCAAAATAAGAAAAAAATAAAAACTAAAGAAAAGAAGCAAAAAAAATACTAAAATACTAATGTACAAATGAGAGTGTTGAACCCTCATGGGTCAAAATAGTGCCTTAGGAACTATCCATTGATAGGCAGTGGGATAGGTTCCCCTATTAAAGTGTTCGATCAGAAGGAATTTTCTCCAAGGATTTCAATGATTTGATAAGGGTTCGACCAAAGTCTATCAAACTTCTAGTGGTCCCCTTTCTTCTCTTTAGCCTTATCCCATAAGAGCACAATGTCTAATATCTTGAAAGCCTTAACCTTGGCTCTCTTTTCAAACCAACATTTGACTACAACTTGATGTTTAGAGAATTTTTGCAGGGAAGCATCTCTCTTTTCTTCTAGGTTCAACAAGCTCATTAGTCTGACCTCTATCTTATCATCATTAGTATATTTCTCTTACATAAATTGTAGGAGTAGGATTTGGAGGTTCACGGGGAAGATAGGGTCCTGACCATAGACTAGTTAGTAAGTTGGGTTTCCTAAAGTTTATTTAATCCTAGTTTTATCTGCCCATAAGGCGAATTTAAAATGTGTATGCCAATCTCTAGGATTACATTCTAACAGTTTTATAATAACATCCAACAAATTCTTGTTAGTAGACGCGGCTACCCCAATACCCTGTGGGTAGTAATTGGGTGAATATTTCAAGATTACCTTATATTAAAACTCCCATCGAATAAACTGTGTAGAAGCAAAAGCAAGGCCATTGTCACATACTAGAGCAAAGGGTACCCCAAACTTGGTGATGATGTGATCGTGCAAAAACTTGATAACTACATTTGTGGTGTAGTTCTTACATGTTTGGGCCTTTTTCCATCAGATGCAATTGTTTGTTGATGTCAAGATGAATTTGTGACCTACAAATAAATTTGGGTTAATCACTCCATCAAAATATAATACCCATTTGGTGAAATCTCTTACCTCATACACTAGTTGCAAGGGTATTGTTGGGTTGTGTTCCCTAGATGCAGATGTTCGACAAGTATGGTAGGTCCAGACATATTTATGAGCATCTTGAAATACATGTGGCCAGTAATACTATGACCTAAGGATTTGGTGAGCCATGGCATCTGTGGATCCATGTCCAATGTTGTGTTTCTCATGAAACTCTCTTAAGACCTATTTGGTATGTTGTTGATCCAGGCATTGCAAGTATACACCTTAAAAGTTTCTTCTATATAGAGCCTCATTCTTGATCATGTAATGAGAATTTTTCAACCTTGGTTCTCTTCTTTGAGTGGCATTCATCCCTTCAAGGCATTTATTGTTTAGCAGAAAAAATATTAGGTCAGCATACCAAGGATCTCTAGTGAAGGATTGTATTATGTATTGTTGACATGTAATTTTGGATTCTACCTCTGTTATTCCCTTGGATAGACCTTTCCCATGAACTAGCTTCATAGGATGAATTTCAAGGTCGAATTCCTGAAATTTCCATCCACTTCCCCCTTCTCTCTCCTAGTTCACTTTGCATGACTAGGGACTTTACCGTTGGATCCGAGACGACAGTTGTGATCTTGCTATGTAATATGTAATGTTGGAACTTCTTGATATCCCTTACTAAATTAAAAGCCTATTTTTCTAGCAGTGGATATCTTACCTCAACATTCTTGATGGGGGAGCTCATGAATGCAATTGGCCTTTCATCCCTTTCTTCCTTTTGTTGTTTCAATGTAGCTACACAGGAGTGTTCTGACGTGAATGAGTAAATGAAGAAGGGTTGTAAATAATCTAGGTTGGTTAGGATTGGGTCTTTTGAAATGTACTATTTGATCTGTGAGAATGTTACCTTGGCCTCATTATTCTATTCAATCTTAGCATCCTTTTTTATCATTTCATTCAAAGGTTTGATAATCTCTAAGAACCTGGTTATAAATTTTCATGCAAAATATATATTTCCAAAGAATGATCTCATCTCCTTCTTATTTCCATGCATAGGTAGTTTCAATATTGATTCACCTCTTTCAAGATCAATGGAGATCCCTCTTTCTGAAATTATATGTCCTAACAACTTTCCTTTAGAAACTCTAAAAACACACTTCTTCAGATTCAGAGACACCCTGTATCTCCTACACCTTTCAAGCACCTTTTCCAAATTAGCAGCATGATCATTCCTATTCTTTGAGAAAAATTTCAAATCATCCATAAAAATAATGATTTCTTTCCAGATCAGGTCCTTAAATGCTATGTCCATGGCTCGTTGGAAAGTTTCCCCTGCATTAATCAGGCCAAACATAATTCTCTGATATGTGAACGTTCCCTAATTGGTTGTGAAGGTTGTTTTCATTCTATCCTCATACCTTACCAATACTTGGTTATACGCTGAGTAACCATCAAGGAATGACATCATCTGTGACCTATTGATGATCTGCAATACTTCATCCAGTGATGAGAAAGGTTAATTATCATTTTCTGAGGCTCTACTTGAATTCTAGAAATCAACACAATTTGATTTCACAATTTTTCTTATGGATTAGCACCAAATTAGCCACCCAGGTCAAATACCTGACTGGAAATATTATTCAAGCTAACAAAAACTTTTGCACTTCTTTGAGAATAATCAGCTCACATAGGGTGTTCATTGGTCATTGTTTGTAATGAAATGATTTAGACTGTGACTTCAAAGGGTTCCTAAGGGTAATGACTGAGGTGTCAAATTTTTTCAAGTCTTCATATACCCAGGTAGTTGTATCAATACCTTCCTTCAACACCTTAATTATATTGTCATGAATATCCTTTGGGAAAGCTTTTCCTATGAGGATATTCTTTGCTAGGTCTGAATCAGCCAGATTATTGGTTTCATATTTATCTCTATCAACATTGATACAAAGTTTCTCTCAAGATTTGGGATCGAAATCAAAGATACTCTCCAGTGCTACCATCCATTTTAGAATATTTTTTATCTTGAGATTAATGATTCCTTCTAGATGCAAATCTTTAGAATCCCAATCTCGACGGTCTCTATCAGATTCCTCGATAATTTGTTCCTTGAAGACCCCCTCAATTTTCAAAAATGCTAAAATATGTCGGTCATCCTCGAACACTTGATAGGTTCAGGGATTGTTGGGACTAAAACTAATTCTACCAAGAACCTTTTCAACTTGGAGTGCTTCATAGGTTCCAATGTTCTTGCAGCAACAACCAATGTGTCTACAATCTAGTTTTTCTCCCTTAGAATCAATTTTGTGTTGAATGCATCAAAATCTTCAATTAAACTCCATACCCTATTCCAATATTCCACTAATCTCTTAGTGTAGCATGTGTACTGACTCTACACTTGAACCACTTTTGAATCCCCCAATACCCCGAGACATTGGGATTTCTTCTGATGGGAAAACATGAGTCCTCTAGCCAATGCTTCATATTCTACCATGTTGTTGGTGCACCCAAACTGCAACCTATAGGAAGAAAAATATGATTTTCCCTTATGGTTAATTAAATCAATTCTAGATCCACTCCCTTGTTTGGACCTAGATTCATTGAATTTAAGGGTCCATAAATGATCTTGGGGTGGGTATCCCTTCTTTGACTTTTCTTGAGGTTGATGTATTTGTGTAACTGATTCTTCATTTGACTCGTCAGGGTTTTTTATTTCATGGTGCTTAGGCACCTCTAGACTATTGGGTTTCTTTTGGGATGGGGAGAAGAGTGGGAAGAATCTCTTGGGGTTCATCAACCTTCAGTGGTAGATCTATTGTAGCTTCTTGTGGCTGATCCATTGATTCTTCAAGGATACCTACCATGTGATTCTTAGGCACCCCTACACACTTGATTAATTCCTTTGGAATAGGAAGGTGAGTAGGGGGAGGGTACACATTATTTCCTATGGTTTGTCTATCTTTATTTGCAGATCCATTAACAATTTTTGAGGTTCACTAGTTGGTTTTCGGATACTAAGTATGTCACTAGCCTTTGTCCAGATGGGGATAGCATGGACCTCTAGTGGGATTCAATGATGCTCATCTATTATTGAGTCAATATTCTAAACCTCCCCATGTTGGCAGACTTGGTTTAAGATATTTAAGCAGGGTTGGCAAGTCAATTCAGAATGGATTTGATAGTGAACTTGAGACCAATTGGGAAATAGTAGCTCCCACAAATATGCCCCCTCTCCAAGAACCACTTTATCCTAATGTAATATTTTTGTCAACACACTTTGGTTGATTGAGACCATACAATCCTCGTCTTCTATAGGTGGTGGTGGTGGTGGTTTATCAACAATAGTTGTAAAGGTCATGACCTCGTCAATCCTATACACACTTGGCTCAGTTTCAAAGTAAGCAACCTCGTTGGGATGTTCATACTCTATTATCATATGTTTCAAATGAGGCTCACTATCGATCCAAATTTGGATATCCATCCCCTTCCATGATAGCCACATGTGTGGGAAATCAAGTGTGAGATATCCCTCTAGGATCTTCACCCAATCCCCGCTCAAGAGCATACCATACATTTTTAGGATATCAACAACTTTAATGTCTATACAGTGTTGGATTCTTGGATCTAATCCCAATTACACAAGGACATCTTTTAATTCTCCTTCCAAATTGAATTTTGTTTTATCTAATTGTATGACTCTTTTGTTGGTCTGAATAGGGGTCAAACCCAATTTCTTACAAATAGAACATAGCATGACATTTCTCGAGGAACCAAAATCTATCAAGCAATTATGTAATTTTTTCCCAAATATCCTTAGACTAAGTAGGAAAGGAGGAAAACCTATCTTTCATTGATAAACAGTTGCATTCATGTTTGTAGTGGCAACTACTTTAGCCTTACCTTTTGAGTGACCTTCCTTTAAAGAGCTCATCAGGGATCGTAATACTTCAGGTAAATATTTCAAAACATCATACAAGGAAATGTTGGACCTAACCTTCTTCATTTCCTCGAGCAGGTTATAATTTGTGTCATTTTGATATTGTGGCTTGGTAGCAATAATACAGTGACCTTTGTTCTGACATTTAGTTGGTCATTTAGGTGGTGGAGGGTTATTATCTGCTCTAGGATTTGGGGGAACTGGAACGCTATTTGGAGGTTTGGAATTATTGAATGGTCCCTTGTTTTGACTCCTTATAAAGTGGTCTCCCTTGGTTTGGAAGGCTTGAGCATCATAAGATTCAGCCTCAAGTTTTTTCTCATCTTGAAGCAGGTGTTTACAGTCAGCTATTTCAAATGCCATGGAAGTATCAGCATGCCCATCATTTCCACTCATATTGATTTGAGCGGGTTGAGAATCAACCTGAGCTATTTTGACCATCTTTTCCATCTCTGGACACTTTACTTTAGAATGGGCAGAGGTATCATACAACCTACACCAATTGTTCATGAAGTTTAAATCCGCCACATTAGTTGTGTGAATATGATCATCATTCTTGTGGTTATTATTAAAAACTTCATCGTTATTTGTCCTTTTATCCCATTGCCTATTGTAAGGTCTTTGGTTATAATCTTTCTTTTGATTTTAAAAATTTCTTTTATTTTGATTATTGTTTTGGTTCTGATAGTTGTTCTAATTTTGATAGCCCCTTGATTTTGGTACTAGTTTTGGCTTTACAGAGGGTTCATCTTGAGTTGGTCCATCTCATTCGTAACTTGGGATAGAGTCTTCTTCAATGTTTCCACCTCTAATGATAGATGCACAGTATTCTCATTAGCTTTCATTGTTCCAGTTGGGTTGATTTGTTGTGTCGCTACTAGATTTTCTTGAGGATTATGTCCCCCTAGTTTTTTTGGGGAATGATTTTTTTGAAGGAAATTTTTCATCCTAGAGGTTGTTGTTATGGGGTGATCCCACAATATTGGTTTACAATTTTTGGCCAAACTAGACACTGAAATATTTTTTTCTAACTAAATCTTCACTTTTGGGCACCTATAGCGCCTAAACCGTGAGGAATTTGAAGATGATGCACACTAGTGATTTGTGGAATTTTGTTTGCAGATTCTAAATATATTTTTTTCCAAAAATTTGGACTCAAATTGCACTTCTTTTTTCATCTCCTTCGAAAACTAGTTTTTTTCAACAAACAACATTTTTAAGGAGTGATGCTCACTGTATACAACATAAAAAAATTTCCATGAAGGATAAAATTCTAATTCGAATTTAGATTTGTAACTATAATATCTAGTGATTCCAATTGGTTTCATAGTTTTTTATTGAATATTTTTTCCTTAATCAAGTTTCGAAGTCAAGCCAATTACAATTCAAACATAAGCGGACCATATACAACGTAACTTTTTTTGTATGTATCGAAATTCAATTTTTTTTCTTGGATCAAAGACTTCAATATCTGGTGCACTCATATTTAAAAAAAAAAAATTGATAATCTGCTATTTTTCCACATGTGCAGAATAGAGAGCTTGATTTTCAATGAAAAACCTATGTTTAATAAAACTAAAATGAATACATAATAAAACAAAAAGATATTAAAATTATATTCGTTGAATAGCTCGTTCCGAGGACTACCATAAACTAGTTGGGTCTGTGAAGTCTCCTCCATTTTCATCCTCAACCCGAGCTTCGAAGCGCAAAATTTTGGACTTTTTTGGTGCTTGAGGGGGAGAAGGGGGAAAAGGGGGGTTCGAGCAAACCCCTAGGGGTTTTCTCGAATCATGGTTCATTTGAACCCTGGTTCATTCAGACCCCCTCTTCACAATTGGATTTTTGCTGAGAATGGTGGGCCCCATCATTAAATGGGTTCACTCAAACCCAGTTTATAGCGAACCCTATTTTGGTTCGCTCGAACCAAATAGTTCATTCGAACCCCTAAAAGCAATTTTTTTTGCATGGGGTCCTTTTTTTCAACTTTTCCTTCCTCACTCAAATTGTAAACCACTTTTGTGGGTTTACCCTATGTTGGCTTGAGTGTGATTATTTCCATTGGTAGGCCATGGTAGTTGGGGTGAGGGGTGTATCTCAACGAATGGCCCATACGTTGAATTAGACATTCTTGAGATGGTATTCATCAGTGGGGTTCCATTGGTGATTACATTATCGATTGTGGTTATTTGGTTAGGTATCCTTGAGTATCCAAATGATGGCAATGTTCCTCCCATACCACCTAGTTGAGGGGTGTTTTTTTTTTGTAGTCTGATAGCTAAATGATATACCTTAGCCAAAGTATCAGTTTATGTGGTAGTATAAGGTCTTTGGAAAAAAAGAGTGGTTAGGGTCTATAGCTTTAAGATACATCTAGATTTTTATTTTTTTTTGCAACCACGTAGGATGGATGCAATCTCTTGTACGTCCTCTACAATCGGGTGTTGAATAGTGGTAATGGCTCATTATATTCCTTTCTAATGGTAAAAAATTGATGATAAAGGATAGCTACATCAACGTAAACCCAAAACTAATTGATGAAGGAATATTCCAAATCTTCCAAGCTAGTAATGGATCCAGCAGGCAAGTTTAGGTACCAATTATAGGCCATATCCCCTAGTGAGTATGGGAATAGCTTGCAAGCTACATCTTGGTGTTTTATTCGAGCTCTTATGCATGCATCTTTGAATGCTTAGATATGTTCTTTGGAACTTCATGATTCCCCATGGGCATATCTAGGGCAGAACCGTTTTTGGTTTTTTGACATATCATAAATACTCCGTGGGATGGTTCCCAAGGGCGACGGATTCCCTACAAAAAATTCCATTGGTGGAGGTGGATTGGGTTGATGAGGTGGTGGAATAAGTGGAAATATGGGTGGGGTTAATGGTGGTGGAGCTCTATTTTTATGAATCATTCTAGGCCGAGTGAGAGATTTGAGTTTGAAAAATGGCTCCTTGCGAGGAATAGATCTCAAGACTCGTTCGAACCTATCAGGCGAGAAAGAACCAATTCGCTCTAGCCTATTTACTCGGGCCCTTTGTCTAGCACCAATTATGTTGATTTCCAAATTGACACATGCAACATGCAAGCAAGATATAACTACCTCGCCTCTCCTGAAAAAGATAACTAATAATAAAATTAACTATCTTCCAAGGTCTCGAGGGTTGGTTCACAACTATGTTATTCTCTAAGTAGTCAATATGACTATAATGTTCAAGGGGTCTATTTGTTGATGGTAACAAATTGGATATTTTGATTTCAAAGATCTAAACTAACAGTAACTTTAAATATAAAAGAAAAAGATATTCCAAGGGTTTTAGAACAGAAGATGTGAACAAATATTGCTTCTTTATCTAGACATGCAATTCTCTAATAAGATTTTAAAGATAAACTGATAAATGAAACAAATCATAATAATTAAGAAATTGCATTCATTCATAGTAAAGACTTAATAAGAATATTCAAATTATTTTCATCCAAAAATAAACCTCACAACAAGATATATTTATTAACTCATCATAGAATTGTAGATCAATGGAAAATAAGAAAAATACCATTCAGAATAACACCAACAGTAGTTTTAAATTCAGCTCCTTCTATTGATTTTATTCAAATAAGTAGCATTTACATCCAACAAACTCCACTGGTGCATGGAAAACCATTGTCTTTGATATTACTTCTAAAACTAAGTAACTGAGAAAAATTTAACTATGGAAAATCAAAAAATATTTCTTGTCTAAGGATTGCAAATCATACTTCAATTCACCGACCTTTACAATGAGGAAAATTATACAATATATAGAAATTATGAATTACATTTCCCTCCAAAAATCAAGACATGCAACCCAAAAACTAGGGTGCCAAGCATGCAGATCCAAAAAAGTGGGCATGGTAGAGTGGAACTAGAGTAGACATCCGATGAAAACTGGTTGCAAAGGGAAGTGGCATCCTTTTCTAAATGTGTTGGAGATGATATTCAGTCTAATTGGAGTGCCCTTCTATTTTATAGGAACTTCTCAAAAATGTGGTATCTTTGACTTTATTCCAGTCAAAACAACATATTTTGTTATTTAACATTTGAAAAACTCATCATGACTTTTGATGTTGATATTCTTTAAAATTAGCTAACACTTGGGCTAGCACCTCCTCGTCAAGTGCATCTACCCAATCAATGCTAAAAAAAAAATTCTCAAAGTGAGCAGCTACACTTCACACAATGTTTTTCAATTATTGTATATCACCCTTGGTAAATATGATATCAACTTTCATGCTCATTAATTTATCTAACACTGTTTCTTCATCACCATCTTTTGAATCGATCTTTGCTTGGAGTTTGTTATTCCAAGCATCCCTGATGGCCTATAGAGTGTCTAATTTGTGCATCCCTATAAATTGGAGAATAGAATCAATGATGATAATGATGAAATTATTGAAGATGGTATACTCCTCTCACAAGTCCCACAACTCTCCCAACAAAACTAATATATGTTTTGTTTATAAGCTCCTTGGTACTTAGTTTACCCAAATCTTTCAGCTACTTTAGGTACACTATATTTTTCCTCCTCATCTCTCATATTGTTGGCATATTCCACCATCTTCTCTTCCAATGAGCAAGCTTCTTCATACTACTCGTATCCTATAACTATGAGTTCATCCATCTCATCCTTGAAATTCCCAACCCACTTGTCAAAAATACAAGACTTCTTCTTCAACCTGGTGAGGTCATCAACCTCCTTTCTACTTATTAGCACTAACACTTTAGAAGAGGATGGTTGTTCTAAATCACAAGAAGCAAGATCTCTTATAAACATTTTCATTTTCTTGACCTGAGATTTCTATTCATCCTTAGCATGTTTATCTTTTTCCATTCTCGACTTGGCAAAGTTGGTTGCTAGATCTTGTAATAAAATTTTTTGGTTACGGGTGTGTTTAACCAAGTTAACCATCATTATTTGTTAGTTTAACACTTGGATTTCTTGGTCATCTTTGTCCAATAGCGGAATTGCAATCTCAGCTATTAACTCCCCATCATCATTCATCTGAGTCGAGTGTATGGTTCTCAAATTTTTATTTGGATTCATTTTGTCAACCACTTTCATCATGTCCTACCAACTTAATGGTTGTGCCACAACTTGTTGCATGCTCTCTAAATTCAGCTTCAACCATGTTTGGGCTCTTGTGGATGCTGCTACTTGATGATCATTTTGAGGAATTTCCTTTAGAGGCTCTTGAGACTACTTCCTATTCTCAACTATCTTTGACAAAGAATTTGTTTCCTGTTCAATCTTCTCCTCCTCCATTTTCTCCTTTTCTCTTCTTTGGGATTCTTCTTGCTCTACCTTCTCTTGAGCTACCTTTTCTTGAGTCAGTTACTTTGAACACTCTTAATAATTTCTCTTTTCTCATCCTCCATGAGCACATGCTCTGGGTTCTCTCATTTTCTATTAATCTCCTCAAACATCATATTCTTGGCCAGTTTCAATTCCTCTAATCGTGTATCCTTCTGAGATTGAGCTACCTCATCTTCTTCATCATCTTTACCTCCCTCTTCTTCTAGAGGAGTCTCCTTAGTACCTAAAGGTAGAGAGGATACTATGACATCAATCACTAGGGATTCTTCTTCTCTTATTGGCTACTCCATTATCTAAGAAGAAGTAGTAGGCCCAATCATAGCAATTCCCTTGGAAGGGTATATTATAGTAATTGGTTGCATCCCAAGCTCAAAAATAACTCCTATAGATGAAGCCATATATGTCATAGAGGCCTTTTGGAATGCCTCTACCACCTTCTGTATTGTTGGATATTCTTTCTCAACTATTTTCTACAAATTATTTTTCTTTAACCTTTTATACTCCCTTTGGGGAGCAACGGAGGAAGATCCGGCCTTTGAATCCCTTCTCTTCCTTGCAGTTCTATTTTGATAAGTTCGAATATAGAGTTCAATCCACTTAAGTCTCTTTTCTACCACTATTTGCGATGGAACATTCCTCTTTATCCATCTAGTTCATGGGATCCAATTCTCTTGTTCAAACCTAATCTACATCATATTGAGGATCAAGTGTTAATCCATCATCTGACATCCTTTCTGGTATATCATCCTTTATCTTGAAATATTGCATTTGTGGGATTGTCAATATCTCATACCTTCTTTTCCTTACCTTGAATTCATCTTTCAAATCTTCCCAAAATTCCTCAATGTTGTGCTCATGATGCAGGAAGAGAGATGCATACAAGTTATTCATTTTACCCTTAAGATCAAAATCTTTTCTTGCAACATACGGTTTAATATTTAGAGCTTGCAACTCCTCAATGGTTTTTTTGGTTGTCAGTGTTGATGAACACAAATAAAAATTGAGCTCAAAAGGATATTTTGTACCTCCTACTTTGTGCTTAGTAGGAAAGTTTGCATTAACCTCCATCATTTGGTGAGAGAATTCCATCAAGATCAACTTGTCATTATAGCATCTTGGTAACAAAAATAGGGCTTTATCATAACCAAACAGTCGAATGTAAGTAGACTTGGAGTATTGTATCAACCAATTCCCCCATTCACCAATAAATTCCATTTCCTCCTTTGAAAATCTGAACCCAACAACTCTTGTCAACTAGTTGATGGTTGCATAGAGAAAATCATCATTTACTCTTTTGAAAAAAATTTCGCTTTCTTATGTTCTAGCTGATCATATATTCCCATATCTTACTTTAGTTGTGACCTTCTCCCCTAACACCCATAGTGTCCATTCCTAGGAATTTTCTCATCCTTGCAGCATAATAGATGACATATGAAGTCTTGAAAAATTCCTTGGATCCTTTACTTTCATGATTTTACAGTGGATTGTGTTTAAGACCATATATCCCCAATCTAAATAGATTTCTCCTTTAAAAATAGCATCAATGAAGTAGAGAATCCATGCCTCATATATATGTTTGAGTCTTCCTTTCCAAATGCTCTACATAGCAACGTGATGATATCCCTAACTCAGAGTAAAATTCAGACCTTTTGAATTTAGTGGGGAGCTTGGTTATGGATTTCCTTTCTACTGTTAGCCACTTTTTTTTCAGGTATCTCTCATGGGCACTAAAATCTTATTCATATTGTTTAATTTCCTAAGCATTTGTTATTGTTTTGAGGTTAGGATGCGGGGGCAGGTCAAATACTAGTCTAATCATTGTCGGTGTTAGGTCAATAATTTCATTACCCCAAGGGTCAATACATTTTCTTTGAATAGGGTTGTAGGCTTCTACTGCAACAAGTATGAATTTTGTGCACTAGAATGCCTTGGAAATGAAGCAACATGAGCTATACTAGAATTGGCTATCTTTTGGGCCCTAGGAGAGGCTTCTGATGCAAAGGTATTGTCTATGAAAGCTTGTAGATCAATGTGCCCCAATTCAGTATCAGCTATCTTCATTACCTTAGAACTAAATTTGGACACCATCAAGATCCCCCAAAATTTATACTTCATGATAAGGGGTAATTTCTCTAGCTTTACCTTTTTGGCCTTATGTTCTTTTTGTACCTCCTCGATACCAAGATCTTCACCTAAACCCGACATTTAATGGAACTAAAAAATAAACAAACATTCATCAGAATCTAGCACAAAGATTATCAGAACTCAAGCCTTGAAGTGAGTTTCAAACTGCATCCCATCATGTCCTAGAACCTCGAAGAGACACCTTTCAAAATATAATAAAATTTTTGCATACGTCAGGAATTGAGTTTGAGACTAGACCCTAGATCTAGAATTTTGGTAAGAAGTCCAATTGGAACTCAAATATTTGATGGGACTATGCATGTTCTAAGAGTCTCTGTTTTTGGGACCTAGTGAAGATTGGCATACAAAATTTTAACCCTTTCTTCTGAATTGTTGATCTTATTTGCTGGAAAATGTCAATTTTTAATTTTTAAACAAAGTCAAATAAGATGACTAATCTTCTTGATGAGAAAATGCTAAAAATTTGATTACTATACTTGGTTTCGTGATGAAGGATGATAGTATCCTGATAATGAAACTTCAGTGTAGTAATTTATTGTGTATTTGATTTTGAGATTTGCAAGATCTTGTTTCAGTTGATAAGATTGGAAATTTGTATAAACCTTTCTGATTTCGGTCTCTAGACAGTGATTCTAATAAAAAGAAATTTGGTTATGATGAATACTGTGGATAAAATGACAGACTGATTGACTGGTAAAAATTTTGAACTCTCTGTTTTGAAAGCACTAAAACAGAGGATAGAAGCGTTATTTCACAGAAGCGCCAAAATAGAGGATAGAAGCGTTATTTCAAAAAAGTGCTAGAACAGAGTCCCGAAGTGCTGAAATAGACGACAAAAGCGCTAAAACAGTGCACAAAAGCATTGCAGAAATTGATGGAAGCGCTATTTTAACAGAAGCGCTGAAACAGTGCATGAAAGCGTTGTAGAATTTGATGAAAGCGTTGTTTTAATGAAAGCGCTAAAATATAGACTGTAAGCGCTGAAACAGTGCTCGAAAGTGCTATTTCTCCTAAGCTCTAAAATAGTGACTAGAAGCGCTGAAATAGGTTTTCTAGAATGCTGAAAACAGGACTTTTATGACTTGCTATTGCAAAATCTACTTTGGCCTTGTGGCATACTATATCAGGGATTGTGGAAGATAAGAAGGATAAATCGTGATATCTGTGGATGAATGTTCTATGTTGTAAGAAGAGTTTCCGATTTTGATATAGAAAATGTTGTTTTCTCAATTTGTTTCTATAACCGAGAGGTTTCTTGGGTTTTGTGACTTTGATTTTTGTTTTGAGAAACGTGGTGGACTTCCACTTTCGCGGCATGGATTTTCTTATATAACTTGACTTTGTTGTTTTCAGGATGATCTTTAAATCTGATTTTAATGAATTTGTGAAAACATAGCAAGCAATTGTGAATAATTTTTTTAACTGAATAGATCGTGTATGTTCAAAAATCACGAATGATTCTTATTGATTTTGATGGGTTGTTTTGACAATTGTACACAAATCAAACAGACTCACACTTAAGGACAAGTAGGTCATCATTATACTCACAGCCCACATCCTGAATTACGTTGAATCACACAGCAATGTCACCCCCTAGAGGGCGCTCGTGTTTTTATCGTTGTCAGGCGCGTACTCAAAGTGACGGAAGTGGATACCGAATCCCTTGAGCAAGCGGTCCTTGGTAATTATATGGTGAGTGTCTTGGGGGAAGATTCTTCCCTCCCCTTGCACCGTGAGTATGAAAATGTATGGATACTGACTCAGCGAGATACTACTCTATGGTTTTTAGAAAGGGTTTCCGTGTGGTGCGGCAAATAGATAAACTCCCTCAGGAGACCTGCCAATCTTTAGAACAAAGATTTTGGGGATGGTTATCTTGCTCACTACTGTCAAGTTGGACTTTCATCAACAACTTGCATTTTTTTTATAGTGGGTTGGAAAACCTGGCTTTGGTTGTTCCCACTTAGGTTGTTCCCATAGGGTGAGTACTTTTTCCCACTACGGCAGGCCTGCTAAAGGATTTAATAAAGCGTAAATGACATGAAATAAAAGTGAATCTGGCACTTTGGTCACCCAGTTAAGGGGAGAGCATACGCCTAATCACCACAAACACAGCATATAAGTTTTTTCTATTTTAAAATCTTAAAAAGAAATTTTCTAATCTATGTGAAGGTGTTGCTTCACAGAAATCATGATGTTCTTTTTAACTTCTACTGTAAGAATGTGATGACTATCCTAGGATTGATAGATTTTCTTTAAGAAAAACAAGAAAGTGACTATCCTAGGATTGATATATTTTAGAAACTTTGAAGTGACTATCCTAGATTGATAAGTTTTAGTCCAACTGTGAAAAAAAAAAAAATATGGCTGCGGCCGCGTCGGATCCAGACTGATTTTTACAAAAGCGCTGGAATATTGCACCAAAGCGCTAAAATAGTTACCTGATGCGCATGTTCAAAGTAATAAGTTATTGAGCATGTTGAAATTTGGGAGTGGGTTCAAACTTCGAACTCAAACCTTTAATCTTGGGTCCAATCGGGGCCAGAAGTTCTGAACGGACCAAACATTTGAATTTCCTTCAAGGTCTTGAAAACCTGAAGGACCATAACATTAGACCACATCAAAAATTAGGATTTGGGATGCATAGTGGAATTGGTCCTTTAGTACAAATAACTCCTTGAAATTTAGACTCTTGTGAGGATGAGGATAAAGTTCTTGCAGGTTTCAGGATCAGGGAAGGATGATGGACCCGAACTTTTGTGAAAGGTCTGGTCAGAACCAAAGACTCCAACAAGACTTTGAGATAACTTGGAAAAAATTAGAAGTTCACAGACTAGGTTTGGGAAAGGACCAAGATGAAAGGATGGCACAAGAGTGAAGACCCCATGAGGCTCGATATTTTCAAACTTTGAAATATTATCGAGCAAAACTGTATAGAAACCCTAAAATTAGGACGCAATGGGAAAACAAAAAACAAAACCTGTGACAATAGGCACGTCAGGGATGCAAACCTCGACGTGACACCAAACGAAAACATGCCAAAACAAGGGTTTAAAATAAAAGTGGCCCAAAATGGAAAGAAAAGGAAAAATATCCAAACAAGCAAACACAAAATGATGACACGACAAAATGAATAGAGGAAACATAAAAGAAAGAAACAACAACAACAACAAAAATAAGAAACCAACCTCAAAAAACAAACAAGACAAGAACACACAAGAAGGAAATCCTCCAAATCCCCAATATGCTCCATATATTCTCTTTAAGCTCGAACTCACAAAGATAGAGAACAATTATGACCTAATTTGTGTGAGCGTTCTGATTAAATTTTGATCCCAAACATGTGAATTAGCTCGATATAAATGCGGTAGGTTGTCGGGCTTACGAGATCAAAGAAGACATAAGAACCTGGACCTTGATTGAAAATTCTGATCGGAACCCTCATCTTTGAACTATTTTGAAGGGCAATAAAAAAAGCAACGGGATGGAGAATCAAACCTGAATTTGAACTGGCAAATAGAGTCCAAGTCCAACTTTGATTCTCAACTCCGACAAAGGATGGGATCAGGATCGAGGAATCAAATTAGACTTGGACCTTTCAATGAAAGGTCCAAGTTCTAGTTCGAGACCTGAATCTTGACAAGGCACCAAAAGATGCGAGATCGAGGAACCAAATCAGACTTGGGCCTTTAATCTAAAGGTCCAAGGTTTGATTCATGACCCAATCATTACAAATATTAAAGGGAAGTAGGATCAGGGAACCACTAGGGACTTGGATCCTTAAACAAGAGGTCCAAGATCCAAATCAAGACCCAAATCCCTCTATGGACAAACAAGAAAGAAAAATCCCAAGGAGAAAAACAACCCCTGGGACCAAAACAACAACAACAAAAGGGACAAAAAATGAGAGAAAACAAGAGGGGAAAGACACCAAGACAAAGAGGGAGACCCATTTGAAAGTAAAGAAAATGGGGTTGGTGTGCGGGACATAACAAGACTTCAAAGACTAAAATAACATACTTCAAAGGTCTTGTGAGCAAGTTGACTGGCTCTCAACCAAGGATGACAGTGTGGTGCATGGACATCCCTGTAGTGTTGTAGTCTTGTACAATCTAAAAATAAAACTTTCTAACAGAAACATCAAAGAGTCTACTTACAATTTGGAGACTAAAATATGAAGGCTATGCTAGATTAACAAATAATGGAAATGATAGAAATAAAATTAAAAATAGAAGATGTGTAGATTAAACAAAATGAAGTGAAATGACAAGATGGAAAAGAGGAGAAAGAACTCATAAGAGGTCCAACACCATAAAACCTCTTGCAACACTCCAAATCAACAACCTACACACACAAAATGGGGGAAAATGTTGGGGTTGTTTAGGGTTTTACCTCAGTCAAATCCTCATGTAGGTGTTCCCACATCCACGGACATCCAAATAGATAGAAAATAAAGTAGACGATATAAAAATAGATAGACAAGATAAAGAGATAGACAAGCTAAATATCAATATGCTACTTGGAATAAAGCACGATAATGCAATAAAGAGAGTGAAGTTACCCTCCATTAAGCAAGATAGTGAGGTCGAAGGATATTATGAAACATCCAAGACAAGCCAAGAGAACCAAAGTGTTGGTGTAGAATCCAAGACATGAGAGCACTTACAAGAAAATGGTGTAGAAAAGTGATAGAGTGAGTTAGAATGAGAGACCAAGATTGGAAGAGTGAATGGAATGAAGAATTGAGTGAATAGAGTTGAATGGAATGAAAGAATAGTTGAAGGAATGAAGAAAAGGCATGCAAGATGGTGTTTTTGGAACATCTACAACCACAAAGGCTTTACAATTCATGGGCAAGCGGAAGTGTAACATCCCAATGGCCACAAAATTAGGAATCTTTCTGGGATGTTTGTGCGGCACGCAAATGTTTGTTCATTGTGCTAGCATCTATGATAAAAATTCACTTAAGCAGCCAAAAATAAAGGGGTCAAGGGTGAAATTAAGGTTAGGTAAAAGGGTAATTGCATTATCAATTTAAATTAGGATAAAGAGGAGGTTATGTAATACGAAATTGCATGAGGTGAAATTTCTAGCATTACATAAAATAAACAAGAATATGTGATTCAACTTCCTTCTACACCTAAGTAAGTTGAATTGATGCCCTCAGATAGACAAGAAGTTGATGAGAGCTCATTGAGCTTTGAATCTTCAAAAGAGGAGGAAGAACCTCAAACTCAACTTGTTCAAAGGTCTACAAGGCATAGACAACCACTTGAAAGTTATTCACCTAATGATTGGAGACATATTTTTGCTTTGACTACTAACATTGACAAACCCAAATCTGTAGAAGAGGCATTAGGTATGAATGATGTAGAATACCATAATATTGTTATGGATGAAGAAATGGAAGCTTTGAAAAAGAACGATACATGGGGTCTTGTACCATTGCTCAAAGGATGAAAGCTTGTTGGTTGCAAATGGGTGTTTAAGAAAAATATGGGTCTAGATGGAGGTTTTGAGAAGTAAAAATCATGATTGGTTGTGAAGGGTTAATCTCATGGTGAGCGTGTTGATTATGGTGAGATATTTTCTCCTATTACAAAAATGACATCCATTATATTATTGTTTTCTATTGTTCCTTCTTATGATCTAGAGATTAAGAAAATAGATGTGAAAATCGGCTTTCCTTCATGGTGATTTGGAGGACAATATTTACATGACACAAAAAAAGCACTATGTGGTGAAAGGAAAAAGTAATTTGGTTTATTGAAGATATATTTTTATGGCCTCAAACAAAGTCTTATGATGTGGTGCCATAAATTTGATACATATGTGTTGAGTTTGGGATTTGAGCATTCTAAATCATATCATTGTGCTATATATATGACGGTGATTGTTTCCTATTTATTGTATTATATGTTGATGATATTTATTTATTGGTAAAGGGAAAGGAATGATTTTAGAACTAGAGTCTCAACTTGCATCTAAATTTAAAATGCAAGATCTTGGTATAGCTAAAAATATTGTAGACCATTATGTGTTCCTTTTACAATTGGAAAAAAAATATTTTCTTCAGATTGTCCAACATCATCATCAGATATGGAAGACATGACCAGAGTGCCTTACTAGAGTGCAATCGGAATTTTAATGTATGTTATGGTTTTCACTAAACTAGAGTGGGAGTTCTTTTCAGATATATGTCTAATCCTGGTATAATTCATTAGGATGTAGTTAACAGATTCTTCAAATATTTGCAGGGTACCTTAGAGTATTCCTTGTGTTATCATGGTAATATGGTGGGAGATGGGCATTCCCTTGATATTCATAATTTTTTGGATTCAGATTGGACAAGTGATTTTGATAGTAGAAGATCCACCATTGCTTATGTGTTTATTTTATTTGGTGGAGCAATCAGTTGGATGAGTAAGCGACAGGCTATGGTTTCTTTGTCCACTACTGAATTTGAGTATATGGCAGCTACTCATGCTTTTAAACAATCCATTTGGCTTAAGAGACTATGTTCAAATATTAGAATTCAAAAAAATATAGTGACATTTTATTGTGATAGAGTGTGATCTACCTAGCTAAGAACCCAACATGTCATGCTTGAACCAAGCACATTGATGTATAGTATCATTTTATTAGAGATATGGTCGAGGATGGTAGGGTGAAATTTATTAAGGTGGAAACTTTAATGATTTTTTTATAACTTTTAACTCAACCTGTGAGCACAGAGAAGCTCAAATGGTGTCTAGAGTCTATGGGCCTCACGGCCCCTAGCAATTAAATTATAGTGTTGATACTCCCTTTTCTCTTATAAGGTGTTCAAAAAGTGGGAGAATGTTAGGAAAATGGTGTCTCCATCTTGCAATTACATGAGGAAACTATTTATAGTAAGTTCACATTTGCACACGGATTGATGCAAAATTTTCCCCAAAGCTTCGGATTGGCTAAATAATCATGCTTGTAAAATTTTGTCACAAAATTATGTCTAGATTTGAAGATATTAAAGTTTTTGTTTTTCAAAGTTTCAAAGTCTAGTTTGAAGGCGTTAGAGGCATTTTTGGGCCTCAAAGTGGTCATTATTGATGTAGTTGGTTATAGCTTGATAAAGTGCTTCACAATCTTTTTGATGGTTCAAATAGTACGCCAATCGAACACCCAAATCAAAATTTATGGCCTTCAAATTTTGGGTCTCCTAAAATGGGAGATGTAAAATATTTGTTGGACACATAAATGAGTTTTAAAGGGGGTGTTACATGTAGTGGTGTGTGTTTTGAAACATCATAGGCATCTATTATTGGAGATAAGGATGGGCACCAATTTTTAGGTAGTTTTAGCTCATGGTTTTGTAATACCATTTGATGCTTTCATGTATTGTATCTCTTATATATCAGGTGCATGAGATGGAGGTTGTGAGTAAGAATATTATAGTTGTTGAGTTGCCTCTGGATCTATGGTTGGTGATACTCCTATGAGAAATTTTTCTCTACAAGCATATTGTAATCTTGTTGAATTTTGAATAATATTGGGTGGCTTTTGGAGTGTGGGGTTTTCCTCTCAAAAGGGTTTTCCCCACATAAATCATTGTGTTATGGTATGAATGTTATTTATGTTTATTTATGTTTAAGTTTTTGTAACTATTCAAATCTAAAAGTATTTTGTATAACCCTCCTCTCAATATTAGTGTAGGAAGTTGTTCCACTACCTTAGCTTCCTTACAGATAATTCTTTTAAAACTCCCTAGTGTGTACAAGAAGTGTTCATTTTATAGATTCACTAGCTATTTTAAATGAATCAAAGTGTCAATCCTTAAATTCCATTGCAAGGGTACAAGTAAAATGTTTCAACCATCAATTCAACACATAACAATCAAGTAGAGGAAAAAAAACAAGGACCCAATTTGAATTTGAATTTAAAATATTTAGAATCATTTATGTAATTGTATATCTAACCAAGGTTATTTGTACAATTGTCAATCTGACCTTAGACAAGAAAAAGATCAATTTCTAAATCAAAATTAATTCTCAAAAATTACTACAAATGGAAATCAATATAAATCATATTATACTACTATAATTACGTAAAGACTACTCTAACCAAATTAAATCCAATACGAAAAAAATTATAATGTACATAATCTTCACTATTGTTATCTTATGCTTTCATAAAAAATTATTAATGTATTTAATTGATTTCATGTATTCTAAAACTAGTGAAATCTAATTTTAAATAGCTTTATATATAAAAAGATATGTAGTTATCTAGTTGCAATGGGACTCAAAACCAAACGCTTATTGAATTTAAATTGACACAAAAAAATCAATACACTTTAAGTAAAATACTCACTTTTTAGGAATTTTGTATGTACCAACAAGAGTGAGATGCATATATCTATTAGACCAAAATAATAAACCATTAAGGTATGCATAAGGTGCAAGGAAATTTGAATGGAGGTCTTGGAATTTCATGTACTCACGAAATCCATATATGTACTACTAATACTTCTTATTGTATTAAAAAACCCTAGTGAAGCAGGTAAATAAATCCAAATCCATACCCAGATAGAGGAAAGATTTGCAAGAACTATGCATGAGGATTTGAAATTTGGAATATTTTGAAAGGGATGGTGTCCATAGATAATATTAAAGATCTTGTTAGACAATAAATGATCTTTTTAGTCAAATATTTTTCACTTGAGTCAATGATTTGGAACACTGATCAAAGACAATAAGGAAACATGAAGTGATGCCAAATATGCTAACGTATAGTACATTGATGATATAAAGTCAATGTTTTATCTTTCTATGTGACAATGTAATGTGCATATAATTTTTTTTGCATGGAAATTTAGATGTTTAAAATGAATTAGGGTTTGTTATTAAATACAACACCTTGACACACAAGTTAATAATTTTACACTCAAGTTCATATATAACTAGTAGTTGGAGGGAATCAATAAGGGACCAAATTTAAATTTGAATTTACAAGTACATAGGTCATTTATGAATTGTGTGGAACATTTTGTGGAATGAACATGGATTGATTTTGCAACATGTCAATTTGAATTGGTTTAAGGAATCTATGTTCAAAGGATCAAGACTAATCCCTTGAGTAGATGGGATCAAGTTAGGCTCATATTATTTGTTAATTTTCACACTAGGTTATGTCGCTTGTACACTAGTCATTGCTCTAATCATAGCCTTGAAAAAATAGACCAGATCTAAGAGATAAATTTTAAGGTATGATTTGTTTACTATTACATTTTTTCCTCATTTTGACTTAAATGTGAACTACTTCAAATATGTATATCAAAATAAAACAAGAAATTGACATTGAAGTAAATTATTCCAAAATCATAAAAAGGACACAAACAAGTATATCAATTTGATATGTTTGTCCTTTCAATAATTACTCCATCTTATAAAACATGCAAACTAGGAAATTTTAAGAGTGACATCTATGAAGTTTTTAAATAGGCACAAACTACAACTTTTTCAAAATGTCAACAATCAAAAATTAAAAGGGTAATGGATTCTACATAGCATGGAAAGAGTAATCTACCTAGCAACACAAAAGTAAAAGGACTCCATCTGGAAATGAAAGTGGCTATGAAATATTCATTACAACCATACTCCACAAAGGAATATTAATAACATTATTTTTCTCCTACAATTGGTTGCATTCAAGGGATACAAGGAATTTAAGGAAATGAGAGAATGATAAACTTGTGTGAAACAAAATAAGTGTGTAAGATATCATTATTTGAAGAAAATCTAACAACATCCTACAATGTGATCATGAAAGAATGTGTGAAAGAGGAAGCAAGGTGCACCCAATACTACCAACATTGAGGATAGATCAAAAGTGATCGAATTCATGAATACTAGATAAGAATGTGTAATTGAAATGTAAGATAAATTATAATCCTCATAAACGTGCAAAGCTAATATATAAACATAATAATCATAAATATGTGTAAGCATAAGATCATAAGATGTTAACCTTTAATAAATAAATAAACATAATACTCATAAACATATATAATCATAAGATAGTAAGTTGTAAGCATGTAATCATTATTAAACATGTAATCATCATGAGAAACATGTAAACACAAGATAATGATTCAATCATGAAAATGGTAGCACAAGATATAAGTAATAATTATAATTGAACATATAGGCATGTGAGCATATTAGCTTGATGATTGTTGGTAAATGAATTTGTCACTTGAAATGTTATGTGACTTGCTTAATGGAAAGTGAAAAAAACATGCCAACAGTTGGGTATATTACTTATGAAATTGCAATCTTCCTTTTTGTTTGAGAGGGGAAGCTTTGTATGATCTTATTTTGGTTTTTTTAATATACTATGAACTGAAATAAAAAGAAACCCCAAACAACAAATGTACAAGAGTTATTATGGGTTATGAGAAATTTCTTAAAACTTAAACAAATACATTATAAAGATTAGAGACCACACATACGAGCTTCATAATGATTGTATATTTCAAATCAAGATACTAGGAACTGAATATGTTTAATAAGTAACTCATCGAATATTGACTATTTGTTATCACAAACAGGATTAAGAATAGCAAATGTCATTATCAACTTAATGTACAAAAATATTAATGATAACACATAGAAAAGACCATGAATGCACCTTTAATAATTCCTTCCATTACTTTGTATAATTATACAATCTCAAAAATCCCTTATGCAAATTTTTGAAAATACCAAAAAGTCCCCATACAATAGCATAAGCCTTGTATGTATAGGCTTTCCATGGTAACTAATTCATAACTGACTTATAAATACATATGTAACTACCTTTACAATTTTGAGAGAAATAAAATAACTTTATTTTAAGTTAGAAATATCTCAACTTTTACACATAGAAGGCTCATTTTCTAACCTTTTACAAATATGAGATAGAAAATTCACTTTTTATAGAAGATAACATTGAAACATAACAAGTGAATTATGACTTAGAAATTTGAGAAGAAAAATAGTACAATTGAAGTCATTAAGAAACTTCTTTTCTTCCATTTGTATCACTCTTGATGCCTTCTATAGAATTCCTTTGTGCTGCAAGTTTTCTCTAATGAAAATATTTTTCTCTACAAATAGCCTAACGTCTTGGGCTAGGAGCTTATTTCTAAGAACGATCACATTTCTTATCCTCAATTTCCAATTATCGTGACTTTGTTGAATCTCTTCTAAACTCTAGCAATAATTAAGTGTACGACCATTACACATATCAAGAGTGGCAAAAATGTTACTCAACCTCTTCATCACCTCCACATTGAAGACTTGTCTATTGAACATTTCTACATTGATCATATATTAAAATTTTCTCTTGATAATCTGAGCATCCAAGTCTTGGATTCCACATTTTTCAAATGTATCAGTACTAAGTGGTAGGAATCATTTTGAAATTTTTTTCTTGTCCACAAGTCACCAAGATTTTCTATTGTTATGTCAAAATTTGATTGATGGTTACAAGATTCCATTTCAAATGAGCTAAAACCACATATCAAATTTATTCTCTTCAATAGTTGATAAAATCCTCTCAATGATCAAAATATTAATGTCTATTTGATTCATCTCTTGGAGGTATTTCAGAATTCCCTGCCACATTGCATTTTCTTCTCTCATCCTTATTAGCTCCTTTGCAATGTCTTTTTTTTGTACATTTTCCATGTCAAAAATGTTTTTAGTTTTCTCAATGAAATCTAAATCTTTTTCTTTCATCAGATCCACCCATTTTTCAGTTGCCTTTCCTATGATTGGTATTTTTGCACACTCTCTATAACTCCATTCTCAATGATTCCTTTATAAAAAGGAATTGTTGAAGCTAGGGTTGAATATATGGGTAAGGTAGATGTATCCACAATAAAACTAAGATAAGAGGTCAAAACTTGTACGTGATGTTTGAGTTGATTCTTTGTATGCTTCTCTTTCTCTATCCTTTGAATCAACTTGTCTGTAGATACCTTAAAAAATTGAATATCACCTTCATGTGTCGAAGGTCCAAGATCTACTTTAGTGATGTTAAAATCACTTTCATCAACTTCATCCACTTTTTTGTCTAAAATGGGTTGATCCATTTCAACACACATATTCTCAAATGAAGAATCAACTTTCAACCTCGATGTAACTTTGGTCTCCCTTGCCTTGGAAGATCTTTGGGTTAGTTCAAGGCAACTATATCAAACTCCAAAATCACTAGTTAAGAGATAATCCTTTTCTTTACTAAGGTATGTTGTAACCATGAAGTAGTAGAAGTCTGTAAAGAACTTGGGATGTTCATAGTCGATGGATCAAATGATGTTGGTGGATTGGAGATAACTGGGAAAGAATTATCTTCCAGAGTTGTATCGATAGACAACAAAGATGAAGGTTTTGTAATAGGAGAAGAATGAGATTCATCATGATGAGGAGATATAATAAGAAAAAAAGGATAAATAGATGAGATTTTCTCCTCACCACTAGGATAACCTTAAGGGTCCATAGACTCTCTCTTTGGTTTCTTCTTGTATAGGGTTCAATTTACTCTCTTTTAGCTTTGATTTCTTCTTCCTAATTTTTGAATCATCCTCACATATACTTATAATATTGTAAGTGTGAATAAGTAAACAAGATTAAAACACTTCTTAATATGACATTATATCAAAGATTAAACAAATTGAATCCATTCAAAACAGTAATCAATTGAAATCGTCATATTGCTCTCTATCTCCAAAGATTTATTAAATCAAAATTGCTCTCAGATTGTTAAGCACTATGATTGTTAAAATGACTATCTGAAGAACGAGATGATACTAATGCAATGATATGGAGCTAAAAGACAATACTAGATGATAAATCAATTAAACTAGCATGACATGGACATGAAACAGATAATTGCAGCTACAGGAGGCAGCCATTGATGTGAAAGCTTGATTGTTGGATATGCTTGATGCTTGATGCTTGAGTGCTTGAATTCCTACAGAGTAAGAGTGCATAAACTTGATTATCTGGCTCCTTTCTTGGTTCAATGAGGTTGTATTTATAGATTTCCTAGTTGTAGAAATGCACAGGGAAAGCTTTGAGAGGCTTGGATTCAATCTGGAGGATTGAATGGTGAAAGATGGAAGAGATTGAGAGAAAAATGGAAGATTGTCTCTACCCATGAAAACACCAAGCAAGAGAAGAGGAAAGATTGATGGAGGAGGATTGAGAGAAGATTTTGGAATTTGTCTCCAATTTGTCTCCAAAACTTCCCGTGAAGTTTCAAAGCATTAATTGTGACATATTTTAGACATAGGATATCTAATTCATTTTTGAGAGAATATAGATGGAATATTCTTTGTGCTTTAATTAAAATATTTTGATTTATTTAAATTAGCAAAAGAGGGATAAATAATTTAATAAAACGAACTATAGGATAGTTGTTTATTAAATTAAACAAAATAAAATGGCAATTAATCAATAAAGTGTTTTAATCTTTATTTAATTAATTCAAGATCGATGTGATAGATTGAAATAGGGATTTGATAATTAAATCAAACAAAGTATTTAATTTTGTTTATTTAATTAAGATGAATTTAAATGTGAACTATATAAATAAATATTTCTATTTATTCAATAGTAGAAGAAATTAGGATAATTAATCAAATAAATCATATTTAATTAATAGGATGCTCTAGACCAATTTTAGGTGTATACAAATATTATTCTTTTTAGAAGGGTTTTCATCGTCACCACCTCCTTGCATGCTTTTATGAGAACTGGTGATTATAATAGAAGCTTAAGAAATGGAAGAGGAAGAACCTTCTTGTTTGTTTCTTTTTATCATTGATGAATCATCTTTGCTTGAAGGTCTCATGATTGTGGCTTCAATGAATTTCTTCCTAACCCTTGATCTTTTGATCTCCTAAGAATATGAGTGGTTCTCTCATTAATGTACTTGACTTCTTCATCCACCCAAACAATAGGTGGTAAAGTTTGTACCTAAATCTTTTCAAAATATATGGGATTGATCAAATATGTTTCATCATCTTTAATCCCTTCTGCATATCAACCAAACCCGAAATCTTTAATATGCTTCAAATTAAATATCATCCATTCTCTCTTCTGCACTTCATAATCATCTTCACAATCTTCCCAAAAGTCCTCAATTTTGGGGAAATGATAAAAACCTAGACTAAAATCCAAGTTATCTTTGACATAGTTCTTACTAGAAATTCTCATAGTGTGAAGGTACATTTTTAATTTTACCAATGATCACTCTAAATTTTGAGCATTAGTAGAATATTTACACCTATAATAACCTAGGCCAATAGGAAATGAAATTATTGCTTTCCTCATTTCTTTGCACCTTTTGTTGACCACTCCAATTTTCCTATAGAGGTCAATCAAGACGATCTTATCATCTACATACCTAGGCATCTTGTATGAATATCCATCATAGCCTCCTACCCACATGTATGTGAACTTTGTGAACTTCATGTAATAGCTACCATATTTCTTGATAATAATAGTTGCTTCTGATGATATCCTAAGTCCTAGATTCCCTTGAAGTGTTCTGACTATCTACATAGTGAATGCATCATTCACTATCCTGAAATATTTATAACTTTGATTCAATTGGAGCTACATATAATAGTCATAAATTTGAGTGGTGTTATCAATGTACCTTTGGTGTCAATACCTGGCCATGTCTTCATATTGGAGACTAGATAAAAGAGATAACATGTCATGAAGAAATATTGATTCTCTTTAAAGAAAGTCAAGTGATTATGTAAATTATCATGATAATACCTCCCCAATCAATGAACTAGTTTCTTGCACATATGATAATTATGAATGGGAACATCCATTTTTTGAACTCTTTTAAATTTGCATTCCCCATCAACCTGTGAAGCAAAAAAATCATATTTGATACTTCTTCGATGAAGATTGACCTTTGAAGAACCTTTGGCAACTGATATTTTCCTCCCTTCAGTACCTGTAACCAAGTCCTCACTATGGTGTTGAGACATTCATCCTTCTTCTTAGTGAAGTGTGTTTCTACAATTCCTTTTTATATTGTAACATGCCCATAGTTTTACGCAAAAATTTCACTGTTTGAATCTCAAGTGAATAAACTATGTTGCTATTCACATTGCAATAATTTTTTTCTTTTTGACTAGAAGATATTGTGCACATTTGATATAACTATATTCCAACTTTCTCATTTCATTTTAACAAAATGTTACAAACTTTCCAAAGTATTGATTTCATTCTCAATATAACATGTCACATTTTACAAACTTCCATAGAGTGGATACAAAGATACATGCATGGCTCTTCTGAGCTTTATTGGCAATAGATATACAAATTGGTCTTGATATCGCCACATTGGTGCATACATTCTAGATGTTCTCATTCCTTGGTGCATACATTCTAGCTGTCTCCAATGCTGGCACAAACATTCCCAAACCTCGGTCACCAACTGATGAGGAGAAGCATCACTCAAGCACTTTTCTGCCAACCACGAACTTATTGCGGTGCCCCGCACATCTACCACATACGGTAAGATGGCCATCCCTTCAATGAAGAGATTGGTATTGTAACCTCATAACAATAACCTTCCTGAGCTTAGTGTTATGTCCTACATAACTAGAACTTGTATACAATCTACATGTATTTCAATCCTGAACTAGCATGGGGTGATCCTACAATACTGGTTTATAATTTTTGGTCAAACTGGACACTGAACTGATTTTTTCTAACTAAATCTTCACTTTCGGATGCCTATAGCGGCTAAACCGTGAGGAATTTGAAGATGATGCAAACTTATGATTTGTGAAATTTTGTCAGTAGATTCTAAATATATTTTTTTCAAAAAATTTGGAATCAGATTGCACTTCTTTTTCCATCTCCTTCAAAAACTAGTTTTTTTCTGTAAACACCATTTTAAGGAGTGACGCTCACCGTATAACACATAATTTTTTTTCCATGAAGGATAAAATTGTAAATTTTTCGAATTTAGTTTTGTAACTACGATATCTAGTGCTTCCAATTGGTTTAATAGTTTTTTATTGAATTTTTTTCCTTAATCAAGTTTTGAAGTCAAACCAATTACAATTCAAACATAGGTGGACCGTATAACACAACTTTTTTGTATGTATCGAAATTCAATTTTGTTTTTTTGTTGGATCAAGGACTTCAATATCTGGTGCACTCATATTTTTTTTTTAAAAATGATAATATTCTATTTTTCCACATGTGCAGAACAAAGAGCTTGATTTTTCGGTGAAAAACCTACATTCACAAGAAATAAAAAATAAATTTATAATAATTAAATTAAATTTATTTAAAATTATACTTTTTGGGAAGCTTATAATAAAGACTACATACTTACAAAAAATAAATTTTAAATGAATTCATTTGATCCCCCAAAAGGTAAATGAAAAGTGGTTTTTTATCAGCATTTTGATAGGTGCAAAGGAGACTTTGTTATAGGTATGGTTTAAAACTAGCGGGGTTCTATCCAATGGGGTTTGATCTAAGGTGGTTTGATCAAACCATATTCAATTGGAATCCTTCAAATGTAACTTTTTTAAGCTTAAATCATTATATTTTCTAAAAATATGTGATTTCATCAAATATCAAAATCTCCTAAAAATTGTAAACTAGCATTGTGGGATCACCCCATGCATAAAAGGGACACAATGAATTGATAGTGTAACCAGTGGAAATTACACTACTTTGGCCAAATTATTCTTCACCTAGTACTTCAAGTGAAATTCATCTTATTCACATACACTACCCTAGTTGGATTTGGATTTTGACCATTCAATATACTATGCATGGGTAATTTCCTTCCATAGGTAATATTTAACCCTAGAAACAACCTATTCCCTTTTCCAATTCACAATGATATTTCTCCTAAGTATTCACATGCATAATCTATCCCCTTCTTTGGATAGTCTAATCCTAGGAATAACATATGAACTCCTTATGATTCAAATAACTCATAATCTAAAGTATAGCTACATAAGCTTCATCTTATCATAAATACTCATCAATAGATGTCTCCATTCAGGGATATATCACAATGATAAATTATTCTCATCAAGAGTATAATCACAATAATAAATGACCTCAATCAAAGAGTAATCATATCAACAAATGACTCATTCAAAAGTATAGTCTCAATAACAAAAGACTATATTCAAGAGTGTAATCTCATTAATAAAATATTATTCAAAAAGTATATTTTCATCAATAAATTACTTCACATCAAGAGTGTAAAACATCCAATGAAGTAAAAATTCCAACTCAATAGATTAATCCACCTATGGCTCCAACCAAATAGTAATTCACAAACTCAAGTGATCAACTTAATCACATAAGTTACTCTCAACCATTTTTTACCTTAATCCTAAGATAAAATCAACAATCAACAATCAATCTGATCATGTAGGTTAATCTCAACCTATGTGCTTCAAGAAAAGATCAAATAAACAACCCAACCAAGTAGATTAATCTTAACCTATGGTTTCAATCAATAATTGGGTAAACTTATCAACCCAAATAGGTTATTCTCAACCTAGGGTTTCAATCAATAATAAAGTAAACTTCTCGACCAAAATAGGTTATTTTCAACCTAGGGTTTCAATCGATAATAAAGGAAACTTCTCGGACCAAATAGGTTATTCTCAACCTAGGGTTTCAATCAATAATAAAGTAATGATCAAGTGATCATTTAAGTATAGGTTAAGAATATGTCATCACATCCTATCATACCTTTCATACCAACATTATTGTTGTATTTCTAAACCTTATCATCCCAAGGTTTCCTAACATTATAAGCTAATAGTGTCAAGTCACCTCATGACAACAGTACATTTCACGTTTTTTATACATGTAGTGTAGACTATCTATGTATAATCTAAATAGAAACATCATCAACTAATTTCCCATATAGGACATATAAAAGTGTTAACCTAATAGATAGGTTTCTTAAGCAAGTAACAAACAAGACCATGCAAGTATAGCAAGCATCACATATACTCGAAATCATTCCTTTCAACATAGTAATCAAAATTATTTAACCTTTCATTCATAAAAGATAAAGGTTTAGATACTAGCATGCCTGCTAAAAGCTATACGCCAATTGACCAAGTGGTTCCTTAACTAAATCCTCTCTAAGAATCAGCTTGCAACTCTTTCCACTTCTTAATCCCCTCTTCACAAAATTCCCTCACAATAACTCTCACACTATTTTCCTTACAACTTCTCTCAACTCAAAAAACAAGAATTTCTCAGATAAAAATAGAAAAATGCAAGTGAATGTGTGCCAAATGAGGTAATCCTCTCCTCTATTTATACAAAAACATGAGCCTTTGGTGCTCACCTAAATCGGCCCATAAATGGCCTTAAAAGCATCACACCCATTGTTATATGTTGTGTATACTTTACAAAACAAGTTTATTTACAATAGCCATAGCTATTGCACAGTATAAATAACAATCGATATATCCACCGATTTATATATTAATCAATTTGTATCAATCGATTTATTATAATCGATTCACTATATAAATATATAAACTGATATAAGTAATATGATATATATGTATATTATATATATAATTTTATATTCATAAGATAATAAAAACATATAAATCCATTAAATATATTAAGTAATTATATATTTGTATTATATATATGCATATACCATTACCCTATTATCCAAACTCAAACATATATATACACTTACATATATATACAAAATATGTATGATTACGTTTTCATCAACCGATATATATATATTCATACATATATGTGTGGTCTATGTCCATTCAATTTCCCTATGCAAACGATGTACTCGTGCATGGTTATTGTTTATACTCACGCACATGTATATATATATATATATATATATTCATTATATATATATAATCATCGATTAGAAAATGAACAAGGAAGAACTCACAGATATCTAAGAGACTCAATCATATAACTCAAATCACGAACAACCAATAAACTAGAGAACAAAACGAAAGTCATTCAATTCACCCCCAAACACGAACATTCGCAAACAAGATCATGTACTGACAAGACTAAGGTAACTTACCATTTCCCCAAACTGTCTTGACTTGACTTCACTAAACTAGAGGTGTGTGTGTGTGTGTGTGAAAGCTCGGTATATATTAATGGTTACCAAACCAAAACTCTTCTCCTGAGTGATACTTCCCCTCCCTTTCAGAGGCGTGAACATGTACCTACATCCAAATTAATACATTGCATAGGTAGTTAGACATTCATATGAAATCCACAAGTGCATCATTGACAAAGCATAAGAATATTCATACTAAAATACGTATTCTTTCTTTGCATTTCATCAATATAACATAATTAATCCTTCAAAGTAATAATGTCTTAATACCTATTTCAGTATTTCACTCATTTATCAATCATATCAAAATCTTGATTTGCATTCATTGTCCTATTTACTCGTGAAGGTAAAAGTAACTTGGTAGCAAAGAAATGGGGTGTAACTTCTATACTTACAAATTGATCTATGAGAGGCAATCTAGAACAATCCTGATCGAAACACTATCCAACTTAGCCACTAGCTTATCATATATAGTATTGACCTCCCTATTTTTTGGATTGTAACCTTTCATACATTCTAAAACTAAATCTAATCATTGAACTGATATTGGAAAGACAGTAATGTGAGCCAATCCACTCTTGAATATCCTCTGAGACAATGGTGATCACTTCCCCTCTTCTATGGTTTTCCAAAAGTCTTGTAGGCTAATGTGACCCAAATTTGTATCCATGATCTCAAAAAGTGTACTTTCTAACACTAACATGAACTCATACCATTTATATTTGTACTTCATGATTGTAAATAAGGATTATGCTACTTGATCAATTTGTCTGCAAAGAATCCTAATATCTTATTTCAAAGCTCTCATAAGAGTTCACAGGCCTGGTTTATACTTCCACATTTGCATGCATGTCTACTGAAACACTTGCAACTACAACATTGTCACTACTAGAAATTTAAAGGGCCCAACAATGCTCTCATACCATGTATGCTGAACTCATACCATTTATATTTGTACTTCATGATTGTAAATAAGGATTATGCTACTTGATCAATCTGTCTGCAAAGAATCCTAATATCTTATTTCAAAGCTCTCATAAGAGTTCACAAGCCTGGTTTATACTTCCACATTTGCATGCACGTCTACTGAAACACTTGCAACTACAACATTGTCAAACATCCATTTTGCTTTAACAAACCCTAACGCATATTTCAATGCTCTCAAACCTTTAATTTTTTATTACAGAGATATAGCGGATGAAATTTCCATTTTGAAGCAATAATCTTAAATCACTCTTCCATTGTCTCATCAAGCTTATTCACCAACTAAGCAAAATTTTCTCTATCCGTTATTCTTTGGTGAATGCTAATTTTGTTTCAAAATCTCCAAATTTTGTGGAGGATGCTTGCAAATACAGTTGAATCTATAGAAATTTAAAGGGCCCAACAATGCTCTCATACCATGTATCAATTTAAATGCACAGAATAACACAGATTTGTTGCTCTGTTTCCCAAGCTATTAGGTATACACAAACTCAAAAATGTGGAAGCACAAGGAGACATGCAACTTTCTATTCAATAACTAGAAATTACATTATAGAAAAACATAAAACTTAAAACTCAGAAAATAAACTCTAACTACAAACTACAAACTACAAATTTCGGGGAGTCTTCAGGAGCTGCTCAACCAGACTGTCAAACTTCAGGAGCTCATGGGAGCTTATTGTCAAGAGCTACGCAGAGCTCTTTCAAGAGCAAACACTGCTCAGACATAAACTACATTTGTTGTTGTTTCAGGAGCTTCTAGGAGCTCACACAAAAAAATCTTTACACAGACTAATGTTGCAAAAATTATTTCCAACATTCTGATTGACAGAATTAACTGCCTTTATTCATTTTGTCTTCTCAAAACATTCCCTCTCAAATTCAAAATTACCTACCACCATAAATTCAAAATTCAAAATGAGCTACCACATTTATTTCTGGAGTTGTCAGGAGCTGTAGGGATGATCCCCAAAATAGAAGGGGCTCCTGACGAGTAGGTGAAACTACAAGGGGTTCTAATGGATGAGCAGGAGGCTCAGGAAAATAATAAATTCCAACACTCCCCCTTTGTCTTGAGCCGAAAAAAACAAGATCAATCCTGACCCAAATCAACAACGCCCAATCTACCCTTAGACGCTCGAAATTGTCCTTTCTCAAAGGCTTGGTGAATATGTCTGCTAGCTGCTGCTCAGACCTACAAAATACCATTTTAATTTTGCCATTTTCAACCAATTCTCTAATAAAATGATACCTGATTTCAATGTGCTTGCTTCTTCCATGAAACACGGGAATTTTTATTGAAGCTATTGATGAAACATTGTCACAAAAAAAAAAATCCATCCTCTTGTTCTTCTCTCAAATCTACCAAAATTCTTCTCAACCAAATAGCTTGACATGCTGCTACATTTTCTGCTATATACTCAATCTCAGTTGTTGATAGGGAAACTATAGGTTGCTTCTTGGAATCCCATGAGATAGCTCTCGAACCCAAATGAAACACATAGCCCGATATGCTCTTCCTATCATCCAAACTTCCTGCCCAATCACTATTCCTGTATCAACCAACCCAAACTCATTTGTTGTTGTGTACAAAATTTCATATCCTTTGGTGCCATTCACATAACTCAAGATTCTTTTACCTGCTTGCCAATGGGTGTCTCTTGGAGTCTCCATAAATCTGAAAATAAGACTCACTCCATGCATTATATCAGGCCTAGTTGTAGTCAAGTATATCAAACTTCCAACCAAACTTTTATACATGGTTGGATCTGCATTGTTGTTGCAATCTTCCTTGCTCAACTTTAGACCTATGGTTGTTGGTTTTGGTGCAAACTTGCTTTCAAGCATCCTAAATCTCTTCAAGATTTCATTTGCATATTTTTTTGAAATAAATATACCATCATGCATTTGTTTTACTTCTATGCCTAGAAAATACCTCAAGAGACCTAAATCTATCATTTCAAACTCTCTTTTCATGGCCTCTTTAAAATCAGCAATGAGGAAATCATCATCCCCAGTAAAAACTAAATCATCAACATACAAGACAACAAACAAAATATTACCATTTGTTGCCTTGATGTAAAGACTGGACTCACCATCGCTTTTGCTAAATCCGTTGCTCATGAAATATGAGTCAATCCTATTGTACTATGCTTGTGGAGCTTGCTTCAACCCATAAAGAGCTTTTAGGAGCTTACACACCTTGTGTTCTTGACCTGGAACTTCATATCCAAACGGTTGCTCCACATAAACTTCCTCTTTCAAAACTCCATTTAGGAAGGCAGACTTCACGTCCATTTGAAACACCTTCCATTTGTGTTGGGCTGCAATTGTTGGCGGGTGGTCAGCACTCCCCTCGGGATTCGTGACATGGACTAACTGCCTCCCATGGATTCGTTAACTCTGGCAGTTGTATCGAAAATTTATAGGTTGATATTTTGGTGCAATGGCAATTGTGGGCCAACAAGTGGTACCAGAGCCAAAGGTTTCTGGTTTGAATCCCCTCAAGTAACGTTGAGGGGGAGTTTTTTGGCAGGTGGTCAGTGCTCCCCTCGGGATTCGTGACATGGACTAACCGCCTCTCATGGATCTGTTAACTCTAGCAGTTGTATCGGGCATTAATAGGTTGATCTTTTGGTGCAATGACAACTATGGGCCAACAACACACAGTCTTCATCCTTGCAATAGGGGCATACTTCTCATCACAGTCTCTCCCAAACTTCTATTTGTACCCCTTAACCACCAAAAGTGCCTTGTGCCACTCTATGCTTCCTTCGGTATTGTACTTGCTCTTGTAGACCCATTTCATCCCAATAACTTGCTTGTTGGGAGGAAAATCAGTTAACTCCCATGTGTTGTTCCTCTCTATTGCATCTATCTCCTCATCCATGGCCTCACACCATTTATCCTCTTTCACAACATCCTCAAAATAAATCGGATCACTATGAGAAAATAATGCAAAATTTATGTTTCCATAAAACTCTTCATCATACCTTTCATCTTGGTAGATCTCCCTTAGACTCTTGGTCTTCTTTGGCATTAGGGAGGTGAGAGTGGGCTCTGAACTTTCATTACTGTTGTTGCTCTATTGAACAAGCTAGTTCAGGAGCTCTTGGGAGCTTTCAGGAGCCAATCTTCTTGTTGTCTCTGGTTGCTTGCCTTTCTGTCTACTCATTTCAGGAGCTGTCAGGAGCTCTCTGCAGCCAAATATATGGTTGTCTATGATTGTCTTCCTGACTGTCTTCCAGCTTTAGGAGCTAGCAGGAGTTGTCAGGAGCTCTCTTCGACTAAGTTCTATGAAAGTCTATTTTACTGTCTGTTTGTTTTAGGAGCTCTTAGGAGCTATCGAGAGCTAACTATTTTTGTTGTTGTAGGATCTTCTTGCTCTTCATACTCATCTTCTTCATCATCCTGAACTGTCGGGAGATTTCGGGAGCTGTCAGGATTTGTCGTGTCATCCCATGACTCATCTTCTAAGAACTCCACATCTCTACTAATGATGATTTTCTTGGTGACCGGGTTATACAACTTGTAAGCTTTGGACTCTTCACTATAGCCTGTGAAAATGCATTTCTCACCCTTGTCATTCAATTTCTTCCTCTTCTCTTTTGGCACAAGTGCATATGCCACACACCCGAACACTCTCAAGTACTCAACCGTTCATTTTTCATTTTGTCCATGCCTCTTGTGGTATTTTGTCACGGACCGCATTTGTTGGACTTCTATTTATCAGATAAACAACTATTGTTATAGCCTCTCCCTGATATTTAATCGGGAGTCCCTTTGCTTTCATCATGCTCCTTGCCATCTCCACAATGGTCCTATTCTTTCTCTTAGCCACTCCATTTTGTTGCGGAGTATAACTAACAGTTAACTCCTTGATGTCATTTTACCTACAAAAATTTATAAAACAATTGGAGGTATACTCTCCTCCTCAATCTGACCTTAGGACCTTGATCACATGTCCACTCTCGTTTTCAGCTTGGGCCTTAAACAACAAAAAACTTATCAAAAGCTTCAGACTTACGCTGCAAAAAATACACCCATGTCTTACGATTGAAATCATCAATAAAGGTCATAAAAAATTGGCTTTTACCAATAGATGTGATTTACATAGGGTCTACCAAATCCGTGTGCACCAGCTTCAATGGTGTTTTTTCCCTTGTAGAGTTACCCGATTAAAAGGGTTGCCTATGTTACTTGCCTAAAATGCAAGCCTCACACCTAACATTAGTCTCTATTATTCTTGAAAAACCATCAACCATATTGTTTTTGGACAAAAGACTTAAACCAGCAAAACCTAAGTGTCCATACCTGATATTCCATAGCTTGGAGGGGTCTTGAATGGTGCTCTTGAGGGCTACTGAATGTACTGTTTTACATTTTCCATTCATGAGAGGTGCAGCAACAGACTGGGATGAGAAACACGTCTCAATCTTCAAAGCAAACATCCGATTCTTTGTTATTTGAACTACTCAAAACACTTTTGTCCTCTCATTCTTTTCATAAATGATGCATTGACCCTTCTCCATTAGCACTTTGTATCCATTTTGGATCAGTTTTTCAACACTCATGAGGTTATGCTCTAACCCAAGTGAAAAAAATACATTCTAGACTTCCTTCTCTTCACCTTGCTTGGTGCAGATCATAATAGATCCTTTGCCCTTGCTTGGAACTATTTCATTGTTCTCCATTCTTATCTCAGATTTTACATTCTTATCAATGAAAGAAAATAAACTTTCATTACCACTCATGTGGCTTCTACAATCGCTATCCAAATACCAGACTTCGGGGCTACCTTCTTCACCAATGTTGCACATGATGAAGGCTATGGACTGATTGTCTTCAGCTATATTTACATTTTGTCTTGGTTGATTATTGTGGTTTTTCCAGCACTCACTTGCATGATGACCAAATTTATGACAGTAGTAGCATTCAACGTTACTCTTGTCGTTTCTCTGATTCGAACTGTTGTTTTTCATGCCTCTTCGAGAGTTGGTCTAAGAGCTACTCACTCCCTCTTGGTTGCTTGCTCGTCCCAAGCTTTCTCCTCCAACATTTCCTAGTCTAGATCTGCTTCTACCTCTTCGGGAGTTGTTTCTACATCTCCCCCTCCCTTTTGCATTTGACTAAGCTTTAAAAAATTTCTCTTGGGAATAAGTAGCAAACCTATTTAGGCATTGGTCATGGGTTTGAAGAGAACCCATCAACTCATCCACCGCCAAAATAGAGAGGTCCTTTGCCTCTTCAATAGAAATGGTGATTGCAGCATACCTCATGGGTAAACATTTGAGGATTTTTTCAACAATTTTCTGCTCCTTCATGATATCTCCATTCGTTCTCAACCGGTTTATCAAACCCAAGAACTTTGTGTGAAAGTCTGAAATAGACTCACTGTCCTTCATTTCAATAATCTCAAAATTTCTTCAAAGTATCTGGAGCTTTACCAATTTGACTTTATCAGTCCCTTTGTAACCGGTTTGGAGGATTTCCAAGTTTCCTTTGCATATTCAGTTGTTGTTATTCTGGGGAAAATGGCCTCTGTAAAGGCTGCTTCTATCAAACTCAATGCCTTAGCATCTTTCTTCCTTTGCTCCTTCAACTGGGTATTATGGTTATTTGTGAGAGTTGCAAATGCAATTGGGTCAGTAACATCCATGAATCCATTTATCAAAAAATCTCACAAATCATTGGCGACCATTATGGTCTTCATCTTCTTATCCCAAACATCATAGTTTTGTCCATTAAAAGACGGTGGTTGCTACCAACTCTTCTCTTCATCTCCAGCCATGTCTCCTTTAGAAAAACTTGATACCCAGAAAAAATAAATGCCCTAACTTACAAAGAAATGGGGCCTATGGCTCTGATACCATGTAGAAATTTAAAGGATTTAAACAAAATTTCCAACATTCTGACTGACAAAATTAACTGTGTTTATTCTTTTTTTCTTCTCAAAACATTCCCTCTCAAATTTGAAATTACCTACGACCATAAATTACAAATTCAAAATGAGCTACCACATTTATTTCTGGAGTTATCAAGAGCTACAGGGATAATCCCCAAAATAGAAGGGGCTCCTAACGGGTAGGTGAAACTGCAGGGGATTCTGAAAAATGAGCACTCATGAAAACAATAAATTCCAACAAAATCTGGCTTTACACCTGCTTGTAGCATTTTCTTAAAAGATTCTTTTAAGGTATTAGAAGGGGCTCTTGACGAGTAGGTGAAATTGGAGGGGTTCTGACGGATGAGCAAGAGTGATGCAAAGCAAGAGGATTCACAACTGAACATGCCATTTACTTGACAACTTTCATAAAATTATTCATCTCAAACAATGATTAAGTGCATTCTAGATCACATTGAAAATATTCTCATGGCAACCCACAATTCAATGCACTGAACTACCATCTATAACTTCCACAAAACAAATCATAAAGCCAATCAATTCAGTGAGATTGAAGATAACATAATTACATACTTCCCTTTTTATGAAGATCCAACAGTGGAAAATAAAGTTATTACATTTTTCCCAAAATTGCAAACCCTAGACAGTGTTCAAACCTGCCCTCACCAAAATGGTCATAAATTATTCAAATCTTACTGAAATTTGATGGTACTTGAAGAAAATGAAACTAGATTCACATATATAACATTTATAAAAGGTCTTAGGTCTTTATTTGATCTTTACAATACGTACCATTCTCTGCAACAGCCTACAACTTTTAGAGAAAACAATCCCATAGGGTTGCCTATGGTAAAATGATCATAACTTTCTCCAAACTCAATGAAAAAACACCAAACCAATTTCAAATGAAAGATAGTTCATCCTTCTATCAATAAAAATTAATTTAAAGTCTGTAAAACTTCATAAAAATCCATACCATGTAAAAGAACAGGGAAGAACATTGGAAATTGTAGAAAAATTCATGCCTTCCTTCATAAATTCTTGTTCCAAACTACCTTCCCCACCCCCATTCAACTTGGAGACCCATTTTTATACTTGTAAAATCAAGTTATGTTCCAACCAACCTACAACTACCATTTAACAACTTTTAACAAACTTTTTAAAAAGTTGTCATTTAACAAGAAAAGTTGTTATGACAACATTTGACAACTTTTGACAATGTTTTCATTTTTTCAACTAAATGACACCAAACCTTCATCAATGACTCCAAATAACTTCAAACATATATAAAATGACTCATTCAAACTTATTACAAGATTAGAACACCTAATTTAATGAATTTATACAATATGGCCTCATGGAGGCTTGAAAGCAAATAGGTGCTCCTGCACCAAACTCCCAAGGGGAAAAGAATTCAAGCGCCTTTGAATTGTCTTCTTCCTTGTCTTCCAATTACTTTTCACTTTTTCTTTTGTCTTTGCAATCATCTTTGGTGATTTCTTCCTTTTATTCTTCTTATTTCTTCTTCTATCAATCGTCCTTGCAAATTGGAGTTCTCAAAACTCTATCAATTCATCATACACTTCACTTTGTCCTTCATGACCTACACATACATAATCCAATGAAAAATCAGAAACAAAATATCGAGACCTTGAGGTCTCCTCCTTGTCTTTCTGTGCTTCAAACTTTTCTTCACCCATGACCAGCTTATTAATATAATTCCCCTTCAAAATCAATTCACTTGCAACCTCAATATCCTTATCTTCTTCTACTTTGATGAGTTCCTCTTCCTCTTGCTTGACTTGTTCATTACCAATCTTACTATCCCATTCTTCTTCAATGGATGCAAACTTTTTCCACAAATCATCTTCTTCATCTTTGACTGAATTTTCTTCCTTCTTCTATTGTCTTTGCTTCTGTATAATCTTCTTTAGAGGCCATCTTAACCTCTTTGACATTGGTATATTCCAACTCCTTTGTGCTTCCTTAAGAAGTTGGTGTTCTTTGTCTAATCTTTCCAACCTTTTGGCTTATCTCTTCCATGGCTTTCTCAAACTCTATTTGTCTTGCCTTCTTTCTTTCTTTTTTTCTCATTTTTTTTTCCTCTCTTTCCTTCTTCCTTCGTGAATCCTCAGTCTGCCAACATCTTTTCAAAAATTTCATCTTCACAAGGAAGTCTCTCCTCGCTTCCACTTTGCCTTGCCTCACGTAGGCAATCAGGTTCCTTCCTCAACCTACAAACAACCACAAACAACTTTCCCAGAGCATCTTCAGGCTCTCATACCAAACTGATGTAGAGCAAGAGGATTCACAACTGAACATGTCATTTATTCGACAACTTTCATAAAATTATTCATCTCAAACAATGATTAAGTGCATTCTAGATCACATTGAAAACATTCTCATGGCAACCCACAATTCAATGCACTGAACTACCATCTATAACTTCCACAAAAAAATTCATAAAGCCAATCAATTTGGTGAGATTGAAGATAACATAATTGCAGACTTCCCTTTGGATTTTTATGAAGATCCAATGGTGGAAAATAAAGTTATTATATTTTTTCCAAAACTACAAACCCTAGACAGTGTTCAAACCTGCCCTCACCAAAATGGTCATAAATTATTCAAATCTTATTGAAATTTTATGAGACTTGAAGAAAATGAAACTAGATTCACATATCTAACATTTTTTAAAAAAAATAGGTCTTTATTTGATCTTTTCAATGCGTACCATTCTCTGCAACAGCCTGCAACTTTTAGAGAAAACAATCCCATAGGATTGCCAATGGTAAAATGATCATAACTTTCTCCAAACTCAATGAAAAAACACCAAACCAATTTCAAATGAAAAGTAGTTCATCCTTATATCAATAAAAATTAATTTAAATTCTGTAAAACTTTATAAAAAATCCGTACCATGTAAAAGAACAAGGAAGAACATTGAAAATTGCAGAAAAATTCATGTCTTCCTTCATAAATTCTTGTTCCAAACTACCTTCCCCACCCCCATTCAACTTGGAGGCCTATTTTTATGCTTTTACAATCAAGTTATGCTCCAACCAACTTACAACTACTATTTAACAACTTTTAACAGTTTTTAAAAAAATTGTCATTTAACAAGAAAAGTTGTTATGACAACTTTTGACAATGTTTTCATTTTTTCAACTAAATGACACCAAATGACTTCAAACATATATAAAATGGCTCATTCAACCTTATTACAAGATTAAAACACCTAATTTAATGAATTTATACAATATGATCTCATGGAGGCTTGAAAGCAAATAGGTGCTCCTGCACCAAAGAGGCTCAAAAAAATAATAAATTCCAACAAAACCTGGCTTTACACCTACTTGTAGCATTTTCTTAAAAGATTCCTTTAAGGTATTTTGTCTAGCAATTCATGTGCCCTATATGTGCTTCCAAGTTGCATGCATGTGTGCTGGCCAGAGAGAGAAAATGATGGTGTGGGGATTATTTTAAAAATCCTTTAAACACCCATTGATGTATATTCTGCAATATGCTTGCATGGCATGGGTAAGAGTTTCTACAGCCTTTTCATCAAATTCATTTGGTACATATATCCTCGGCAATCATCACGTTTCATGAGGTGAGTGCTCTCTTATGCATTCATTCGAACAGCTCCCACTTTGGAGCATAGCTTGGAGGATGGAGGCGTGGGAACTAAGACTTTAACAAACCCCTTCGAAATGCATGGTGTGGCTCATTCTAGCTTCTGCATGGATCAAAATACATATATACTCGTTTCAAAGCTCCCTACATTGAGAGGCTTGGAAATTGGTATTTACAGCCGCTAGCATATTTACTTGAAAGTTTCAAAATCCATTTCAACAAATCCATTTTGCACAGATCGAGCAAGGCATTCTATGAGATGAGTATTCAAGAAGCTTTTGCGCCTTATTTATGCTTCCAATACATTTGTTTAAAAGTTTCTAGACTTGTTAACGACCCCTTCGAGCATGGTCCGCAATCATGGAATTGCATGAAACCACATTTTTCAGATACATTTTTTAAGCTAGCCCATTCACCTGGTTTAAGCCTTCATGAACACATGTTTAAGAGGCGTCTACACTCACAATACCTTTTAAAATCCCTTCAAGCTTTGATAAATTCCAATGCAAAGTTTCACGTTCTTGTTTGCATGGTATTACAAATGATTGGCAAGACAATCTAAACTCTTTGCCTGCGCCTTCACATTGGTAGTATCTTGAGTAAAACATCTGGAATCGCAATATGTATCAAACCCCTTCATTATGCATGTATGGCGTGAGAAATTATATTGTAAATATGTCCAGCTTTCAACGCAATGCTGCACTGCAAACTTTTGTTAACTTTCAGTATAGGTAGGTAGGAGATGAGCATAGTTCCCATCGAGTCAGCAGAGGAGGGCACGGACGCACCATAATAACAAATCCACTTAGCCTCTGCGAACTGCATACTTTTATTAATAGTGGTGTGAGAAATAACACCTTCTCCAAGATTTTGACTTGAGTTTCATTCACCTCGTGCAAGAGTTTGTTTTTATTCAATATCTCTCGCGATGGGAAATTAACTGAAATAATTAATTGAAATTTTCTAAGTTAAGAATTTGGGTTGTGAATTTTTACAATTCAATTTTGGTTAAATGGACAATCCAATTTTTGATTCTTAGAGGGTTGTGAAAATTCACAACTTCACTTTTGCTTTTTAATTTTAAGTTGTGAGTTTTCACAACTCATTTTTATTTTGATTCTTTTTGTTTTTCCCACTTAACTTCATTTTCCATTTATTACTTATTTTTATTAAAAGTAATTATTAAAACTTGAACATTGAGAACTTTACTTTATGATCATAAATTGATCAAGCAACATTTTGTGTTTCAAAACATTTTAATTCTTTTACAAAAATGCTAAAAACCATCAAATGATCTACGAGCTAACCGTCAAAGAACCAACGCATGTGAAAATAGAAGCATTAATATCTCACAATCTTTCATGCACCATGACTCGAAAACTGGTCACATTGGTCAAACTACACATTGAAACATTCTCATTAAAGGAATTTACACCATCTCATACTGATTTTCAAATTTAATTGTTTTTTTGTGAATTTCACCAATTTTCACTATTGAACCTGGTTGAATTTGATCAAATGAACTATTTCATTGAACTTGGCATGATAAATTTGATTTCGACATAAATAAACTTGATTCACTTTGAAAACAATATGACTCAAATTGACAGTGATGAAAGATTAAGCTTACAATTTTGATCAAAAACATGTTTTTTACATGGCAAATGTTTGAGGAGGACTCATTACATCATTTTGGAACAAATGATTTTTTTAGTGGATGCCATTAAAAACGGGGATAGCAATAACATAATATGCAAATATTGGAAGTATATGATACATAAGATCATTATGAATTTTCCATCATCAATGTAGGACAAAACAACCATCATGAGAGGACTCTCAATAAATGGCATGAAATAAAGACATAAGGCACAATATAGAGAGTGAAATGAGAAAAGGAGGATCACAACATACACATCATTTATGAAAAATTCAAAGTGACAAGGAAGGATAAGACAATATAAATTATATAGAGAAGGATCGCAACATACATGTCATGAGAAAAAAGGTAAAACAAAAAAAAAAAAACCAATGGCATAAGATAAAATAAGACGCATGCATAACAATAAAAAAGTGACATGACAATACAACACATGTTCAATGTCAATATGCATCAATGAAGATGTTTTTTCATCATCCACATGCTAGCTAAGAACATGAAAACAAACTACTACAAAAAGGAAATCTAATACAAAGAAATAAATATGCAAAAGAGAGCTTGAAGTCTCAAAGTTACAACCAATAATGTGGGAAAAATCTTCTAAAAAATCTCTCTTATTATGATCATATGTCCAATTTCAATATCCTTAAGTGAATGGCTCTCATAATCATATGAAGTAGTGCACTTAATGAAAATATTTGAAATGCGTGTAATTATTAATTTGTTTATATCCATGGAGTGAAAGAAAAAGATAACACTATGAGAAAAACTATGCAAGTTACAGGACTCTTTAAAAAACTCAACAAATTGACACACAATATGAGATATAGTCTAAAGAAACCCTTATAGGAAAAATCCAACCTCCAAAGCACATTGATTATATTAAATCTAAACCAAAGATTACAATACAATAGAGTAGTAGTACTATCTATGAGAGATCTTCACCTTTGTTTTATGGAATCAATCCAATAGTATAACCCTACAATAAAAATTATATAAACTTCTTGCAAGCATCCAATATATAGGCACAGGGAATCCGAGAAACCACACTTGGTTTCTCAAAACCAACTAATAATAATTTAAAATTATTTTTTCAACAAAATAAACAAACTATACTATGAATATTGATATAATATAAACTTCATAAATGTTTATGGATCACTTGTGGACACAATATGTGAGACTATAGAACTATTCAAGTTTTACCTTAGAATTTTGAATGTGCACATATGTCAAATATAAGTATGAACTAATAGGTAATCAAGTACTATCAAATTTACAAACATATCCCTTTGATCCTTTACATAGTTTAATGTGAGTGAATGCTTACACCCAAAAGTTCTTGTGCAAGGAACAACAAATTACAATTAAAAGAAATCTTGAGGAATGGATTCATCCAAGTATAAAATACTAGTGCATTGTTGCTTCCATTAGTAAATTATGACATTGACTAGGAGCCAACTCGTACTTGATTTTGTATCTCCCTTCCTTGTGAGTCAAATGGACTCAGTTGTGAAGCATATCAACTCAAATCACTTTTATGGAGATCCTCAAGGTCATTAAGTCAACACGAATGCATTTGTATCATACAAAAGGTGTGCTCTCATCAATTTGAAACGAGATATATTCATATATATATTAGATTGAAGGACTGTTGGAGGACATTCTAATGTTACCATGGCATACCAAAAGAGTGTGAAGTCTCATTATAATGCAAAGGTAGGTATTGGAAGAAAATAATTCATCAATATCCCTATCTTTGGGATAGCCTCCAAACCTAGGGATGCATCCCCACATAAGAATAGTAGACATTAATCATTTATACATAAGAAAGAACAATGACCCTTGATCTTGTAGTCATGCAAAAAAAATAGATAAGTGACCAAGTTAATCTTAAGTGTATCTTGAAAAGCAACCAAGATTAATCCTACATATAAACCAATACACACACAGCAAATTATGAACACTAACAATTCTCTAAGATTTTAATACTATGTCCACATTCTTTAGGGTCCAATTCATAGGATCTCATGTCCCAATTCAAACGATGATTTCAATTTGGATCTTTATTTTGGCAATGCTCAACCTTTACCAATCAATTACAATTGCTAAAATAATTGAGACATGCTTTATGTTGCCACACTTTTGACTTTATTGAATCTCATTCCAAAGAATTCAATGCAAGGTTCCTAACTCAAAAAGAATGAATTTGAATCCTATAGATTGATGGCTAGTGTTGAATCATCTTTGACAATAATAGCTCACACCATTCACCAAAGAATTTTTTTATCTCCTTGTTATAGGCTCCCATTCAATGACATCATTTATTATAAAATAAAAATTTGTTATACATGCTAGAAAATTTTCTGATTTATATTCATTGATCACTATCTTCAACCTCTCATTCACACACTATAAGAGTTGAATTCCACAAGAGAATAAGATAATAACTAATTAGCATGTTCACTAAGTTGTTAATATCATTGCTAAAACATATTGATAAAAGACTAACAAGATTCTCAAAACTCTTCACTAAATCTTCACCACTATATAATATTTTTCGTTGATATTATTTTTTAGTAGAAAAAATAGTGTTAAACAATTAAGTGCTCTTTTTAATTCAAAGATGGTCATATGTGTTAAAAATTTCTTAAGAAAATGAAGAGATGGCTACATATATGTCTATATAGAAGAAAACAAAAATCTTCCAAATAGCAATTAAGGTAACCATGACCTACTTGGCATTTCTTGTTACTTCAAACTGTTAATGTTTGTAGCTTAGGAAGATATTTTTTCCTAAGTTAATATAATAAATGATTATTAAGGCAAGTCGACCTTATTACAAAATCATATTCTTTATTTCTTAAAGGAGGCTGACCTATATGAAGAGATGCCTTGTTTTGTATATATAAAGGTGAAGTTGTTTCATCAAATCAATCAAGTTCAACTCATTCCAGTTTGTCATTCTTCAGCAATTCGCCTTCCCTTGCAGCAGATCCATTCTCAAGAGAAGTGTTACCATTCATGGAGGAGTGTCTCCATTCATTGTATATACTCAACCTTCTGCAAGGCTTGATTGTAAGCAATATTCTGCACTTTTATATGATATATATGAGAGATTATTTGTTGGATTTTTCTCCCTCGAGTAGGAGGGTTTTCCCAGGTATCTGTTGTGTTCATTGTTCCATGTGGTGTTGCAATTTCTATTTTATGTTAAATCTGATCCTATAAATCTAACATGGTATCAGAGCGGGTTCAGGGAAATCTAACCAGTCTTGTCTAAGCAAAAATTGTAGGTTGTGGGAAATCGAACTCTATCTGAAAGAACGATTTCTTATTGCATAATTTTTTTGAAGATAGATTGCAATCATTATAGAAATTGATTGAAATCAATTTCCCTTGTTAAAATCGTATTTCATCATAGATATCCAGGTCACAGCTTTTGGTAAAGCACCTAGCTCGATCGTGGCCTGTCAGAGATGAAAGATAAAGATAAATTCTAAGGAAGTCGCATATGTTTGGTTTTTGACAGGAATACAAGAAAATGTGAAACTCTCATTAGGCACGATTTTTGGAGAGAGATTTAATAAAGTATAATATGTTCAATCAAACTCAAGAGTCAAACAAAGATAATAATCAAGAGCTGTTGAAGATTTGAATTATCGATTTCAGGTAAAGACAAACATAGAAAGGATCGAGTGTTGCTTGCATGACCACACCAACAAAGGTGAATAAAGTCAAATCCAGTTGACATTCAAATTGAATACAATATCCATTTAGAGGGGAGTTGTCGATATACAAAGAAAGAGGCGACCAAACAAATATCTTTGTCACGGCAACTTCAGTTGGGAGCAACGTGTGAGCTTTGAATGGTCAAAGACCATATTCAAAGCTACCATCAGGAGACGAGAATTGGAAACAAAAATAAGTACAAGGTGATCGCACCATTTTAGAAGTATCATATTGTTTTGGGCGATTAATTTAGTCAAATATTCATTGAATTTCACTTGGGAGAGTTCGTGGTCATTCAAGGAGGATTGGCACTGCATTCTATCCAGAGGAGTTTGGCACATTTTGAAGAATCGTGAATTTCAAGTAATTTTGGGCACAACCTTCTAACAGTCATGTGGACGTCTTTGGAGTAGTTTCATTGAAGCCGACACTGTATTAAAGTCGTCAACCGATTAGAGTTGTGTCATCTCTCGATAAAGGGATCTTTAGTTAAGTTTGCTCAGTACCAAAGGTGAGTAGTTGTATATGTGTACAAAGGGAGTTTGGAATGGAGTGGTACCTGTAGAGTTGAAATATACAGTCATGTTGAGCCATTCTATCGAATGATAAATATTGACTACTCTGAAGGAGACATGCCCTAGGCTGAGCCTTCTATTCGTCGCAGGAATTAAAGGAATAGGTTGATACATCTCAAGGACGGAGTAACTAAAGTGAAGTCTCTATATATCTGTCATGTCAGTATAGAGGTCATCATGCTACTGTGAATCTTCCAAGTGTTGTGCTTAGATGAATACGCTGCAAATTGATTGAGTTCAAGCTGTAATATGGCTACAACATAATCAACATAAAGAGATAAGTATTTTATGCTTGTATCATGAATAAATTTCATGCAATTGGGAATAGTGAATCATGTATGATTCTAGCATTGGCATTTCTCTTCTGGATAGTTTTATTAATCTCTCTAAAATGTTTTCAGGATGGACCGAGAAGCATAAGAGATTGCATTCAAGAGAAGAAGAGCTTGATAGATCCTGTGAGGAAGTCACGCAGGCTGAAGAATGGAGACACAGCTTGCAACCATGGGACTAAGTTGGTGGCTGGAAACATCTCTCAAAAGGGAAGAATCCATACAGATTGTCATTGTGATCAGCTTCTTCGAAGAGGAATTAACATTCAGAGGGAGTCTGACAAACCAACAAAGGCAACCTTGGACGAGGAGGTCAAGAGGTTGATGCAAGTACTTGGAGCTTTATAGGGAGTCACCTCATCATGAAGATCTATTGCAATGTATATTTCTCTATGACGGAGAAGTATGAGGTGAAAGCCCTTGTAGTGTATATTTCTCTATGATGGAGAAGTCTGAGGTGAAAACCCTTGTAGTGTATATTTCTCTGTGACAGAGAAGTATGAGGTGAAAGCCCTTGTAGTGTATATTTCTCTGAGACGAAGAAATATGAGGTGCGAGCCCTTGTTCTTTCCACACATGAGAGTAGCCATGGTGGACATCATGTTGAGAGACTCCATGATGACATCACGTTGAGAGACTTCGTGATGAACCCTTTGTACTTGTGTTTTTCCACACATGGGAGTAGCCAGGGTGGACATCATGTTGAGAGACTCCATGACGACATCACGTTGAGAGACTCTATGATTGACACTTGTACATGTGTTTCTTTCCACACATGGAAGTAGCCATGGTGGATGTCATGTTGAGAGACTCCATTACGACATCACATTGAGAGACTTTGTGATGAACCTTTGAGCTTTCCACAAATGGGTGTAGCCATTGTGGGCATCATGTTGAGAAACTCCATGACAAAGATATCTGGAAAATACCTCCCTAGCTAAGAGGGAGTGTTAGTGTTTGTAGCTTAGGGAGATATTTTCTCCTAAGTTAATATAATAAATGATTATTAAGGCAAGTCGGCCTTATTACAAAATCATATTTTTTATTTCTTAAAGGAGACCGACCTATATGAAGAGACACCTTGTTTTGTATATATACAAGGTGAAGTTGTTTCATCAAATTAATCAAGTTCAATTCATTCCAATTTATCATTCTTCAGCAGATCCATTCTCAAGAGAAGTGTTACCATTCATGGAGGAGTGTCTCCATTCATTGTATATACTCAACCTTGTGCAAGATTTGATTGTAAGCAGTATTCTGCACTTTTATATGATATATATGAGAGATTATTCGTTGGGTTTTTCTCCCTCGAGTAGGAGGGTTTTCCCAAGGTATCTATTGTGTTCATTGTTCCATGTGTTGTTGCAATTTCTGCTTTATGTTAAATCTGATCCTATAAATCTATCACAACCATCACCTAATTACTATGGTTTTATTTTATATTTATAACTAACAAGTGTGGTGATTTTATCTTAAAATCAATTTCAATTTAAAATTTGTAAATCTTACAAAATGTCAACCAAATGAAACAAATTATTTATAGATAAATTTTAAAGTATCATTTTCAAAAAATTTTAAAAAAAAATCAACCATATGAACCTAAATATTTATAGATAATAATTTAATCTCTCATTGTATTTTGTCTAGCACTACATAAGACATGATATAAACTTCACAAATGCTTACACATCACTTATGGATACGACATGCAAGACTCCAAAGACTTCACAATTTTAACACAAAATTGTGAATGTGCACTTCATGAATACGTACAAACTACAAAGTAATGAAGTATTATGACTTTATAGATATATTCCTTTAATCATTATCGTATGGTCTAATGTGAGTGAATGTTACAATAAAAGAATTCATCTATTACATCCAAAAGTTTCTCAATAGATAATGAAGGAGAGAAAGCAAAAGTAAGTACTATTAAAAGAATTTGTAAGATGAGTGACTCAAGAAATAGAAGACTACTACATTATTGCTTCTATTGATAAATGATATATGTTGGGAAAAAATCCATACATAATCTTCATCTCCCTCGCTATGAATCAACAAAATCCATAGCTAAGAGGTGTATCAGCTCAATCATTTTATATGGAGATCTTCAAGCATCATTAATGCAACAAGAACATATTTAATTTCTAAGTAAAGATGTATTTTATCAATTTTTAGGAAGAGGCACTCATATACTCAAGCCCAAGAATTCTTTCAAGACTTCTTGACAACCCAAGGATAGCAGGGCATTGTCGTGAAATACCTAAAACTAGAGATCTCCTCTACCACTTTCCTAAAAGATGAGAACATCCTTTAAATTTGGGGAAAGGAGGGATGGGATGAAGTTATTCCACCCCCGTCTCTGAAACATCCCTCAAACCCTAGAATGCATCCTCATGGAAGGCAAATAACAAAATGTATATGCCGAGGAAACACAACAAATTTAACAGTACACAAATAACTTAATATTGATTCATCAAAAATATGTAGTCAAAGAGAATAGCATAAAATAGTGTTTGAATACATCACCAAGAAAACTATTCAACCACCAAAGAAAAATTGGTGGAATTATAGCAATTGGTGGAGTAATGTCTAAATCAAAATTTGCATGAGTGCATATCAGGTTGTAATTGTTCTAAATATTTCCACATTGTATGCAACATATATTTTAAAAGTATTGAAGATGATACCTCTTAATCATGTTGTCATAGGATAGTTTTTCATGAAGTTCGCACATGTCATTAATAATGTCATTGTGTATCTCATTTAATTAAATGACAGCAAAGCTGCTACCTTCTCATAATTCTACCCTTGGAATCTTTCCATAAATTCTAAATCTAAAAACAATATCTAACTTCTCTCTCAAGTTAAACCATTTGCATCAAGTTCATCAAATTGGATGAGCTCAAGTAGCAAATCATCAAGGCTATCATCGTGGAGACAAGTTCAAAATTTAAGAGACGTGTTACATGCTTAAATGTACAAATGTTGAATGTTGAATGTTGAAACAAGTAACTACCACATCCAATCTGGGTGTGGCATACCCCAACAATTGAAGCCATTGATGTGCAAGCATCTAAGGATAACTTACCAATCACAAAGAAAAGCATTGCATTATCTTCCCAAACTGTACCATATGTCACCACCAAAACTGAGAATGCAACAGAAAAATAAAATTATATCCCCAACTCTATGGCATGTAAGAATTCTTCCCTCCAATTTTGTAATAATTAACTAACCATTAAGCTAATACTTTCATCATTCTTGCAATGTGATTCTTTAACCCATACAATCCAAAACCAGGTAAATAACATTAAATTTTCATTTTAGACAAAATCAAGGGAGTGTGTTACCCAAATGTTACGATATGATGAAACTAGCAATACAATAACAAACTAAAGTTGTCTCTCAGTCCCCATCTTGGAATATACAAGACATTATCAACCCTTCAGTCTTGTACCATACCTGTAGTTTCCACCACATCAGTTTGTAGGAATGGTTTAGCAATACACTCATATAAGGATTAATCTGCCGTAGATATTCATGCATAAACCTCTGGGTCACTCTACCCCTGACATCTATATTGTTTGTCATTCATAATAATTTTGCTTTTGGACTTACCAAACATCCTCCTTGTCACTAAAGATTAAACTTCTACATCTTTCTTTTGAAAGACTATATATGGCACTTGTGTCAAACTGAAAGACATATATACCACATTGTATAAAAGTTTAAAAACTTGAATGCCCAAACCATGCATGTGCTTAAAATTAATTTCCAACTTGACTTTAGCAAGACTACACCTCACATGTTAACATATTCAACAATGACATTTTTCACCATCTGAGAGACAAGAAAGGTGCATAAGACCTATCAGACAACAAAATTATTTATATTTCAATGCGTCACTTTCATTTACAGGGATATTGAAAATCAAATCACCAAATTCTTTTGAGTTCTAATATCATGAAATTTGTTCAACTCCATTTTCCTTGCTACAGCAAACAAATCCATTTGAAAGATTTCCAAAGATGTAACTCAAACTGACATAAAGGGAATCTGCGCTGCAATTATTAATAAATTTTTCCTTATGTGCTACAAATGTCTTAATGAAAAAGCTTTTACACTGAATTAAAGTAATAGTAATAAGACCATCCAGATGTCTAGCCTATTACCTCCAGAGATTGGCATAAGGTTTTCTAGCCCATTTCATTGAGTTGTTACCGGTAGCTTAAGCATGGTATTGTGAGTTCACAAAAACTTCACTGATCCGTCTTTTAATACTGGCCCAGAAGCTTTACTTTAAGATTTGCTTCATCTCCAGTCGCATTAAAGAAAATCTTTAAAATAAGTTTAATTGGTTCTCACAGGCCTCTTATCCCAGGCATCAGGTGTTAGCGAAATGGTTTTTCAAAGAGTCGGTCACTATTCTGCCATGTTAACCAGATAACACAGCCGAAAGTACTACAAATTTCCCATGAAAAAATTGAAAGAACTATTGCAGACAAATAGTTCTCCATAAAATGCATCCTCTCACATTCAACAAGCAGGTAACATATTCTATCAGAGATAAATTCCTGTAACTCAAGAACACTAACATATAAACAAAAGCAATGACCGTGTTGAATAGTTTTAAAGACCTGCATGGCCTGTGTCAATATCCTGAAGTCCGTACTCATCTAGATGAAAATAGCAACAAATATGTGAATATTTGACACCCCAAATCATTGCAAACTACCAACTGAATTTTCAGAAAAAGTGTTTTTCTGAACGAATTAGAAAAAAAAAACTACTTTGTAGCAAGTATATAAAAGGAGACTACAAATTTACCACTTATTAGTCATATAGTGGACAAGGTAAATACCTTACGTGCTGAAAAATATGAATAAACACGCTTTTACATCCTATTTATGCACTTCCAAAATATCATTATCATTTCTCAGGACACTATTTTGATTATCAGGTACAAGAAACTCCTAGTATGTATTTAAAATTGTTGCTGGTATCTAAAGCATGGAGTTATGAGTGCACAATAACTTTAGTAACTCTTTCAAAACTGGCCCAGTAGCTTTACTTCAATCCTCGCATCATCCCCAGTTGTGTTGAAAGAAGTCATTACAAGAAATTGAATTAGTTATTGCTAGCCTCTTATTCCATGCTTCCAGTGTACGATAAATGATTTTGCAACCAATTTGTTAATATTCTATATTGTGGAAACTTGACACAATCTAAGCCAGAAATCATTACAAAGAACATTATGGATTGTGGAAACTTGATATCATTGATTCTATATTGTGTTAGCCATATAGCACAGCCAAAAATTCCGAGTTCCCAAGAAACAATAAAGAGGTGTATTGCAGGTAAACAATTCTCCATTAAATTATTCACATAGCATCTTCTATTGAAGGTAAATTTCTCTTCACACCCTGAAAGATTAAAAAAATAAACAAAAGTGATGACTGGGTGCTGTCTGCCCACCCACACAGGTGTGTGTGTGTACAATGTACATACATTATATATATACAGACACATATACACATGCACGCACATACACACACACATACACATGTGCACACAAGCACATACACACACATATTTCAAAAACTATTATTATTTCTTTTCAAAATGGTATGGAATTTGTATTATCAGGTACAAATAATTGCATCTCAAGGTTCAACAATTCCTGTGCCAGCTTATTCAAGTTTATCGTTTTTACTTTTTACCAATGACAAGATTCCAATGTCACTTTAGAATCTGGACACAATATTTAACCAAATGAACTGACTTTGTAATAATCTTAAGTTACGAAAATGCTAGCCCTACCAAAAGCTTTCCCCAAATATATGAATAACATAAAATATGAAGCACTTAAATATTAACAGATCCAAGATGGCACCTTACAATGCATTCCCAAGAGAAGATTAGGCCCTCACAGAGTGGCACCTGAGTAACCCCTACTTGAAGATTTGGAATTCCCAATTAAAATATCAATATCAGATCTCTATAGACTTCATCTATATTTACAAACTCTCTTTCTTACAATCATAACATCTCTAGTCAGGATCTCACGAGGTATCATGTTTGGATGGTGGCGATGAAATGGCAACATCAATGATGCCACAAATAGATGTCAATGCAATTAACGACATCTCTAACAATTTTACAATACATGGAATCAATTCCTACAAATATTTTTGTTTGTTCTGTTGAAATAAAAAATTGTGCAATTGATTACAATAAGTATCTATGGGGAATCCACAAATAATTAAACTAAAGCAAACAAAAATAGGAGTAAGGAACATTAAAATGACCTATCAAGCAGGTAAATTTGCCACATCTCAGAAACATTTTGTTTGAATGGTTCCATCAAAAGGCACAAGGAGCGCAAACACAATTCAAAAGCTTCAAACATGAACAGAAGCATTATGAATGATCAAAATGCCGATCCATCTGTCTATCAGGACCACCCCTTACTGCATGTCTCTGATCCCTAAAATGGCGAAGGAGTGCTTGGGCCTACAAAACAATGTCATAAACCACATAACAAATTAGACAACTTTGAGGATTTTTCTTTAGTCAGATCACTTATACTGCAATAGAGATGGTCTACAATTACTCCAAATGAGGAATGAGTAGTCACCTTCTCTTTTGCCCGTGGGGTACCAGATTGTGCCAAAGAAACCAAAGGTGGAATAGCACCTTCTTGCAAAACCAAAGCTCGAGACCTATTGCTATTCGTACAGAGTTGAAGAAGTGCCGCTGCAGCATTTTCTTTTCCTCTCTGAGAGCCTAGCTCCACTACCTCCACCAGAGCAGGAATGCCTCCCTGCTCACCAATAGCAAAGCGACCTTCAGGAATAGTTGAAAGATTAGCCAAGACAGCAACAGCCTTATCTACCATTCCAGCAGCAGGGTCCATCAATTCAACAAGAGATTGTATTGCCCCAGCCCGTACTATGCGAGCCTTGTTCTCATGATAAATAGACAGATTAAACAAAGCAGTGGCAGCATCCTTCTTCCCTCGAGGTGTACCATCCCTAAGCAGATCCACCAAAGGTGGGATGGCTCCTGATTGACCAATAATTACTTTGTTCTCTTCCATAACTGAAAGACTAAATAATGTCGCAGCAGCATTCTCTCTTGCTTCAGGACTTCCTGTTTTAAGTACATATATTAGTGGATCAATAGCACCAGCTGCAACAATCTCAATCTTATTGTTGTCATTAATGGATAAATTTAGTAATGCAGTAACAGCATTGTCCTGGGTCTCCATATCAGAACAATGTAATAGTGCAACCAAAGGCCTAGTAGCTCTGCAATTTGCAATTATGATTCTGTTTTCCATATTGTACTTAGCAAGGAGACGTAATTCTGCTGCTGCTGCTCTTTGTACTTCAATTATATCTGACTCTAGATCATCCACCAATTTTTCAATTTTCAGTGCAATGTTTGGACTGTCAGCCCTTGTATCTGACATTGAAGAAATGATCCTAGGCATGAAGTTCCGATCTTCAACTCGCCGCCTCCATAAAGTCAAGCCACTCGATCCAGATCTCTCAGATATTCTGTTTGAAGTTTCTGTATCTCTATTTTCTTTATGTTGAGGACCTTTCACTGATGTTGCCAGTTTTAACTCTCCTGAAATATCACTGCTAAACTGGGAACCATCACTTGATGCTTTTTGACCCTCCAGAGCATTAGTACCTCCAACTGCCAGCTTCTGCCTATCATCCAGACTTGAAGTAGCACTTGAAAAGGATGCCTTTCGGCTTTGCTCAAGAAATTGTTCACAGCCATGATTGCTACTGAGAGTCCCTTTCATTGAAGGTGATTCTTGTTCAATGTCACTCAGTGGTCCACTTTTTGTGCTCAAGTCTTCTTGGTTTTCACTGCTTGAAATAAACCCTGAGTTTTCTTTTTGAGAAATACGGTCTTCCATAGAAGATGCAATACCCCTCAATGTAGGCTGTGAATTTGAAATTCCTAAGTTTCCATCTGCATTTTCATCTCTAGATAAAGAAAAATGCATATCATCCAATTCCTTCTTTTTAGTAGCTGTTTGAAAGGTTTGGCTTTGAGGTATAGTGCATGTTGGAAGCTTTGCTGGTTCAGGTAAGGCAACATTATTTGACTCACACCAATTTGCAATCAATGCCTTTACAGTGTAGTTGGGAATCAGATTAGTATGACTAAGGGTCTGACGTGTTTTAGGGCATGTTGTCATGCCCTGATCAAGCCATTGCTGAATATAAGCTCGTTCATATGTTTGCCCAGAAGCTACAATTACCGGGTCTGACATCAGTTCTAGTGAAAGAGGGCACCGAAAATCTGCAGGAATTGGCACTACTCCTTCTGTTTGGCATTGCTTGACTTCAACTAGGTAATCACATATTTGTGTGATAACGCCAATAACATCATTAATGTATTCTTCTTCTTGCTTGTCATTTTCAAGGCGAACATACTCCTTTTCTTTCTCTAGAGCAGATGCTTCCTTTAATACTTCTTGATTTGATATCAAATTGAATCTATCTGCAATCCATTGTAGTTTCTCACAACTTATCTTAAGACCCTCTCTGTGATCTCTCAGAACAGACTCAACCTCTTCCAAAGTTTGCTCATCTAAAGACTCACATGTATATCTTACCCTTCGCAATTCCTCAGCACAAATTTCAACCTACAATTAATGGAAGAGTGAGTCACTCTCTGCAACCTCAAACAACATAGATAGTAAATATAGAAAAAGTATAAAATATGTAATACTTAAATACCTGAAGCTGTATCTGATCTGGAATACGTAGAGAAGAGAGAGGCAATGAATTCAGGACTCGATAGATATCCAAAGAAACACTTCGAAATTTAGTGATATACTGCTGGCTGCGAAGTACCTGAGATACCAGTAATAATAAACAGTTAAACCTACTTGGAAAAGCTCTTCCAAAGACAAACCATGAAATCATTTGATATACGACAAATCATGAAATCATTTGATATATAAGCATCATCAGAAGATTTCGTTCCTGATATCTCAACTGTAAATACTAGGAAAAACTGAAAATACTGTGCTTTGATGAGAAACATATGAAGCTCAATGCCATTGGCATTTCAACTCTCCCTCAAGAAACGTCATCAGGATGACAATGTGAAAGAGCTATTTCCGAGCTATTTTCTGACTTCCAATATTGACAACAACTCTCCTTCAAAAAAAAATCATATGTTTGAAAAACAATAATTCAAAGGCCCGGCTAGTATCCTCAATTTAACTATACCAATATGTGCAGCATTTTATTTAAATTTTTATTGAATAAAAAAAAAAAATCTGTAATTCTACAGGTATTAGATCATATCATACAGCCATTGTATTCACTCAAACAAACAAAAAAATCAATTTAAATTCTTCAAGCTCCAACAAGCTACATTCATTGTTTTGTATAGACATGTCTCCCTCTCCACAACTCTACGTGGAAATAAAAACCAAGTTGGAGTTTATAAACAATCACTATAGTCATGTGGTGATATTTAGATTTGAAAAGAGGAAGTATGAAGCAAAATAATTTGTCGAAATCTAAGATTTGTAAGAGCATATGATCATAAGATCTCATGCAGAAAGAATACTCAATCTGAGAAGGTAGGATTTTGCATTCAACAAATAAAGCAATAAAAACTATAATGTTATGCTACACAATGATCTGATCAGTGCCACAAAATCATAAGCCTCAAACCTGGAACTTTATGAGGAAGCAAAAGCTACAATAACTCCAACTTCAAACAGATGAAAATCTTAAAAAAGAAATGGTGTTCAGAAAAAAGGACTTTCAGCAATGTCATTAAGACCTTGAAGAACTCAAATCTGAAGATATTTCAGAACACCGACTTTTAGCAGCAACCTTTTAATGAAGGTGAAAAATGTTAATTTTGATGTGACATCAAGAACTGCCTGAGGAATCAAGATCCTCCTCAGCTGCATATTGATGACATGGATGTACATTGTAGATATCCCTCATGAGTATATTTCAAACGCCATTGGCAATAAAGGTTCAAACTCCCAAGCAACAAGTTGAAGACGAGTCTTTCATATTAGAGTACAACTTCTACAGTCCTCTTTTTCATTAAGAGCTTTTGCTATTTCCAGCACATGTCCAAGTTTCAATTCAACATAGAATAGAATAGAAGAAAACTGCTTATTTTCAGCTACATCCAAATAGCATTTATATATACTAATAACGTTAAGTACAAATTCTTAAACATAGAAGAAACAAACTAGACCAACAGGAGGTACTTCAAATAACCAAACACGACTAGCACTAAACACCAACATCTTAGTGCACACCATTTTACGTTTTAAAGTGTTATAATTGTAATTTTTATTTTTTGGCTTTCTTGTTTTTTAAGATGATGTAATTCAAAATTATGTGGGAAACGTGCAAATACTGGCAAATTAGTCTGCAACAGTGCTAGAGTTAAGTTTTACATGAAGGAGACATAAAGCATGGATGGTGGAAAGATGTGAGGATATCTGTAGCATTAAATTTTTGAAAGTCCAATGTCATTTTGGAAATGGAATAGTATTAGGACCTGAGAGCAGAGATGAATGTATAATTTGTGTACAGGAGAGATTACTAGGCTTCTGTCAACTTCACAAGTTAAATTATCACGTCACAAATCTTTGAAATTTTAACACTCAAGCATAGAATTGGCTTCTGCAAAAATATTGATATGGATGCCTGCTTGTTGATTATATACATTAAAAAATGACAGTCAGTACTATACATAAAATGGCCTCAGTGCTGGCAATATCAGGATTAATATTGATATGGATGCCTGCTTGTTGATTATATACATTAAAAAATGACAGTCAGTACTATACATAAAATGGCCTCAGTGCTGGCAATATCAGGATTCCCAACACACATTTAAAATAACCTACACTTCCCTGCCTTCCCTACAGCAAGAAGCAGTAGACCCAACCATCCTATGCAACAGAAAATACAGTTATGCGCAGCCATCCTGCATACACCAATCCAAGCCTAGACTAAAAGAAGCATATTGAATCGAAGCACCTCAGAATTTCTCCAATATTTTGGAACAGGAGAATGCAGGGACAGGATTTCAGGGATGGTACCTGAATTTTGGGACAGGATTGGTCATTCCCCCACTGTCCCCAAAATCTAGGAAACTTTTTGCAATCCCCAAAATCCCGTCCCAGAAACTCACAGAAATACTAAGCTGCTTAGATAGCTTTTTCTTGTATAGGCTTGGGTTGCTATGCCTATGTATAACTGTAATTTGCACAGAATATACAAAAATAAATTCGAAGTGTGAACATAACTAATGATTGATAATTTAATGTCAATTATCAAATCATAAATTTTAATGCTAAATCAGGATAGTTTATATCATAGTAGCATTACTTTGAATTGGGACTGACTCACCAAAAGTAAAAAATTATAAATGGAATTCAATTACTCTCAATGTTTACGAATTTCTAAGCGGGGAATGGGGACACAGGACTGGGGTTTTTGAGACTGAGAAAAACTCCTAGATTTTAGGGGCACAAAATGAATGGTGGGGCTATGGCTTATAATAATCATAATTGAAAAACACACAAAGTACTCACAAGCCAAAAGCATTGGTGAGTTACTTGCCGGCATTTTTTGAAAAACTCATGGCAATTTTTGATAAAACTTGCTAAAAACTCATGATTTTTCATGAAAACGTTGCCTGAATTAGTATAACTTCATTTTTTCACCTAATTTTAAAAAATTTATATGATTTTTAGAACATTTTTATAAACAAAAAAGCACCAAACACCTAATTTTTCCCTTAAGTGATAAAATTGTGAAAATGGTGTGCACCATGAAGGTTTGTGTGGTTTCAAAGACTTTAATTTGGACTTGGTGGCAAAGGCTCTGCCCCTCAACCCTGCCCTATATCATGGCAGGGAACACGCCAAGGGAGCTGCCCCTAGACCCCGCAAGGGATGCTACCCCTCAACCCCATTGTGGGCATTGCCCTCTACCCCCAAACCCCCACAAGGGATGTTGCCCCTCAACCCCACTGAAGGCATTGCCCCTAAACCCCCATGAGGGGCACTACCCCTCAACTTCACTGGGGTCTCCACTCCCAAATTCCCACTAGTTATTGGGATCTCTTGTCACATAAAAACTTGATTACAATGAGAGAGTGGCGAGGAATTGGAATAAAAATCTTGAGTGTGCTAACTTAGACATTATTATCGCACAACTTGCCAAAAATCTTTTTAGATGAGGCAACTTCTATATATGACATGGCTTGTGGAAGTGGCATTGTAACTCATTAGAAGGCTGAACTCAGTTTTTGGTCTATGATATGTATTAAACTCTAATTTTAATTTATATATGATGGAAAGCAGTAATATTTTCTACAAATTTAGTAATGTGTTGTTTTGAAGAATATTTTTTAAAATTTTATGTATTTTAAAATGTTCGATAAAATAGCCAAGTTATTGCCAAGTTTTTCCCCAAGATATTGCCAAGCTTTTCACCACTTATTGCCGAAATTTTCCCCAAGTTTTTGCCTAGTTTGCACCTCTTATTTTGAGCTTTGGTAGCCAATTTACTCTATAACTTCCTCTATCATTTTGATACTCTTTTGTCAAGATATTGAAATTGATAGCCTTATTTGCCGTTGAGTTTAGGTTAAACACCTCTACAATGTAAACCTTGTCAATTCTGACCAACTCACCACCATTCACGGCTGTTATAACCCTAGCATCAGCATCATACTTTTTTGCCAACACTCTAATGAAGTCCACATTGATGGAAACATTTGGGACTACCAACTTTCCCAAGTCAAAATCCCAAACATGTGAAATGGGCCTTTTCGAAAGCCTTGTCTTATACCAGTGTTCAAACAATGAGCATCCATTCACTAAAATTGTTACATCTTTGCAATCCCTACATCGATCTATCAAATGGTCTAATATATTTTCCCACCCCTTGTGCATGTCTAGCCTTTCTCGATGACCTAGGGAATTGGACTATGTCCTCATCCAATGGTCTTTTTGCTTTTGCAGGTTGAGCACTGGTTTGACTCATCTTAGGGTTTATTGGCTCACAATAGGGTTTTGAAGTGTTGGTTTTTAAAACAAAGGCAAGTTTGTGGCTTTCTTACGCTATCAATGCAGGAGGAAAAACCCTAACAATAGAGATGTGTGCAAATTTGCAAACATTTTTGGCAAATTATAGTAAAATTAAGGACTTACTTGAGTTCTGCTTCAAAACCCTAATTTATTTTTGAGATGGCTAGAGAGCACGAAAATCAGCAAATTCTTCACACCGAATAGTTTTTTGGACTCTTGCGAATTCAAATGAGTTCTTATGGTGAAGAAAATTACTAGAATTTGGCAAATATAAGTCAATTTTTACCATTATTGCTCATTGATGCCAACAGAGTGTTTGCAACTAACCATTCTACAACTTTGAGTTTTAACCGTTGATCTTTGGATAGCGTAGGCAAGATCAACGATAGTTGCAACCTTTTGCTTTATTCAAAAATCCTCTTTAATGAAGCCACGACATGTTATGAAATTGGTCCATTTAGAATAGAACACATCATAATCACTTTACACATCATTTAAACGAGGGCCCACTACGACCACATAGCCTTCAAACATAAAAGGACAGCCAATGCCATGTAGGATCAACAAAACATGTGTCATCATAGCGCACAATCACGTCCTTGTTTGGGCACTTCTTTTACGAACCCACAATGTGAAGAGGCCATGCAATATGACACCAAGTGGAGCTGACGCAACACTCAATTGCTTTGAAGAGACTTGAAAAGATGTTGGATCCACCACATGTCAATGACATGTCACAATTCCACAGTGCCGCATTCTTAAGCTTTCACCTTTAATGAGAACCTTTGATAAACCATTAGTGTGTGACACAAAAAGGAAGACACCAGCAAAGGATGACGCAGCATACAACAAGAAATAAAATGGGACCAACCAAGACACATGTCACAAAATCGCACCATCACGACTTTAAAATTTTCATAAAAACAAGAACATATAATGAACTAAGGGTATGCAAGACAATAAGAATATGACATTTGGCACCAATGGGGATTAAAGTGGGGACCACCAATCGAGCGCATAACGAAGGCAACTTAAGTGACCTTAAGAGCACATGCAGAAATGTTTATATGTGGTCACTAAGAAAGGGGGGTCGGTTGAGCAACAAACACAAAGGCTTCAAAAATAATTTTAAGTGACCAAGAACAAGCCTAGCAAGTCATTGCCAAATTAGAACATAAAGCAACAAGAAAAAGCACAAGCCCTAGGGTTTAAGCCTTTAGGGCTTAGCAATTAGAAAAATCATGGAATAAACCCTCGGAATTAAAATTCCTAACACACCTTTGAAGAAAAATGCACCAACCTTCAAAAAAACAATGGCAAATTGGAGGCAAAAATGTTATTTACTCACTTGTGTTTGTAAAATGGGGCAAAAGAAGTTAAGAGCCCTCAATTTAGGGCAAAATTAAGCATTTAAGAAAAGAAAAAATGATAAAAAAAATGATAAAAAAAAATTGGCTTTTCCTGAAACAAACCCTAAGTGAATCCAAAACCATCTTGGCCCCATACCCATACAAATATAGGGGGAGTTTTGCAGAACCTACCAAAATAGAATACAACCAAAAGAGGCCATCCAAAACTATTGCAAGAGGGATAAAGACAAGTTTGATCTCATTTGGCAGATCATTAATTGAAGGTGGAACAATCAACTCCAACCCATTCATGCAACAAAGTACCACCTCAACCCCAAGTTTTTCTTCTTTGATAGCTTCACAAATGCTAATAGGAAGGTTATAGTGGGGCCTCTCAACATGCATCAAGAGGATGACACTAAAGGTTGAGGTGAGAGACCTCATTGTTTCAAAGTTGCAAAATTAAAAGTAAGGTTGGAGGAGACTCTTTTCTTTGGCACTAGCCATCCGAAGTAGATTCACCCAAAAACTGTTTAACAAAAATTGAAGTATTTACTTGTATCTTACAAGCAATAGATTACAATTATTAATATTACTTACTAACTTATGAATATCTTATTTGCAAGATTTTAGTGGAAAGATTGGAATAGAAATAGCTCAAATTTCAAATGCTAACCCTCTAAAGTTTGTCTCAACCTTGTAGCACTTCTAAATACACAATTGGAATTTGTTTGAGGCCAGTCACATGAAGAAGTGTGATGAGTTGACTCAATGACACCTTGATTACCTAATTTTTGTATAATACAAATTTTGGCTTCACACAATAAAGGTGGCCACATCATAAGAGTTTCGTACAGTGATTGGATTGTGTCGAATGAGGGGAGTTGCTTGTCATAGAAGATGAGATTGTTGATTTCAAGATGCAAGCTATGGAGGGCATAAATATAGTCAAAGTAAGAGAGATTGGATTGGATGACATCGAAGTAGATGATATCCAACATGTGACAAAGGAGCCATTGCCATCTAATACAAGGGTGGAGTTATAAATGCAGCCTTCTAGGTTGAGCACGAAGCCCTAGGCAAGTGTGAGGACTAGACCCTATCAATTTTTCATTAGAATATGGAAGAGGAAATTATAAATTCTTGTAATTTGTAACTTGCTTGGTTATGCAATTTACGATGATAATTTGCAAAGAAAATCATCATAAATTCTTAATAGTTATCAACTAGCCATTGTATTCACATATTGATGTGATTGTGTACTCCATTTGTCTTCAATCTAATAGAAAACACTTCCCCGACATTTGACAGACTCATTTGATATATTATATAGTTGTATTTTGCAAAAAATCATGTTTTCTTTTTAAATTTATGTATTTTTTTTAAGTTGCCAAGTCTTGTCAAGTTTTAGCCAAGTCAGGATTTGTTTGTTTTGCAGAGTCCAAATCATGAGTATGCAAGGTATCAATGGAGTTTGTTCATATTAACAATGGGACAACAAGATAGCAGAAGTGACAACCTTGGGTCCACCCTTCTTGGCATGGAGAAACAAATCCCAAGCTTATACAACCACTTTTAGATGGTGAATTCAACACTGACATGAATCTATATGATAATCATCCATTAATGGAGGCCATGAGGAAAAGGTTGAAGGTGCCTGCATACTTGACCTTGTTCAGAAACACAATGGATTTAATCCTCAACTGTGCATACTACAGTATCATTCGGGGAAATAGTTGGAAAAGGCAGTCAAATGATATATTCAAGATTGCAGCTCTTCTCCTCTCTGCCCAGAATTTGAATTTAATCTAGCTATTTTGATCCTTCAATAGCAATTATCTGAGTTCCCCATATGGTTGCAAAAGGTCTGTTGTCAGGGGTCCGAGAGACCTTGTGTGTACACTTCGGTTGTTTTAGCTTTTATGCAATAAATTTGATCTGGTAATTTGGAGTTTCGACTTTCAAGAAAAAAACAATCTGAATTCAATGGAAGGTTACTGAAACTCCGCTGTACAACAGTTGAAATTTTATGTCTATTTAGTTTGCAGAATTTAGTTATTTACCCCTGCTTTATTGTAGTAATTCCTCCCTGCCCTACCAGTAGCTTGTGCTGCTACGGTTGAGACAAGTCTGGAAAAGCAGATTGAAAGGTTATTGACTGGAGGTCCAATATAAGACACTAGCTGAAAATTACTCCTTCAAATTCCACAGGAAATATTCAGGCCAATAATTAGTAGCAAAGAGGGAAGATGTATGAACTTGTATGGGCTTGGGTCATAGGCTTAAGAAGATTCTTTTTGCCTCAGATCAAATAATAGAAAAGGAAAAAAACACCCTCTAGTGAAAGCAAACATTTCAGCAGAGTTTAAGTTTAATACTTTAATACCTTAACATTTATTTCTGGCTGGAAAATTGATGAGTGGGATAGTAAGTCAAAAACTAGGGTGAGACTGTTTTCCAGGATATGAACATATTGATGTTTTGATAATAGGATCCAGAGGACTCGCTGATCTGACAACTGATCAGAAAATGAGTTAGTCACACTATCAATCCATGACAAACTGGAGAACAGCTTGAAGAAAACTTTTGATGAAGGGAGCAGAGGTTTCTGGAGAGAAAACAGAGGTACTAGCATACCCAAAGGTCCCAAACCTTAAACTCGTACCCTAAAGTGAGGAGGATGATCAGCAGAAGCACCAGGATCGTTTCTCTTAAGTGGAGAAAAAAGAGTGTTGATACATCTCCTCCACATAATTCAAGCACTTTAAGCCTTTAAGCACCTTCAAATAGTTGAAAAAAAAGGTTTTCAGGCTCTTGGTTGGGGTTGTGCAAGATTTGGTGGCAGCCATGCCATCCATTGAGGGAGACTTCCCTCATTTTCTTAGTCTTCATAGCTTTTAAGTCCCATTGTGGAGGTGTGATCTAAAATCACATAAGAAAATATGTTAGTCACACTACAAATCCATGACAAAGTAGAGCACAGCTTGAAGAACACTTTGACGAAGAAAGTAAAGGTTTCTAAGCAGAAAACAAAGGTGTTTTCGGCCTTGTGAAATCATTGGATCCATCAGGGGTCAATTATGCAACCATCAATTCCAAAAGCAAGGTTTCACAACCACTCCGATAAATACAGAATGGTCAGTCTACCTGAGGCAGTGGTTTCATTACGCGTCCAAAAATATGGCCTATGGTGTTTTGAAGTCTTCATTTTTCGACTTCCTGGAATCTTCTCACCTTCTATCTGGACTTGTAAAGCATAAATATGCTATTGTAGAAGCAAATAGGATGGAATGGGAGGAATTGAAGTGAATTCTAAGAGGATTCATATGTGCAAACCATGATTACAAGACTGAGACTCGTTTGGCTGATTTTTTACTCAAACTTAGACACACAACTCATTATTATAGTCACATTTTTTGCAGTCATGTTATTTTGCACTCATTTGGCATTTTTTATAGTTACATTTGGCACATCTGCACCAGAAAGACATCATTTCCAGTTCCAGGAAAAAGGATTAGCAAGTTTTTAGGATTTTCTGCAGTTGCAAGCAAATGGAATGGTGATCTTTTAGCGTTTTTTACCAGTGGCTAAGGGAGCCAAGTCTGGGTCTCTAGGCCTCACCCAAGCCTGCTCACCTCAGGACTTGCCAAGTCTAGTTGAGTTTTTGCAAGCCCTATAACTCTGCTTCAAAGTGAACAAGTAGACCGTACTTAGGTAGGCAGAACTGAGAGAGTGTTTGAGAGCTGTTGTAAACTTGTAAGTGATCTTAGGGACTGAAACATTGTTGTTTCAGGCTGGTTGTGCTCGTAAGAGGTGTAAGACTATTGTTCATTGGAGATAGTGCAGAAGGAGGTCATTCACCTCACTTTTGCTGGAGTTTTCTCATGGGAGTCAGGTTCTTTAGGGTGAAAATCTTCATGTCTTCAACTGTCTTGTTGTTTGCTCTCATTTTCCTTTCATGTTCAATGTTAATTGATTACCTGAAGAGTACAGTACTTATTTCCTTCATTTAGATCTGTGTATTGCTAACTATTGTGTCAGTATTACCATTGTAGTTTATGGATCACTCACAGAAATATTCATTCTTTGGCTCGAATTCTGGCTGTGAAATTCTTCATAGCAAAAATAGTGTTGTCCTTTATCCTACAACAGGACATCTATAATAACAGGGAGATTATGAGAACTTACTGCACCACTTTCAGCCTGCTCCAGGAGATCAAGGACAGTGTTTGACCTGTTCAGATTTGGATAATTGAGATCAACCATCTAGCTATCAACATACAAGATGACTGAATATGTCATCCTCTCCCAAACAAGAACAGCAATGCAGATGGTGTGAGGGCAGTGTGATGTTTGTTACCATTTTTAGCTTTATTCTCTTTCTTAGTAACGTTTAGTTTCCTAATTTATAATAAACTTTTCTCAGGTAAATAATTCAGAAGTTGTATTTTAGGTTGATCTTGGTACCTGGAAGGAAAACTCTGATCCTTTTGGATATTCTGAACCTGAAGTCCATCACAATGTTTCTCTCCTCACACATTGGTTGTATAAGCAATGTTTAAGAAATGGGCAAAGTAAGTTTTTTATGTTTGTTGTAGCAGAAATATGATTCTGTGAGACTGGATTTGATCTAAAGTGTACTGAAGATCTTTCTTGTTGAATCAGGATGTCCCATAAACAGAAGCCTCTATAATTTAGCTATATTTATATGTGTATATATATCAATACACACAAACACATACATACTAACAAGCATCACATTAGTCCAAGGAAACGTGATGTAATGGTGATGGGGGATACTTATAAGAGCATGACCCTTTTACAAACCCCCCTCACTGCAATAAGGCAGCCCATAATTCTAGCATATATTTGTCAAGCATATGGGATGCATTCTAGAATGAACTATGTTTACATATCTTAAGAATGTGATCCAAGCTTACCCTCCACTGCACAATGGCCAGCACATAAATTTGTTTAAAATTAACCAAGATTAAAAAAGCTTCAGATAAAATGGAAAAATACAAGGAGTATCTAATATTTTATGGAAGGAGATCAATCAAAAGAGACAAAATAGATTTACTTGAAACACATACAATACACGCTCTTTGGCTAAAACTAAAAGTGCTTTGCTTTAAAAGGGAAGACGAATATTATAAATGAAATGTAGAGAACTGACGATCAAATATTGAGTTAACGAAAAAAACTACTGGTGTGATTTCTTAAGTTACCATGCTATAACAATCATCTTAGCACAAAAATAGAAAATAAAACTTGATCACAAAAGTTCCTCCAGATCCAAGTGATTAGTTTGAGCTTTTCAACTCATTGCACATGCTTAGGTTCTTGTTTATTCGTTCTTTCTTTAACTAGCTCAAACAAAAGGCAACTGAGATAGCTCATACCATAGTTAATTTCTATATAAATTTCTTAAATGTATGTATAATCTAACAAATTATATAGTGGATTTTTCTAAGAATAGGGTGCTCAAATACTCAATCTTGTCAGTTTTAACATAAGCTAAAAATCATTTTTTAATTAAAAAGATAATATATTAAAATACAAAAAGGGTGAGATTTCCTTTTACAGGCTTCCATAGCCCATAGTTGTTGTATAGAATAGAGTGTTGGAAGGCAGACTAAGAGTTAAAAAACTGGCGGTGTCCCAGAGTTATATAGTGCAGCATAAAAACAGCAAAGATTATAAAATCATGGGATCTAGAAAGCAAAACCATGAGTTTAATTAATGCCTTTACATTGAATCTTGTAAAATCATGTACGAATTTTCAGTGTACACACACACACATATAGGTATATAAGATAGAGTGTAGGAAAACGGACTAAGAGTACAAAAATTAGGGGTGTCCCAGAGTTACATAGTGCAGCATAATAACAGCAAAGTTTATAATATCATGGGACCAAGAAAGCAAAACCAAGAGTTTAACTAATTCCTTTACATTGAATCTTATCTAATCATTTACAAATTTTCAGTACACTTAACACAAACACACACATTTATAGCTATGTATGTATACATGTGTGTGTGTGTGTGTGTGCACGTGTATACACATGTATTTCATTATATGTATGTGTGTGCGTACATATATACACATGTATTTCACTATATGTGTGTGTGTATTAATTATGTTGAATCTTTTCCAGTGCTCATTATTTTATTTTATTTTTGTTTAATTGCTGATGAATACAGAATACGATGACTTAGTTATCTTAGAAAATGTAAAAGCTCAAGAGCTTTATCAAAACTTTGAGGTGCTTCAAATGACACCAGAAAACCTGAAATAATAAAAAATTGAAAATATTTTACCATTTTATCAAGATTCATGTTTTGAAGGTTTATTCCAAAACAAGCCTTGCAACCAGTTACACAAAGCACCGTCCCTCAGCACAAACCATGCAACCAGTTGCATCAAGTACCGTTGAACCCTAGAGATTATCAAAAGAAATGTTTCTTCGTTGCATATCAAATTAAGTCAAACTCGGGGCAGGAAGTAATTTCTTTAATTAATAATTTAATAAAAATATTTATATTGTAATATTCCACAATGGAATATTTTACAATTTCAAATTATCTCAACAAATAACTCTTCTAATCAGAATAAGGTTATGATCAGATTCAAATCAAATACAACTACTGTGAGCAAACCACACAATTATTATCATTTAATTATGCAATTTTCAAATCTCTGCCATGAATTATATATGCAGCATCTATGAATATAAAAATTCATAATAATATTTGCCAGTATTCGGCCCTGCAAGAGCAGGCCTCAATACACCACAAATTGCCTTTTATTACTGTTCAGAATCAGCCTTCAACTCAAGTCAAAACATGCCCATAAAGTTGTGGCCAGAACAGAAAAAATGCACATCATCAATACAACAAGCCCTAATCAGCTAGTGAAACAGCCAATGAAATCACCACCAATAAATCTCTTTTACACAGTTCAATTGCACGGCCAAAACAATATCAGAAATTGTCCACAAAATTGACTGTCACAGCTAGCCCTTTCACAGCTGGAAATCATCTACAAACAATCCCACAACTCTATACAAGCAGCAGTTACAAAAATATATAATTGGCTCTTTGAAAGCAACCAGATTTATATATGTTTGGCTCTATACTAGCAGCCACAATATCACAAATCCTACTTAATCAACAAGATGCTAAACAAGCCATCTGGTATATTAAGACCATCAGATATAAATGCAATAATTTCAAATTTAACTCAATGATTTCACCATGAATTCCAATTGCTTGATTTCACCATGAATTCCAATTGCTTGTCAATATGAAGCTCCAATGCAATCTCTGAATGAGCTTGTCCCAAGTCTGAATCAGGAGTTTCCATCCACTAATCCAAAGATGGAAATCAGGGAGTTTCCATCCTCCAATCTCCTGTACAGAGGGTTTCCATCCTCAAGGCAATAGATAAACAAGATGCTCAATTTATTTGAAAAGAATTGGTTTATTATCAAAAGAATGTCTCCTTTGTTCTTGTGACTTGCTCATATAGACCTTTAACTCTCCTCCTTTCCCTCCAAAGACACCTTTTGTAGTGAGCCAAACTAGATCTGACTCAAAACCCCCATTTCTGTAACATCCCCCGCAAATGTTTGCCCCAAATTTCTCCAAGTTTTCCCAAGAAGATTTAACAGATAAATTGCATGCAAACAGGTTCCTATTTATCCAATAACTTGCAGCATTCAATGTAATTCATATGATACCAGTTTAGAAATAAGATCTGAAATTGAATATGATTATTGCCTTCAAAATCATCAGTAGAATAACAACAGAAATTTCCAATCGTAGCCACAGAACTTACAGTCAGATTGCAAAGTGAGACATCTGAATGAAATCTCCAACAGACAATGGGTTTCCGTCCACTGCCTCCAAGCTCGAGGGTTTCCGTCCTCAAACCTGCTGAAAGCCAAAGCTTCCCAGAATTCTCCAAGAGAAAATAATAACCAAGCATAAACCAAGCATGTCCATAAATGAGCCTTGTAGATCCTTTTATATCTTTCTCGGTGAAGCTCACACACTTTTCCAGCCAATGTGGGATAAAGATATATTTCCCACTTTACTTTTATTTTAGTGACTTTAAGATATAATGTTTTATTTGAGTCACTTTATAGAATTAAAGTGACTTTATTATTATAAAGTTACATTATAACTTTATAATAACATTTAAATATTTAAATAATTCCTTAGTCACTTTAAAAATAAATAACCCCTGGAATAACTATCCGTTTAATGAGCCGTCTGAAGCAGGAGTTAGCTCTGTCAGTTCGCCATGTGACCCAGGTGTCAGTCTAAAAATAGTAACCCTGCAAAGTAACTTACTATAAATAGTAAGTACTCCAAACTGAGCTAAATAATCATCTGAAAAGCCTGGAACCGGAAACCGAAACTGAACTGACGGGAAGCACTATCACCAACCAACTGCCAACAGGACCCTCTTACCAAACATATTAGCCTACGAGGGCCAGGAATAGGTTAAATCCACCAAAATCAACAATGGGCTAAAAAGGGGACATTACACCTTTTCAAATTCACAAGTCTTTTCCAACACACTTAGCAAAATTAAATAAAAGAATAATTTAATTTACAAATGGCCCCATCCTCTAGTTGTCAATTTTGGAATAACACTTTAAGTGGTCACTTTATGATAACTTAAAAACACAACTCACTTAAAATGTTATAAAGTTATTTCCCTAAGCCCATAGGAAATGGGAAATGGGCTTTCGGGTCATTGTAGAGATTAATTGAAAAAGGAGACATGACCTATATAGATTTATTCATAAAGTAATGCTGCCAATAATAGCTCAAAAAATCTGTTTCAACAATTATTCAATTCCATAACTAATCTCCTGATTTGAACACAGCATCGCTTTTGCTACTTCACAAATAAGTTACGAGTCTATAGATAGATCAGTGAACACCAAACCTCCACTACAACTTACCCTCTGTAAGATTTGTGATTTCAATTTGGCATTTGGGAATCTTAAGCACTTTTTGACTCATCAATTAGATAATTGGTAAATGCAGAGTCTTCCCACTGATACTGCATAAAATATTATTAAAACAATTACCATCAGCTGAGAATTATAAACTATAAAGAATGTATCAATAAAAGGATTATTACCATCTGAGAACTATAAGCTATAAAGAACATATCAATAATGGCTTAGCTGAAATTCCTAGGTTACACTAGCCAGTTTGATAGCTTCTTGATGAAACCATAGACACAGATCTAATATTATCTTGTCATCGTTATCAACAAGAAGTCCTCTAGTTTGGCTCTGAATGGAGTCAAATGATTTAGGTGGAGTGAACCAAAATATATTAGGCTATCAGACTAACCTTGAAACAAAAATGAATTACAGAGACAGATGAAGCGGATCTCTCATGAATGGTACAAAGGAGCTTAAGTGATAAGTAATAAGACTAAGAGCATGTCAATCATATACAGTAAAAAAAGCCAGGAGGATTTAACTTAAGATAAATAAATCTCAGTGTGCATTCATTAATACTAAAATATAGGAGGAAGATCTCATATTATGTGGAATGAAATCTAGAAACATTTGAAAAAAATATTAAGAAATGATCGAGAAACCCAGATCTAATTCAGCTTAGCTAAAGAAATATTTACTTTTTCAACTGTGACCATAGAATTAGTAATAGCATTGGTTTTCTTGGGCCATTACATCTACTACAAACCACCTTGTGTGTGCCTGCATATATGTGTGGTGTAGAGCAAGGCCAAGTGTATATATATATACTTAAGTATGTATGCAACAAATTGTTAGGAGAATGATGCAGCATACTTGGATTTCAGCTGGGGAAATGTATGACCTCTACTAAATTTCAAGGAAATTGAATTTGAACCACCTCTTAAGTCTGATTCCTCTATGTGGAACTCACCTTGGATTCCTCTAGCTCTGATCCTCCATCATAGAATATGAATTCAGTATCTCAGTCTGGAGAAAAAGTGCAATATGACTTAGGGAGCTCACAGTCAGTCCTTGGTTGGGAGGCAGATGAAATATAGTCTGAGCAGCTCACAATCAGTTCTTTACAGTCCAGCCTTCTGCATGGGAATTTTCTTTCAGTTCTCGTAGTCTTGAGGCAAGAAAACTCACAATCATTCCTTCTTAGTCCAACATCTCCCTAGGGAATCCACATATAGTATCTCTTTTCTCAAGGGGAATATAGGTAATTTATCGAATAAAACAGATTTAATGGTATCAATGGCACACAACACCCTAGACAGCCAGAGTTTTATGCATAACACAGCTTCAAAATCTAAATCCATATATATATTAGTTATACTGCAGTTTACAATTTCAAACCCAATCTATACAGAGATTTAAAGTGTCCAGATTTAGTAACTACATAGCAAATTGTCCCCTTCCATACTCATGATATTTCCAATAATTATTCTAATTTCTAGTCATATTTTTAGCTAATAAATGGTTAGAAAGAGCTCAGAAATTATGTTATTGAGAAAAACTCATGAGGGAGATCACTCCAGTCTCCACTTACAGCCAGAGAAAGTGCACCAAAGATACAAGTAATGATGCTAAAAATATGGAGACTTTGCTATAATTAAATTGACAATTTGCTAGTGACAAAACAGTCCAATGTATTTCATCAAGACTTCACGGTCCATAACATCTTTCCCAAGTTAGGCAGCTCTTGTCTGAAAGTCATTAGTATGTGCTTGTACACTTTTCCCTTGCCTCTGCCTCAAGTAATGCCATTGCACCACCCTTTCCTCTTCATGGAAAAGCGGGTAAAATTGTTTCCTTACCAGCATCTTAAAATCCTCCTACATGGAGATTAGTCATTTTTCAATTTTCTAAATAATGTAACAGCATGTCCAGAAAGCTTCAAACTAGCGGACAAGATTTGTTGATAAGGAGACGTTTGGTGGAGACTGAAATAAACCTCCGCTTGAGAGACCCATCAATCCAACTTCTTAGCATATATCAATATCATAAGGTTGAATGTCAATCTTGGGTTCAGGTTTGAAGAATCTCCAAGAAGCGATCTCTCCTTGCCCAAAATCAGTTTTCTTCAGTTCCTTTCATTCACAGTGCTTAATTGGAATCCCAAGTTTCACCATTAAGGCTTGCAACATGTTTTCCAGCTTATCAATGTTTCCTTCAATGCTGGAGATCCTTGCAAAGTCCTCTTCCAACTCCCTAAAATGTTCTCCTGTTGCTATTCTAGTTGTCTTTGTCCACTCTCTGCTTCCAATTTTGGGCTCAAAAGGGACTAAATTGTCACTAGCAGTTGATCTTGTGAAGGTCATGACCTATCAAAACACTTACAAATACCATTTTCCCAAAGGAAAGAACTGCTCTGATATCAATTGATTTATAAACAAGGCAGTGGTACCATTAACTGCTCTTCAACAACCTTGCAAGAATCTTCAACAACTGCATTGCCACCTCCAATGGGCAGAATTAACAGTCAAACATGTTCATTGCAGTTGTATACATGAAATGAGAATGCAACCAAGCAACCACACAACTGAACACAAATTTTACACCTGGAGAAACCCTAAATAGGGGGCAAAACTCCAGAAGAGTGAGTTTCAGCTCCTCAAGCCACTAAGTTCCAAATAAATACAAGTTATTACAAATGTTTCAAGGGAAAATATGAGATCCAGCAATGCTATAACATACTCAAAAGCACCTGCAAAAAGCCTCTTCACCACCAAACCCTTGATCCAATTCTTAGAAAAGTCAAAAATTGATAATATGAATGCCAAAACATGAGAGCTAACCTCTCCAACATTGTTTACAATAAACATAAACCTTTCCTATAACCTCCAACATGCCAAAAAATGGAAGATCAAATATTGAAAAGGTGATTTGAAACATCAAAACCCTTCACGTCCCATGTTCTGCCTCAATTGTTAAGAATTTACCTCTTCTTCCAGATGGCAGTGTCACTCAATTTGGTTTTCTACTCCATTTGGACACATACACTTCAGTTTCAAGGCACCTCTGAGAGCTTTTGAACCATCACAAACATGACTGAAAATTACAAGCTTCCTGGCAATAAAACCCCTCTAACCCACACCTCCATGGCTTCGAAGGCATCTCTTCGACTAAAAGTGGCACATGACCCTAATGGTTCAGCAACTTTGAGCTGATTTTTGGATCAAAAAGTTTCCCCTTAAACCTGACTAAGGGGCACAGGATGAAAAGTACACAATAGCATACCCTTTACACTAGCTTGCAGTTACAAGATGACAATGCAATATTACACATGAACATGTCATTACACAATTCTATCCCTTTAATAAACTTGGGGATCCAAGATGAAAGGTGATGTTGCACACTAACAAACTCCCTTTACACTAGCTTGGGGGTACAAGATGAAAGGTGACATCACATAATCCCACACCATCATTGCCTATTATACTCACTTGGGGTACCCTAGATGGAAAGGGATCATTACATAACATCCCCCCTTGATGGCAGCTTTTCAGATAACATATCTCCCAACAAAAAATTACATAACACCCTCCCTTGGTGGCAACTTTACAAATAACATATATCCCTATAAAAAATGGCACTGAATAGATGTTGAAGCCAACACATTCTAAGAATGATGCCTCTCATGTAAAAGACAAAGATTGGTAAATGCTCCAAGCAAACCTGTGTGCCTCATTACAAGGAATAACTCAAAGAGAGTCTTCCTTCCACTATTGGCATCTTCCACCAGAATCATATGCCAACAAGAAGCAAAGCATTCTCAAACAGCTTGCTATCAAGAAGATATACCAAATGGCAGGACCAAAGATAAACTCCACAAATGATAATGGCTCCACAAGTACTCCACCAAATCATACAAAACAAAATGTTCTTCCTACTATTGTGTGTTTTCCACAATGCCCAATGCAATATAAATGCAAACCATGAGGAGTTATCCATGAACACTATCAAGAAGAGACCAGAGCAACAATAATATAATCCAATGACAAATCACCTGCAATGGGATGTTGGAGTCAGGCAATTGCACTGTGGAGGAAATTAGACAGTATGATCTTCTAGAACAAAAGCTCAAATGGTGGGATGACTGTCTATCAATATACTCACAATCAAACTTCACAAAAAGTACTGATCCAAGATTTTCCATCTATGGTTCTATCTCAAAAGATAAAGAGTGTTGATGCCTAGATTGAGAGCATCTGTACAAAATGAGAATATCAATGTCTTGGATGTAAATGTACACACTCAAATTTTTGTTTCTTCGAAGAAAAATTCACTAATGGTTTACAATTTAGTTCCTTTTGATGGGAAAAATCAATTAATAGTTTAGGATCTCTACCAATCACTTGGAGAAGAAGCATGTTGACTACCATTTGCCAATGTCATCTCATGGCAGTCAAGACTCTAAATCTCTAGCTCAATATGGATGACAATCCCCTGTCCATGTGTTCCAAGTCCACCACTTGTATGTCTCATATTCTGATGCAATTTGGAACCAATGCCATTCATATATATATTTCTCAAATTCACCAAATTCAGAAGAAGACAGTTTGTTAGTGACAACTAAATCTTCATTGTAATGAGATTTGCTGGACAAAGCAATGCCATCAAGAGGAGTAACAGAAATGTTATCAGAAAAAGAAGCAGGTCCTCCTAATTTAATTTCGTCCAAAGGGTCATCCCCATTATGTGATGAGGTGGATCTTTTGTTATCTCCTCTTGCAATTGCTCAGTATTGCCACTCATAACATTAAATCCTAGAATTCCAAACATCAACATGCTCATCATACTTTCCACAGAGATTAATAACATCTTTATAAATGCAACTCTTCACATGAACATTGGCTTTTGTTAAGTCAACAATTTCTTTTATTAAGAGACTGATTAAGGAGTTGCATACATTGGACAGGTTTTTCGTTCTAAAGTAAAGTGACCTCTTCAAAAGAGTCAAATTTGTCCTCATTTGGTTTACTAGAGAGCTTCCCGAGAGTATTCCATCTATCCTTCAGTTATTCCAAATTCTGGATATACAACCACTATTCATCAAAGCTATGATTGACAATAATTTCCCGTCCTTCATTTACCTCCCTAAGCCAATGCACTTTCACCTTTTTATTGATAGGCTGATTCTCATCACCCTCAGTAATGTGCCATAAGAAAAAACTACATAATACATCAACCATCAACCATAATTTCTAGCTTCTATAATCAATAATTGAATCATATAAGCTTAACAAAAGCCAAGATTGATGGCTAAAAAATTCCAACCAAATGATAAGATAGTCAAAAAGTACTAGCAAAAGGAGAGAAAAAGGGCAGAAAAAAGGATTTAATTAAAAAGGAATGAAAGAAAACAATGTTAAGATTCATATATCCAACATGCAAGAATAAAGTGGAATTATAACGGAAATGCACAGCATGAGATGTATGGTAGACCAATATGCCATTGTCTTCAACATAATCAGAAATACCCTTTAGGCAGGGTTACCCCATGTAGCATTCCTTAAGAAAGCATCACTCCAAGATTTCTCCCAATATGAAAGCCAAAATTGTTACAATATTCTCTTTACTACTCCATAGAAGTGATCCATAACTCATGATGATAACAGTGATAGACGCCCTGATATATAGTCTTTCATATAATAGCCCTAGGATAAGGTTAAAATCTTAGACTATACGATATATGTTAGATTAATTAATTATCAATGATAACTTATTGCACAAGTTACAATTTGACCCAGTACTTCATTTACAAATTGTCAAATTCATCTCACCTTATCTGATCATGGGTTATGTGCGGAACAAGGAAGCTACTCCAAAGTCCATATCATATACATCATAATACAATGGTCCTAGGCATATAAAATTTGATCCCTACCAATTCTAACACATGGAAACCACATAACCAAAATATTGAGCTGTGAAGAAAGGGTTCATTTTTATCCCAAAATAGTCTATAAAATAAATAACTTTTGAAAATTTATTAGGCCTCGTTGCAAAACTTTCAAATTCAATGATGCTTCTTGAGATATATACCATTCCTTTTAAATATGTTTACAATTAATAATTAACCCTGGTGGTTTTCACCAACATTTCCAGATTATGAATAGCATTTAAGATTGGCTTTACACAAACTAAACAATGCCACACTAACATATCCAACAAGGAGAAGGTTTTCACTTGCAAACCGAATTGAGGTACCAAATATATGAAGAATGTATCTTGTTATAGACTTGTAATCAATTCACTGCTCACTGTGTTAAACTCTACTTATGAATTGAATGGTGAAACTAACTGGTAATAGTGATTAATACTCTCATATGATGTAAATATGACATCAAGGAATTTCCTCATTTGTGAGGAGCTTTCAGTAGTCAACCTTGGTTCAAAAACTTGGGATTGTTAAAACTTGGCTGACCCAAATTTGACTCAGATTCGGCAACACAGAAAAACTCGACAACTTCAATAAATATTTAAATCCCTTGAAAAAAAAATTATGCAAAAAACTAGTTAGTTCGTTTAACAATAATTTCAATTATTGAAAAGAAAGTATGTAGATTAGATGATATACAATCTTACAGGAGAAATAGTTAACATTGAAAGTGTCACACAAATTGCTGCCTACCTGGAAAGCAATTTTATATGGACATAGAGGCTTGAATTCCTGATGCCAGAAAAATGGTGAACAAATTGATCAAGCTCTTTAAAACTGACAGATGACTTTTTATGGTTTCTACCTGAGAAAGGAGTTATATAAGTTTATAAACATTGGGCATTCTGAAAATAGAATTTCTAAAAAATCCTAAATTTAAAATTGTAAACATGCAAAAAATATTACATGACAAAGCTGCTGAAACAGATAAAGCTAGGGACTTTGTAAGGTATTACAGAGTTAGCTCTGGTATTGTAATTCACTATGAAGGGCCCTGATAGGTGCAGGGAGAAGCCAACAAGTCTATTCTTTCCATTTTGTAGATGGTGGGATTATCTAATTTCTTGAGAAAATCTTTCTTCATTCCTAAAATTCCTTTTCCAGTTATCTAAACCAGTCACTAGAGCAAATGATTTCCCCCTATCAGAGAACAAATGTTCAACCATTTTCTTCTTGACCAGAAAGCAAAGATTGCAACTTTCAAGCAGAGATTGCTTATTCTCAGTTGCCATGTAACATGTTTACCATCAGAAATAAAGTCCTTAATCCATTTGCCAAAGGCAGGATCAAGAAGTCAAGCCTCTACATTGAGATAAATAATAAAATTGCTTCCTAGGTAGGCAGCAGTTTGCATGACACTTTTTTAAGGAGAAAAGATTAAAGGAAAAAAAATTAAGTGTGACTTTTGTGGCAGATGCATTGCAGGCACATTTGCAAGATTGTGTATCAGACTCACAAGATACTTGTGAGTACTTGCAGCAAATCTTCACCCAAAAAACTTCTGCAAGTAATTGTTGATGTTACATTACAGCGTCAGGCCTCATACTTCCGCCCCACACCTTGCACATAAATACATGTAGCTTTCAGCTATGTATTTATCTTGTTTGGCCAACCTAAGTGAAGGGGTGCTTCACTTATCTTGCATTTACTTCTCTTGGGCTGACCTCCTTGGAATTCGCACCATTTAATGTATTGTTTTTCTTTATGGTGGCCAACCTGTTTTATTATTGGAAAGTACTTCTTGAGGCTGACCTCATGAAGAGACACCTAGTTTTGTATAAATGCAAGGTGATGATCATTCATTTGATCATCAAGTGATTTCATGATAGGCGCATCCAGCAAGTAGCAGAAGTTCGTCATTTCCTAGCAGCAGACCTTCATCATACAGCAAATATATTTCAAGTGGAAATATATTCATGAAGGTCGCACTTGAGCAGCTGACCTTCATCTCCTTGCAGCAGATCATCATTTTGTAGCAGCAGGTTGTTATTCTGTAGCAGCAGCCAGATTTCAAAGAGAAACATATTCATTGGTATCTTTGCATCTAGGAGAGGTGCTTCATTTGTATCTTGCATCCAAGGGAGATGCTATTATTCATTGTATAAAATTCGGCATTATACTGGGCCTGAGTTGTACGCAGATTTCTACTCTTATAATGCTAATATATAAGAGATATATGTTGTTGGGTTTTTCTCCCTCGAGAAGGAGGGTTTTCCCAGGGTATCTGATTGTGTTCATTGTATTAAGTGCTGCATTTTCTGATTGCTTTCAGTTTTATATATCTGATCATAAAAACTAACATGGTATCATAGCAGGTATAAGAAGATCTAGATCAGATTTATACAGCGCTATCCTCCATTATTGTTCTCATCTTGAAGGCATCCATCCTATTAACAAAATGGTGAACTAGGACAGATCTTGAAGGCAAAATATTGCAGATCTGAGGTTACAAATTATCAAACCTAAGGGCAGATCTTGAAGGCATCCATCCTATTGTCAAAATGGTGAACTAGGACAGATCTTGAAGGCAAAATATTGCAGATCTGAGGTTACAAATTATCAAACCTAAGGGCAGATCTTGAAGGCGAACTAGGGCAGATCTTTGAAGGTGAAGTTGGCATAGTGCAGATGCTTCATTATCATCATCTAAGTCTTAGTTTGAAGAGACACAATTTCAGGCTATAGATTCTGAGTCTACTTCGACTTCCCTTGTTCGTGTATTCGATGTAAGTGAGGTTCTTGCGAAGGAGATACTCATCAAGATTTAGAGCTCCTGCATCAGGCATGTCATTTGATACAAATTCATGCAATTTGGAGAATTCAAAATTCTGTGTAAAGAGAAATCGACTCTTCATTCAATAAGTTTGTCGAAGATATTCGTGAGATATTCCCGAGTTGATTACCAAAAATCTCGGCTCTTCATGAAGAGATAAGTATTCTTTGTTTTGTTTGAATTCACCATTCTAGGCTGAAATTCAGTTTGCTAAGTTGTGCAAATCTGACCTTGGTTATTTGAATCATGTGTATTTAGTTAAAATCGTAGGTTCTCTTGAATAGTGATCATTGGGACAAGATCCTTTGGAGATATCACTATTCCTTGCAAATTATGGAGATCTTTTGAGTGTGACTCTAAGATGAAAAGAGAACTGCAACTTCATTGTGATAGGATGATCACATCGATAACATTCTCCTTTCGCATGGGCTGTGATGGTGCCTAAGAGACCTGATTCTATGTTGTATATGTTGGCTGCATAATGTGTCTAAGAAATCTGAGTTGAGCAGATTGTCTCTTGTTGTGCTGAGAATAGCTCCTTTCAAGAGAAGTAAAAGATGGAAGAAAGATATATCAGTATCAATAAAGATAAGTTCTATTACTTCTTTATCTTGATCTTTTGATATTTGTTGCATCTTCCACTTATAGTTTGTGTTTTATAAACTATTACTAATCCTTTAAAATGAAGGATGAGATCAAGTTGCAAAATGGCTGAACCCAAATCACTTAAGAGATAAGTATTTTATAATGTTTGTGAATTCTTGTGTAGTTATTAATTCATGCTATAACATTGTTTATATATGCTTCTAGCATTTCTCTTCGAGATAAGTAATCTCTCTCTATAATGCTTCCAGGACGGATCAAGAAGCAATAGGGTGATGAGAGATCACATAGAAGAGCTTAAGGCATCTTGTGTGGAAGTCATGCCGAATGAAGAGATAATCAAGCTTGGAGTCATAGCTTGCAGTCATGGGACTATATTGATGGCTGGAGATATCTCTCGAAGAGGAAGTACCTTTCAGGTTGTCATTGTGATCAGCTTCTTCGAAGAGGAAGAATTAACCTTCAACGGGAGTCTGGCAATTCATCAGGAGCAACCTTGGATGAGGAGGTCAGGAGGTTGATGTAAGTACTTGGAGATTCAGAGGGAGTCTACAGAACCAGAAGTGGATGATGTTCCAGATCCTCGTATGAGAGGTTTGATCGATACTTGCTGAGCTTGGGCTTCTCCAAGAATGATGCTGATTCAAACCTGCACTTCAAGGTAATTGATGGCAAAGCATTGATCTTGATTCTCTATGTTGATGTTCTATTTCTTACTGGTGAAGATTACATCATTATCAAATGTAAGAAGGAGCTAGCTTCTGGATTTGAAATGAAGGATCTTAAGTACATACATTACTTCCTTGGTTTGGAAGTGTGGCAGAAGCCTAATGAGTTTATTTTAAGTCAAGGGAAGTATACAATAGACATCTTGAAGAGATTTGGTATGATGGATTGCAAATTCATGTCTACACCTATGGAAACCAATTTTAAAGAAGTTAAAGGAGGCTGCAGCTAGTTCAAATCTGGTGGATCCTACTATGTACAAGTAGTTGATTGGATCCTTGATGTATCTAGTCAATACTAGACCAGATATTTGCTATGCAGTGAGTGCACTTAGTCAGTTCATGTGTGAACCAAGGCAAATACATCTAGTTGCAGCGAAGCATATCCTAAGATACTTGCGTGGCACAGTTGGGTATGGCTTGAGATACACTTCTGGTGTAGACTTGAAGTTGCATGGATATACTGATTCCGATTGGGCAGGGTGTGTCACTGATCAAAAGAGCACCTTTGGATGTTGGATCAGTTTGGGGTTTGCTACGATCTCCTAGTGTAGCAAGAAGCAGTCTTCAGTGACACTAAGCACCACAGAGGCCGAGTATATTGCAGCTTGTGTGGCAGCTAGAGAAGCAATGTGGCTTCAGAAGCTCCTTGCAGAATTGTTTGGACAATCAATGGAGTCGACTGTCATTCATTGTGATAATCAAAGTTGTGTGAAGCTTTTTGTCATTCCTGTGTTTCATGACAGAACCAAACATGTTGAGATCAAATACCACTATATCAGAGATATGGTATTGAGGAAAGCAATCCAATTGAAGTATATCAGCACTGATGAGCAGACGGCAGACATTCTCACCAAGCCTCTTGCCAAAGTAAAGTTTGTGTACTTTCGAGACAAGCTTGGTATTGTGGAGAATGAAGCCCTAGCTGAGAAGGAGTCTCAGCATCAATGAACTTCAGATTTTCTTTAATGCATTTCTCTCTATTAGAGAGATTTGAGGTGCAAGCCCTTGTTAATGCATTTCTCTTTGTTAGAGAAATTTGAGGTGCAAGCCCTTGTTAATGCATTTCTCTCTATGAGAGAATTTCAAGGTGAAAGCCCTTGTTTCCACCCTCTGGGAGAGCCATGGTGGATGTCATGTGTGTGATGCCATGACAACATCACGTGAGAGTCTATGATGATTTTCTTGTACTTGTGCTTTTCACCCTCTGGGAGTAGCGATGGTGAATGTCACGATGAGGTGACGATATCACAATTGAGTGATAGGCACTTATGTACATTTGCCATACATGGGAGAGCCATGATGGTTAATATCACAATGAGGTGATAATTTCCTTTGCCATACATGGGAGAGCCATGATGGTTAATATCACGATGAGGTGATATGATTTTTTCTCACATATGGGAGTGCCATAGTGGTTGACATCACGATGAGGTGATGTGTCTTGTACAGCTGGAAGTATTCCTCTCTAGCTGAGAGGGAGTGTTGAGGTTATTGCAGCTTTGGGTTCATCCTTCCAGCCTAATCAATATGTCTTGTGCAGCCAGAAGTATTCCTCCCTAGCTGAGAGGGAGTGTTGATGTTACATTACAACGTCCGGCCTCATACTTCCGCCCCACACCTTGCACATAAATACATGTAGCTTTCAGCTATGTATTTATCTTGTTTGGCCAACCTAAGTGAAGGGGCGCTTCACTTATCTTGCATTTACTTCTCTTGGGCTGACCTCCTTGGAATTCGCACCATTTAATGTATTGTTTTTTCTTTATGGTGGCCGACCTGTTTTATTATTGGAAAGTACTTCTTGAGGCCGACCTCATGAAGAGACCTAGTTTTGTATAAATACAAGGTGATGATCATTCATTTGATCATCAAGTGATTTCATGATAGGCGCATCCAGCAAGCAGCAGACCTTCATCATACAGCGAATATATTTCAAGTGGAAATATATTCATGAAGGTCGCATTTGAGTAGCTGGTCTTCATCTCCTTGCAGCAGATCATCATTTTGTAGCAGCAGGTTGTTATTCTGTAGCAGCAGCCAAATTTCAAGGAGAAACATATTCATTGGTATCTTCACATCTAGGAGAGGTGCTTCATTTGTATCTTGCATCCAAGGGAGATGCTATTATTCATTGTATAAAATTCGGCATTATACTGGGCCTGAGTTGTAAGCAGATTTCTGCTCTTATAATGCTAATATATAAGAGATATATGTTGGGTTTTTCTCCCTCGAGAAGGAAGGTTTTCCCAGGGTATCTAATTGTGTTCATTGTCTTAAGTACTGCATTTTCTGATTGCTTTCAGTTTTATATATCTGATCATAAAAACTAACAGTAATTTGGTGAGTTTCTTGCCTATCATTTTGACTTGTGGGTACTTGGTGAGTTTTGAATCTATGCCCAACCAAAAGATATGAATGGTCATTTTTTGGATAGATGAATTGCAAAGAATTTAACACTGAAATAGTTTGGCCTAACATCTCCAATCTAATCCTGAACTTGGCATTCCACCTATGCACCACCCAACCCCACCCTTGCAAACCCAAAAAAATCTCAAACCAATTCAATTGGGCCTTAGGCACCAATGCACCATTAATGATATGCACCCTTGGACAACAAACTTTTAACCAAGATAGATAATACAATTAAAAATATCTTTCCATTTAAAAAGCAAAGAATTCCCTCTTATTTTTCCATAGACATAAAATTCGAATGAGAAAGACCACGTAGAACCAGAGAACTTAACTCTAACCAGCCATGACAGCTACTGCCCCTACATAGCTGGAAGGATACAACTATAGGAGAAAGCAAGCAATTGAATGGTTTCAAGTGAAATGCAAAGTATAATAAAAAGGTAGAGCCACTCTAATTTAGTAACAATTGTGTTAGCACTAATATTTGTCGATAGCAAACCACCTAGTGATAGTATGTGGAACCTAAGTTCCTCCTTTACTTTAAGGGAAGGCTTCCCTTTATTTACTTTCTACAGACAAAACCCAAATAGTACCAAAGAAATTATACAATAGGTAAAATTTGCACATTTGTTAGATTAAAAAATTTGCATTGTAAGATATTTTGCTTCTAAGAAAAATAAATAGAATGAACAGCCATAAACTGTAGGCATTTCATAAAGGATGTGACCAAGCTAAATAAAGATGAATGACAGGAACAGAGAAAAGAGATGACAAGTTTGAACCAGGACAAAAAAAACTGAAACAAACCAATTCACAAGCTTTCAAGTATAAAAATTCATTTACAATTACAACTTTACCTTAAACAAGAATGAAAAAATTTGATGGCGATACACTTGTAACTAGAACACAAGGAAAACATTCTCTTCACATCTATTTAGTTATCCCTTCTTTTCCTACATCATAAAAAGTTTCTCCTTATTGCTAAAATCTATATACATTTCAAAATAAGTGATTATATAACCAACTCTTAAATAATTTCTAACAAACAATAAGAAAGTAACATATCTCCACCAGTTCACTTTAGGTCGGATACCCTCCTGCCACATCAGAAACATCTCCAATGTTGGGTCCACTAGCTCACTCTCATTGTACTGTATCAAAGTCAATGACAATTTTTTTGTCTCCTCTCTATCCTTTTTTTCAAACTCAACTAACAAGACTACCAATGTTCTATTGCCTCCTACATTGCACACTATCATCCACCATCTTGATGAATTTAATCCTAAGCTCCTTTTTATTTCCTACGAGGATTGACTATGTCATGTTTCATAAAAGAGTATGTGAACCATTATACTATGTTTAAGACCTCTATTTGAAACTGAGCTAGCAATAGTGTTTCAAATTTTGCCCTAAACATTCCACTTAGAACTTCAAGTATGGTCCTAAGAGACCAGCAAAGCTTGTTATTTTCACTCTTCAATTTTGATGAGATCATCTCTAAAGAATATCATGTCATCAAAATTTCCCCATCTTTGAGCCTTTCTACTATGTTTAAGACCTCTATTTGAGCCTAAGCAAAGTTTGCTCTAAATATTCTACTTAGAGATTCAAGTTTGGTCCCAAGCAACTAGCAAAGCTTGTTATGTTCACTCTCCAATTTGATGAGATCATCTCAAGAGAGTATCATGTCATCGAAATTTCCCAATCTCTCCTCAGAGTCTTCTTTGTTCATTCCTCTATTTCTCTCACAAAAGCCTCTAACACTAGCCCATGTGCTGCAATTTCCTAAGCTTCATCCATGACACCACGTGCCTCTTGAATTAGATGACACATCTTATATCTTACAAGTCCAAGGGGTGGCAATCTTCTACAATATCAAACATAAAAGTACAACATCAAGATCTGCCTTGAGTTTCGTCTTGTTGGGCATCATCATTCCCCAACTTGCACAATTGGAAGAATGGCTTGCACCACCTCCTCAAGCATGAATATGAGCATCATTTGTTCCTTATGGTCATAGTCTACAACCACGCATGCTCTTCATTCATACTTTTTGTGGGCTTGGGCATGTGATAATTCACCCAATTGAAAAATTGAATTAATACTTCTCCAAGTTTATGTGATGGAATACAATTTCAAGGACAATAAAAAATTTCCCAAATTTAGAGAACAGCATGGGAATGGTTACTAATATAACTTAAACAAGCTAAAAGAAGCTGAAATTTTAAAAAATAAATACAATGTGACAAATTTGCAACAATACTCTCCTCCAAGCTTTATAGGGATTTTTTAGCATTTTTACCTTCAAATGTTATCTTTTTTTATTTTTATGCACCAAATGGTGTAGGTTGTCCAATCCTTAAAGAGTGCATGTCCTATCCAAGTTCCAAAGTCCACAAGATGTCACCCCAACCTTTCAAGATGTGTCCCTATGGAGCACTAAACTTTATAGTGACAATTAGAGTGCCATTTTTCTAGCAAACAACTTGACTTTCATGCAAGGAGCATAGATGTCCAATAGCATTTTGTTTGTGGCATGGTAGAGGATGAGAGGATGATGCCAGTGAAAACTTGGCAAAATGTGTTGAATTGATTAATTTGGTGAGCGCAGAGAAGTTCAAGTAGTGTAGTGAGTCCCTCACAACCCCTAATAGTTATATTTTAGTGGAATTCCTCTTTGCTCTTTAGCAAGGTATTCAACAAGTGTAAGAATGTTGTCAAAAGGTGTCTCAACCTTGCATCCTAATGTTCATAATAATTATGTTATTTGTATTTATTTATTATTTTGTCCTCACATGGAGCAAAGGCCATCCCACTTTGAGGTGGCGCTCTTGGCCACATGTCAAATATTTTCGAATATGTAAAAAGTTGTAAGAGCATCTAATGTCACCATGATGTGTATGATCATCCTAAGACAATCACTTATGATAGATTTTATCATGCATAAGACCATAATTATAGGGGAGTTACATTGAAATCTTGTCCAGCATTATGAGAGTCTATAATGAATGTCATAAAAGCATCTTTGTGTGGGTTTGAATATTCCAAAATAGAGCACCCAAATTAAGGAGTTACACATGACAACTTATGATAGTTGTAAGAGTATATTCTATTTTTTGCCCAGAAGATCACGATCAACTTGGGCATTAGAATTTGGACCAAATATGGCCCCATTTTTTTATCATAGTTTTGAAAACCCAAACTTGGTTTACAGTTCGATATTTTCTTATTTATTGGGTGCTAGAGATGGAGGTTTCATAATGAGTTTTGCATGTACCATTATGTTGCTAAAATTACTCTAGATCTCTTGTTGGTGATATCATAGAAGCAAAAATCACCAAAAATGCGCAATTAATTGGCAAAAGCATGAAACGCCATTGTTGGAGATTTTTCCCCTAAAAAATTGCATTTTTAAAAAAATGTGGTCAATGTTCGTTGACCTATTTATTCATGTATACCGCTCTAAAATCGCACAAAAACTATGTCTAAATCACATGCGGCAATTTTCAACATTTTTATTATTATTTCCGCGATTTATTTTTGGCCATTAGGACCACCTGTTTTGGCACAATGGTTTGTATATATGGGTGTATGTGTTTTCTTCTTTAACCAAGGAAATCTTGAGCATTTGAATTGCTATTTTTAACTCTCTAAGGTCCAACTTGTGTGAGAGTAGGTCGTTTAGGAGACATCCTTCAAATGTCAACCTCTCAACTCCCTCACCTTCTAGATACCCAACATTTCCTAATGTTTCTCATTTGAACAAATACTAAAATATTTTAATTAAAGGTTGTTACAGAAATAAAAAAATTGTTGTGAAACTAAATAGTCCTCATATTTGTGCCTTGTTAAAACAAGAAGAGAATTAGCCTAGGCCTAAACTTTTGTTATTTTTTTAATAAAATAGTGAATTTTATGAATTTTAAAGTTGATCAAAATACATGTAAATGTTTTGAAGGACTTAAGAGGAACTATAGTCATGGGAGCGAATTATAAACCATAGGCTTATACAAAATTTCAATTTCTATTGTGTTTAATTAGTTAATTGTCCAACTCCATCATTTCCTTCTTTGAAAAGCTAATCATGTTTATTGAGTGTGGAGCATAGTCATGGGATTTAAATTTATTTAGGGTTCATCAATTTTGAATGTTTTGTTTGTAGGTTGTATTAGGGTTTTAGGATCTTATTGTAAGAGAGGGGGATCAACCACTGCAAGGCCCCAAATCACAAAAGGCCAAGAGCGGAAAGGCTACCCTAACTTACCTCAGTTCAAGGAAGGTTAGGATGAAAAGGATGAGAACGAAGAGGACTATATGTCCTTCGACCATTCTGCAATCCCAGGAGTTGCAGGAAGACCAAACGAGTCGCTTTTCTAGTGTCAACTCTGCGTCTCAAGTAGCTCTTTGTCTGAGGACAAAAGAGCAATTCTGGGACGACAGCGCGGCACGCTGACGTCTCACAAGTGCACTGGTGGACATAGCCAGAGAACTAGAAAGACGAGGTTGGAATCCCGAGAAAAGGACTAATAGTCGAGTCTAACATTTTCGGGAAGCAAAGAACGAGACTAGGAAGAGAGAAAAGTAAATACGGAGGTGATAAAAGAGGTATATTACCGAGAGGGTGACGAAGATGATCTCGTAGAATATCCTCCTCGCCAGCTTGCGTCAAACTCTCTCCACCTGCACACAATAAAGGGAGAAATTGTTGGGGTTGTATAGGGGCATGCCTCAATCAGACCCCCGTCTTGGTGTTTCCACCTCCACAAACAGCCAAGTTTGGAATGATAGGAATAAAGATAAAGAAAGGAACTACAAGCTACGTAAACACAAAATACTACAAGCAGTACATGCTTACTCAACTGAAAACAATAGGAGAGATTAGAGGAGCTTACCACCTCCGTCCAAAGCACTCAAGGCTTGTGGAGGAAAGAACGAGAGGGACTCAAGCCTCTGTTGCCGCGGTGTCTTTCCTATGCTCGCCCTGATGGAGTGATGGAGTAGTGGATTGTTGCAATGGAGTGAAGGGTGCTACTACAAAGCTTGTGAATGCTTCGAAATGGTGGAGAAAATGTGAAGGTATGGATTCAATATCTTGCCAAACTCCGTCCAAACTTGTGCTAAAGAGAGCTATGGATGAAAGAGTGAAGATTATGAAGAGATGGATGAAAAACGGCCATATTCAGGTTGGCCAGCCGAAGAGGGACGTTACTCTTCGACTTCCAATCGAAAATGTAAAACCTTTGCAATCTCCAGCCGCGGGAATCTGCCAAGGACGTAAGTGTGCCGTGCGGACGTCTGCGCACCGCGCGGGCGTCCCCGACAGAAACACCCCCACCGACACACAAACAAGGCGCCAAGTGGAATGCAAGCAACGGGCTTAAGTGGAATTAAACCTCTGCTTTCGGTTTTCTAAAGTGTAAGGGGGTAAAAAGGGAATTTGTGTTAGGGGTGCAAATTCACGTTCATACACTTATATATTTCTAATATTCTAATTGAAACCATTTTTTGAAAGATTTGGAGGAGTCTCGAAGCTTGGTTAAAAGTAGTCAAATTCTAAAAAATAGCATGCCCCATGAAGGTTTGTGTGGTTTCAAAGGCGCTACCCCTCAACCCATTGGGGGCATTGCCCCCAAACCCTCACAAGGGCACTGCCCCTTGATCCCTCTGGGGACGTTGCCCCCAAACCCTCACAAGGGGCACTACTCCTTAATCCTATTGGAGGCATTGCCCCTCAAACATGCTAGGTGTTGCTACCCTAGATCCCTACTCTCATTTTTATTTTCTCTCTTTATCTCTATGCTATTAAAATGCCTATAAATTAAAAAATAGTAGGGTTTTTCTTTCTTTTTTTATGTTTTTTGATAATCCGATGTTTTACCGATATTTTCCGATTTTTCGAAAAAATCCTTTTCTTTTAGCTTGTCAAGTTTTTCCACAAAAGATTTTTGCTGCTATGGGTAATACTCCTAAAAGGCTTAGACTCTACAAATGTATTGTAACCATGTTGATTACTAAAGAATACATTGAGTTGTTTGGAGTATGGATTTTTTCTCTTAAAAGGATTTTACCCACATAATCACTATGTTATGATATATTGCTTTTATGTTTATTTCCTTCTAACTATGAGACCAATTTAATTTTTGCACATACTTCCTCTTATAGATTAATGGAGGACACATATTCCATGCCTCTAATTCCTTTCAAAAATGAACAAAATGAAGGATTAATATGAGATTTCCTATAACCTCCCATACGCCAAAAATGGAAAATCAAATGTTGAAAAGGTGAACTAAAACAAAGAAACCCTTCAAAATCCACTTCTATATGTGCTCAGACAAACTCACCACTTTCCATAGACCAATGATTTTGATTTAGCTGCTTGTTGCAACTAGCAATTTCACCAAACTTGGTTTACTACTACTTTTGGAATTTGTACATTTGTACCCCCTTTTCAAGTTATCCCTCACATGTTTCTTATCATCCAAGACATTCTTCAAGCCTAAGTAGACTCCCTTATGTATCTTAACACAATGAAAAGGCTAAAGCAACCTTGGAATATAATTCATGAGTCAATCTCAAACAACTAGATATGGCAATCATGACCTCAATGATCCAACATCAAAGATCCATTTTTCAGGTCAACATGGATATAGATAATGGGTTGCACTATAATATCTTGAACTTCTCCATGAGATTGATCATGATTTCATTCACTATATCGCATTTGCCTTGCTACCAAGGAAGGAAAGTTATCAATATACACAATGAGAGTCATGATATTGTTAACTTCATTGTTTGCATAGAGATTCAAAGCAAAGAAGCTTCTTTTGAATCTAGAATGTCGGAGATGTTGATCAATCTTGATATATACCAAGTTCTTGGAGCCTATTTAAACCCATACAAAGCCCTAACTGATTTGCACATCAAGTGTTCCTTGCCTAGCCTTGAAAATTCTTCTAACTACATCTATATGTCTCTTTTTCCGAATCTCCAATCAAGAAGGCACTCTTGACATCCATCCAATCCACCAAATTGGGCTGCTATCAAACGTACTAACTGAAAGATTACCATCTTTGGCAATAGGAGTAGAGGCCTCTTATAGCCAACGCTTTTGTTCTGCAAATTGTCCTTGATAACAAGACCAAGCAACAACACGGGCCATGTACTTATCCAAGGTAGCATCTCCCTTACATTTTACCTTCAACACCCATTTGCATCCAATTGGTTGATTACCTAGAGGCAATTCCACCAATACCTAGGTATGATTATTCATGATGTAATCATACACAACCTTTGAAGTTGCTTCTCGCTCAAGTTTGCAATTTGCTTCAGCATATGTCGTTGGACTAGTTACCTAGAATAAGCCATATCTGAGAGCAAAGTGCACATGCTCCTTGGAACCAAAAAGATATTATTTAACCTTCTAGGCCATTCATTCAGTTGAGAAAGCTAATCTCCCCACACATCTTGCAAAGTGGTGCAATATAACTTTGGTCTCTTCCACTGTTATACTTGAGGTGTCTAAGAGATACCACTCTAAGAATTATTCTAATTCTCTATCAAATCAGGCAAAGATGAGGCTATGGAATCCAATAAGATACCATGTTATTGTTTAGGAAAAATCAATTCCCACAGTGTCATTTGACTGCAATCCAACAGGGAAAGGCTGATCAAAACATTCCAAAGACATCCAAGAAAAGAATGACAATATTTCTTTGATCGTAACATCTCTACTAACTATAACTTTTTAATAGATACATCAAGGAATCTGTAAGACTTAGATTTTCGCTATAACTAGGAGACAAGTATTATTAAATCTGTGTCCAGTTTAAGTTTTTAAGCTTTTAAAAGTTAGTTCCAAATGTATGACTAAGAATTTGTGTCTAGACCATGCTTCTTCAAGTGTAAGCACTGCCAGGATTTGCACAGACTTTTGTTCAAGAAATACACCATCATACAAATTACTTCACCCCAGCAACAAGAATTCATGCATCATGTATGGGGTGTCTCCATGATTGTATTGTTCCTCCTTTCATAAACCTCATTCTGTAGTGCAATGTATTTTTTCTTTAAACTATTTGGAAGTGATATTTCCTTCATCATCTACCCAAATATTTCTAATATATCTGCTAGTTTCATTTTCACAAATGCTTTGCTTTTGACAAATTGACCAACACTTTCAGACTTGAATTTCAAAAAATAAACCTAGATTTTTTGAAAGAAATCATCAACTAGTGGAAGAAAATTCCTTGGCCTTAATGTTGTTGTTGATTCTACAATGATTCATACAAGCATAAACGAGGTCAAGTACCACTTTGACTCATTATGCACTTTCGATTGGGAATGGCCATCCTTTTTGTTTACACACAAGCACCTTATACATATGTCCTACTTCAGCTAAACAGAAGGTAGCCCATGAATCACATCAATTCTACAAAGTGCAAAAAGATACTAAAAATCCATATAGGCATAACAATTTATTGAGGTTAGATCAACAAGCTTGTATAAACCCCTTTCTCAATACCAAGGTCAACAACCTTGTTATGTTTAACATGAAAGACTGAATTTATTACCACTAAACTCACACCAATATCTGGATTACAGGTACACTGGCTAACTGAAAGCCAAAAAGAAATTCGTGTTTGTAACATACATGACATCCAAAAATACACACTAGACATAATTTAGAATAATATGAAGTTGAACATCATCCCTTTCTTCCACTGCATGAGACCATTCATCTCCCAATCAAACCAACCCAATATTAATATTAGCAAATAGTAAAATCAACGTACCGCTCTAAGTAACAAGTAAATGTTGCAATGCACCTGATCAAAGTATCAACACCTAACAGCATCTTGACTATCTTGGAGACAAAAAAACATATTCCTCTCCAGAATCCTGACCCTCATTTGTTTTACCAAATTTGCAAAACTGCACTTCTTATTAGAAAGATCATATTGTTGCTTTCAGCGGTCCTTGATATGGTCAAACTTCACAATAAAAGCATTTCACCTTCACCTTGGCCAGACATTCTGGTGCTATTTACTAGAACGTGACTGATGTGTTTTAACTCTGACTCTGTAGTATGTTGCAAAAGCACTCTCCATGTGTCTTGAACTGGACTCTCCAGTTTCTATATATCTCAGTTCTTCTAGAAAATATAGGAATAAATATGCCCAACGGTTAAACTTTGAGTTTCCAGCATCAAATTTAATGACTAAACAAATGCTTGAAAGGAATATGGCAAATTGTTCAATACCAAAGCAACCATATCTTCATTATCTATCTTTTAATTATGGAAAATATGATATATCTGATCACTTAGGTTTTTCAACCTAAGCAATGCTTTGACAAGGATCCCCGTTTAAACAATCTTTTAGAAAACAATTGATTTGTCAAATATAATGCCTATTGTATAAAAAGTTTGATATTTATTTTGCAGCATTTTTCACAAGCTGACAGCAGAATTGGAACTCATGACCTCAAGAATCAAGAGGTCTTTAAAAAAAAATGAGAAGGGTGCCTCTTGTGAGGCTTCTCAAGATTACTAGCATCTATAGAGGAATTTATTTTTGTTTTAAAGACAATCTTGTCACAATCATGATACTCACAAATTGTGAGCACCTTGTGACTCCAGATGTTGTTGCTCAACCCAATGACTTTCTACGAGTTCGACAGAACTAGATTCTGAATTTTGGCCACTGTGTAAAATGACCCACTTCAAACTAGTTGACAGTTTTAGAATTTTATTAGAAATCTTGAGTACACAACAAATGAATAAACCAACAACTTTAATGGAAATTTTCTCATTTCAGATCTAGGGTTCAGACTTGGTTTTATTGATAGCAGGCTATAATGTACTAGTAATTTCATACTTAGATTTACTGAAAAATTGCAGAGAATTTTATTAACAGTACACTACAGAAAATTTAAACAAATGTCAGTTAATTAATTCTGAGAGGTATTCTACAATGGCAGCAAGGGGTGGAGTGTAATGGCATGAGTGTGTCAACAAAAACTTTTACCTTCTTATCTTAAATGACAACCATTTACACGTCAAAATATTAATATTTAATAATAAAAATAATATTTCCAAGATAAGTAACAAGAAAATTTATCTCTAAACGTATGTAGTAAATTAAATAGTTCCAAAGTAAACTAAAATAACTTTTAAGTAAAAAAAATTACCTCTAAATTGATATCTCTCGGCATTTTTTAGATAGATGTATTTAAGATATCTATACTAGTAGATTAATCTAGTTCTATGTCAACAGCAGACGAGGGTTTGGTGCAGAACTCTTTGAACCATAGTTAAAAAACTCATCAAATTGAAAAACATGCCAAGCCCAAAAACACAACTTGGCAAAGACTCAGCAACTTAAAAAATTGCTTGAATTTCATTAAAAAACACTTTTTTTTTTGCAAAATTCAATGATAAGATGCATCCAATGAGTCAATAGATGAGTACAAAAAAGAAACAAGTTGAGTCTAGTTGTACTTGATTGATTTGAAAGCAAATTGGGTACAAAATGGCATCCTCATGTGGAATGCGCTGATACTGATAGTCTGAAACAAAATGAAAATAGCAAATTTTTTGTAAAACTGAAAGTAAATACTACATTAATATATTTTACAAATTTACATCTTCCTCTTCCCATGTCTAGTGAAAACTAGGGGGAGGTAGAACTAGACGATATTATAGATGAAGACTTGTAGGCAAACTTGGAAACTTGGACTTGGAGAGCACCTAGAAATTAAATGAAATGAAAATGCCTTTTTAGAGGCCATGGGAGACCTTTTTTTTTGGACGGGAGAGTTTTTTTTGTGGACACGTCAAGTTTTTGGCGAAAACTTGCCAAAAAATCGGCAACTTTTTCTCCTTTATTCGGCGAGCAATTTTGGAGAGTAAATGCAGGAAAAACCCACCGTCAAAAAAAAACTCGGGAGTTTTTTAAAACTCGCTTACTCGGAGAGTTTTTCAACTATGCTTTGAACAATGCATAAATTGTCTTGTACAACAATTCTCATACACAAAACTTTCCTCATACTTTAATCCTTTGTAATATATCCTTGTACTTGCCGTAGATTCTTGTACTGAAAATTTCTTCAGATGCTTTCTTGTACTTTTTTTTCATCAAATTGCATTTTTGACAAAGTTGGAGTTTTCTCATACACTTTTCTAGTACTGCAATTTGTGGAATTGCAAGAGTTTGAACTGATTTCATACACTTTTCCAGTGCTGTGATCTTCCAAACTTGCACTCATTTTTCATGGAGGCTCATCTTTCTCCCTTCAAACTTACAACCACTTCCAACTGCCACTGCAGCTCTGATACCACATGTTATCCGAAATCAGATGCGTACAACAATGGAAATGTGATGAATTAAGTTATAAAGTGAAACAGATTGTGCACGTTGATCTTCATTTATTAACACAAGGGGGAAGAAGTTATACATAGTTGGTCGTTGGTAACTTACATCTTAAGTTACACAAATGTATTAAAAAAAATATTATAATAACATTAACAATAAATATTAAGTAAATATCATTAACTTGCTATTTAACTTAAATATAACTCTACAACTTTAATACCCACAATCCTAGTTTCTTTCACTGCTCATAAGGAACCTCTTGTATTGACATCTCTTTGCAGTGATGAATAGGAATCACTGTTGGATCTTGTACTTGAAACTTCATGCCTTGCAACCTATTGAATTGGTAGTAAATTCTCTCAAATTTGATCAAGGATCAAGATTCAAAAGATTGATAGTCCTCCATCAATGCCAATATTTCAATTGAAATGCTTTATACCTTGTTTTCCAACTGTATAGGATCTGCTTCTACCCTGTTTGCCTCTACCTGCAGAGTGTGACCTGCACCCTGTCTCAAAATATTCTGACCCATTTTCTATTTAAGGTCCACAGCTGAGTTTTTTCTGTCCATAGACCAACATGATCTGTAAATACTTAGGAGATAGTTTCCATGAGTTCACCACAAACAGATATCAACTTGTCAACTCAACAAACAACCTTCTAAAGACTGCTTCTACACCTTACAAAGATGCATCATGCATTACCATATGTTCAACATGATATAAATGCAATTAGTTGACCTTTCCCTCTTCAAACAACCATATAATCTGTCTTAATATCTTGATCCAATTTGCAATCAGCAAAGAAGCCAGTTTCTTCTTTATGAACAGTGTGGCATGCAAACTAGTTATTGCACCGTATGTGCATTTTTTCTTTTGAACACAAAGGTCAGACATGAACCCTAACCAAAATGTATCTCTGAATGTCCTGTATCAATATTGCTGCATAAAGCATATAAGGGCAAGCATAAGACCTGATTGTGATTGAATACTTGATGGGAGACTACTTTTCATGTCTAGAGAAAAATCAATAGCAGTGAGGTTTTTCACACAATCTCCTTGACCATAAGTTCATCCAGCACATGATCTGGTAGCCTGACAGGTTCTCCTATAAATCCAAACAAGTGGATGTAGGAGTATGATTGGCATTGAATATACCAATCCACCCAATACTTAATCACCCTGCCACCTTCATGAAATGTATTTCATGGTCAACCAGTGATTCAGCTATCACCATGTAAATAAAGCAATCACTATTCATCGTGTACTCATCTTCAAAACTACCCTTATAAAAATTTTAACACTACTTGTATTGCAATGTCCTCTTCTTTGACCTAGCTGTATGGAGAGGATCCTTTAGCCTATTTCATTCCCATAGGCTAATTCGGGATTTGGAGAGGGAATAAATTAATTAAATAAGGCTGTCGAAAATAATTATATTTCGGGCAACTCGTATTTAATTAATTATGTTTGCTTTAATACTATAAAGTAACTTAAGCTGAGACCAAAAGTAAAATAATATAAAGTCACTTTATGAGGAGTTAAAAGGATTATTATTTAAAGTGATTTTTTAAATTATGAACTTCTCGAAAGTTGGCAGGAGGGATATAAAAGGAGTTGCGAAAAGAAAATGGGATATCTTTTGGTCATTTCATATTTTCTCATTGTGAAGTTTAGACATCTTTGTTCAACTCAAACCCTAGGACAAAAAACCTAAGGGTTATGCTTTGGAGAAGGGATTTTTCTTCCTAATCAATATCGGGTGGATTCAAGTTAGGATTCACAATTGTGCAGAAACGAAGAGGATATTTCAAACCAGTTTGTCATACTTTACAGGTTTACAAGATCTACAGGCAACAAAACTTATAGAGGTTTGCAAGCAAATATAATTTTTGTAGGAACAGCTATTTCAGTGAGGATTGCAGGCAAGTAAATTGGTGAAAATTCATTATTTATTATGCTGCGTATTTCATGACAAATCCCTGGCCATACTTCCAACAAAGTAACACTTCCTTCCTCAAAAGAAGTGCAACTCATATTAGGGGAGGCTCAAGGTCTAATCACAGCATACATAAAGGAGGAAAAGGAGGCATGAGAAATTGTGGGGCCCTCTAGACTAGCCGCCACACATGAAGCAAGGCATCTGTGGGTAGAAAAAGGATATCACAGCATTCATTTAAGGAATCATGGGTCTCTAAACCCTGCAGTACCACCTTCCTCCTGTTGGTGACATTCTTATCTGGGACGCAGTTGTTTGGAGCAGCAAATAGTGTGGTTTCTGACCTTTATTTATACCAGAAATCTCAGTAGAGTCTACAGCAGCATATATAAGGTCAGAAGTAATTTCCATTTGTGATATATGTATGCATATATTTTATCAATATCCTGTATACCACCAACTTCAATGATATTCCAGAAGATCTGAGAAATTGATTATTTGCGAAATTTTTCAATGTACATAAGTGTTTGACAAAATGCCAATGTTTGGTTCAATGCAGAATAAATATTTCTAACAATGTCTGTGATCATTAATGGTAGCAGCAGCTGTTCTAATCATTAAAATTCAGATTTGTTGACCAGACTAATGTTCCACCAACTCTTTGACAAAATGACTGCAAAAATTGAAACAATTGCAAGTTTGTAAGAAAAACCTTGGTAGGGAATACTTCATGTATACAGTTTCTTTATGATTCAACTACTTGTTGACACCAAATGCAGATGGTTTGTTGATCAAACGCAGGATCAAATAAACAAGGTAAGAGCTCACATAAAATTAAAATGTCTATTGAACTGCTAAAAACTGCTCATGCAAGCAGCCATCAATACTTGATTGTACCTATGATCTCCCAATAGATGAAGCTTGTGTCAATAAATCCTGGTTCAACATCAACAGCCCCTACAAATTGATTCCCAAAGGTTGGTTGTAACATGCATGTCTACTTCATTAGTTAACACAATCATCTAACTGTTCAAATATTTTCAGAAAAAACTATGAAATTATCTGGTCATGTCTGTTGCTTAAGGTCTGGAAAAGTGTATGAATAATTGGGAGGAAATTCAAATGACTGTAAGGTTAAATGAAGTTATCACACATGGGGTGATGGACAGTGAACTGTGAATAAGGTAGGATTTAAAAGAGGAGAAAGAAAAAATTTGAGCACAGGACAATATTGAAATTTTGAAATTGCAAGAACATAAATAACACTAATGTATTCTTGACTATCTAAATCTTATCAATTTCAAGAAGTTTCAATTCTAGTAAACCATTGCACAAGCTTAGTTCAAACCACAAGAAGCTAGGATTTTGAAATACACCCAAAGGGGAACCGATACTTTGCCAAACTACCTATAGGCCTTTCTTTCTCAAAAAACTTATGGAATCCTTTTGAGCAAAATCATGAGTGACTAAGAAACTTGCAAACCCACAAAATTCCTTTGGTTAGGCTAACAATAGAGACAAGCATAAAATAAATTCCACCACAAAACTTGAAACTCACTCTTTATACCCTCAAGACCGAAAAAGAAAAGTATCAATGAAAATTACAGATAGAATGCTTTGGAAGAAAACGACCACATAAGGATTTCGATGTGCTTTATCAAAGCAAAATAGAGTAAAAGAATTAACTGGTGCATGAATGGCAACCAATAACAACAGAATACAAAGCCCACTTCATCTGATTTATTATTATTTTTACTTTATACAGTGACTTTTATGATTAAAGCCATGGATCAAAATTAGCTGGCCATAAGAGCAACCAACATATCTTCCACACTAACCACCATTCTTAAAAAATACAATATGTTCTGACATTAACTGGTTAGGTAGGCTTAAAAATTTGTGCATTGTGGGACTACCACTCCAAACACATATCTGCATTGCCATTTTTTCTATTTCGATTCTTCTCTTTTTATACTCATTTGTAATGTCCATATGCCTAGGCCCAGGCAAATACTGCAGTTGAAGAACATATGCATTCTTGTCTCCTTTGAGTAGGCAAGCCGCAATGCAACTATACAAGTGCTGCCCAATAAGCATATCATCATAACTTTATCATTGGCTACCCAAACACTCATGAGTTGTGAATTGCTGTTCATGGAACCCAGAAGAAACTAAGAGTCATGAGCCTTGCATTTTGGAAAGCAAAAGGGCTACAAAAATCATAGGTTAGCCAAGATAACTAAACAAGGCTAAGCTATTTCTTCTTCAAACTCCCTTGTAATGTCCCCTTTCTAGCCAGTGGTTTGAGGTTTTGAGGTTAGCCTATGACTACGGTTCTCGTAGGCTAGCGAGACGTTTAGGGAACTCATTGGGGAGATTCAAACTCTTCAGTAGGTGTGATGTTTCATTCCGGCTTACTCAGCTCAGTTTTCTAGCATTTAGTTGGCCGTTCTAAGGCTTTTCAGGAGTTCGCCATTGATACTTGCTATTTATAGTAAATAATATCAGGCTTTGTGACGGCACACCTGCAGTTGATAGTGGTGATGGGACACTCTCAAGAGATGTTTGCTAGAATTTGGCCAAGAGTTATTGAATTAATAAGTCACGTTACTTTAATGATATTCTATTATTAAAGTGACTTATTAATTTAATGTTATGAAGTTACTTTGATAAAGTACTTTATAACTTGGGCATTAAATAAAGTAAGAAAGTGTCTTCATTAAAAGAATTCATTTTGTAGTCACTTTATGAATACTTAAGTGAAGAGGGCACTTTTCAAGTCAAACATAAAATATTAAAATATTATGCCAAGGCAAGTTGGCGTGGGTTTTTGAGTGAGAAAGATATTAATATTTTATTGTTGAAAAAATCAAAAAACCTAATCTTGGGCGTGGATTTGGAAAAACATAAGGAGAAAAAAGAACATTGTTTTCATCATCCAAGTTTATCATTCAAAAAATAGAAAACTGGGCACAGGGTTGCAGGTACGAAGTTTCAAGCTGATCTGAGGATGGAAACCCTCAATTAGGATAGGATCTACAAGCGTGAGAGACCGTCTAAGGGTTCTAGTATGGATGGCTTCACATAGAGACCATCAGTCTGAGCATTCACAGATTTACTTAGCATTTACTTTCAGCATTTACAGTTTACATCAGCAAGATTGAATAAAATAGAAGCCATTTTCGGTATTGCATCAGACCGTACCATTTAGGAGACACAAGGAGAGGGTTTGAACTTGTTATTGACAAAGGTTATTCTCCAAGCCAAGGCATCCAAATCTGCAAAGGAAAACAAGGTTCCAAACAGAAAAAACAAGCATTTAATTTGGCACGTAGGAGATTGGAGGCAAAACGTTTTGTGATTGACGTTGGAAATTCCTTGTCTTGAGGTGTCTAGCAACATTCATACCATCAGCATCAAAACACAGTTGAAAAATGAGAAAATTGAAGCATGGCGTCCTTGCATCTGATTGTCGTGGCTGCCATGTAAAAACCTAGGTTCCAAACTATTGCATTTTGGCTTATGGGTATGATCTTATTATGTTTTGAATAAATAAATATTACTGGGTATTCAATTATTTACGCAATTTCCCTTCCATTATTGTTTTATGTGATTTCTTGAAATTTTTGGCACTGCCGCCGATAGCAAAAAAACAAAAAAATCAAAATTTAATAGAAAACTCAAAAGTCAATTTTGAAACCCTAAGGGGACATCTTATCCCCCAACACCCATTGCTTTCACCTACACCTTTGACCAGCTTCCAATCAGCTTGAATGCCAAGGAGATGCCAAGAAACAAATTTTAACCCACCTTCAGATGCCTCTTTCAATTGCATTAGCAGCAATTTTCAAATTCAATGTTATTGACATTTTTTGTCACATTGTTCATCTGATCCCTGAGTGGACAGTGTGTAACATAAAGTGCCAGACGTTGTCATTTTCCATGCTTTGAGATTGCATATGCAGTTCCCCACATACGATAGAAAACACAATGCACATGTCCATTTTGTCATTGGTATCCCAAGGTGGCTAGGTAGACCACAAAATCACTTAAAACTTTTACCTTAACAACTTTCATTTATGTTGCTTTCTTTTTAAAAATTGTCATATTTTTATTTTTTAATATATAAATGCATATTGTAGTTTGGGTACAAAACACACAAAGACACAGACAAAGATAATAACACCAAGCCCAGTGAAAAGAATCAAGAAAGGAAATTTGACTTGATATTCGGCAACAATATTTTCTACTTATGCATATTAACACTTTTGACCTCTAGGACCCAGCTAAAGAGCACCAATCCAAAACCAAAGTGAAAGGCCACAACATACCAATTAAAAAATGAAAATTTATAATATATTGCAGGAAATTGTATGAACTTGGCACAAATTTCACCATTATAAATATCCCTCCCTATACATGTGCATCATTTATAAAATCCTTGACTCCATGAAACTGGCAAACAATTAATAATGATCAAAATATGCCAAATTAAAGCCAAATAATGGAATTATTTAATCTTGGGGCGTGGCCTTTGGAATTTTAATATATCACATCACATTGGTTCACAATTATATTTTTGCCAAGTTGTAGAAGATCAAGAATCTGGCTAACATGTTGTATGTATCCTTAGCTCTTTGCGTCTTCCTACCTTCATTCACTTGTGTCAAATTCTCCTTTATATTATGAAGGAATGGCAACAGCATGGAAGTATCACTACCAAAAAAATTCATTGTAAGTGGATAATTTTTTTCCTATAAAGCAGTGTTCCACGAGGACGCGTCCCCCCCAAATCCCCATGTTTTCGGGATGAGAACGTCTCTGAGACATGGGGACGGGTCGAGTACATCCCCCTACCGTACCTCCACCGCCACCAGGACAGCTGGGAGACACTGGAGACAGTTGGACGTCTCTGAGATGTCTGAAGGACACCTAGGCATCCCTCGAGCGTCCCGGGGATGCCTAGAAGTCTCCCACACTGGGATGTCCAGAAAGTGTTTTTTTTTTTTATTTCTTTTGAAAACATGGAAATTCGTGCCTTGGGCCGAGCCCTAAAGGCAAGTGGGACCCCTCCATTGCTGCTAACCTCTACAAAACACTCTTAAATCCTCTATTTTTCTCACATTTGGTTTTTCATGTTTTGCAACAGCTAGGTGAAGAGGAGAGAAAACAGTGAGAAGAGTGAGTGAAAGAGTGGGATTGAGGTGTTGCAAGTGCAAGAGGGGTGAGAAGGAGAAAGAAGAAGAGGAGGATTCTACACCAACTTAGAAGGATTTTTCAAGCACAAGGTAGGTTTCTATGGCTGTTTTTTAAAGTTTTTTCAATTTTTTGTTTTTTTTTTCTAATTTTTTAGTTTCATTTTCAAAACCTAATTTGATGTTGAATGTTGATGGCAAAATGAAAAATGAACAATGAACATTGAAATGGAAACATGAATATGCATTTGCAGCCATGTTTATGAAATTATGATAATTGAACATTAAAATGGAAACATGAATATGCATTTGCAGCCATGTTTATGAAATTATGAAAATTATCATAATTTCATAAACATGGCTGCAAATGCATATTCATGTTTCCATTTCAATGTTCATTGTTCATTTTTCATTTTGCCATCATTTTTTATCATTTTAATAAACATGGCTGCAAATGCATATTCATATTTCCATTTCAATGTTCATTGTTCATTTTGCCATCGAGATTGAACATTATATTTTAAATTTTATTTTCAAATTTGTTAAACTAGGTTGAAACTAGGCACTTATAGAATTTATATGTTTATTGCAATGTCACAATGAGCTGTCACAACATGAGTGAGGATGAGGTAGAGATTTATGCTCATATTGAACCTGAATCTGAATATTACCCTTAGGCTAAGGGGGGTGACCATGGGGTTGAGCCTAAAACCCAAACTAGTTTCATGGCAAGTGAAGCAAGTACTATAGAGTGCCCTTCTGCATTACTAGCATTGTATGCTAGGGGTCCTTTTGATCACAAGTCTCCTCTCAAACAGTTTGCAAGAAAATTACCAGGCAAGCCAGGGACATCTAGTGGCACAAGGAGTTGGAAGTGCCACTTTCCTGATCTAGAATGGTATGGCACCATTACTAGAGTTAATGCACACCTTTTTATTTGAGGAAAAGATGTGGAGAAATGTTCATTTTTGGAAAGACAAGCAAACCTCGAATTGAGAGCTAAGATAAATAAGTTATGGGGTGTTCCTGATGATAGTGCAGCTACACCTATGCCTACTACTTTGCTTCATAGGGCGCATGTTCAGCAAAGCTAGCCACAAAGTTCTAGCCATACTTTGCAAACGAGAGTAGGAGTGACACCAAGTGGTTCTTCCAGTGCCTATGTAGGAGAGGGTAGGGAGAAACACAAATTGAAAACTCAAAGTAACCCCATAGCTGATTTGTTTAATGCGCATTTGAAGGATGAGATAGATGATACCATTGGCAACAAGTTCTTCTTTGCCAATGGCATCCCATTTCATGTAGCTCAATCTCCTTATTATAAGGAGATGATATCGATCGTGGCAAGGGGAGGACCATCATATGTGCCACCAAGTGAAACAAAATTGAGGACCATGATCTTGAATAAGAACTATTCCAAGATCAACTTCTTGATGGAGAAGATGAAGGAATGTTGGGTGAATACAGGATGCAGTATAGTCATGGATGAGTGGACGAACATCAGTCATCATCCACTCATTAATATCATGGTTACATGTACAGAGGGCCCATACTTCTTAAGACAGTTGATTGTTCAGGGCATCGCAAAGATGTTGATTTTCAGTTTCAAGTCCTCAAGGATGCTATTGAGGAGGTTGGGCCACAAAATGTGGTCCAAGTAGTGACAGATGCAGCACATGTGTGCAAAGCTACGGGGAAACTTGTTGAGGCAGCTTACAGACATATTTGGTGGACTCCATGTTGTGTGCATCCCATGAACAATGCACTGAAGGTCATGGGGAAGATTGAGTGGATCAAAGCAGTGGTCAATGATGCTAGAGATGTGCAGATGTTTATCTGTAACCACCACACTTCACATGCACTCTTCAAGACCTTCTCTAAGGAGTTCTTGAAACCTACTGAGACGAGATATGCATCCTATTTCATTCTCTTGGAGAGAATGATTGAGTTGCAAGAGTCACTACAACTCATGGTTATGACAGCAGATTGGAATAGGTGGGCTGAGTCCAAGACAAAGCAAGGGAGGGTGAAGGATACAATGAAGAGTGATGTGTTTTGGAGTGATGCAAAAGATATAGTCTCCATCATTGCTCCAATTTTCCAGGTCATCAGATATGGGGATGTGAATGCACCTAACTTTAGAGAGGTGTATGAGTGCATTGATTGTATGCTTGATCAGATGAGGGTTGTCGTGCAAGAGGACCCCACATTACAATTCTACAATGAGCACATTCAGCCAATCATTCATCGGAGATGGGAGAAGCTCAACACTCCCTTGCACATGGTTGCCTATGCATTGAATCCTAAGTGGTACAAAACTAGGCCTGGTAGAGTTACACCGATAGAGGATGCAAAGGCGAAGGTAGGGTTCTTCAAGGCTATTGAGAAGATGTATGATCCTATAGATGCCAGCACGATTCGCACTGAGTGGACCAAATTTTCCACTCTTGGGGGTTATTCTGATGCGGCCAAGATGGATCTGGCAACTATGGCACAGGAGGACCCCATTTTGTGGTGGACTTGCCATGGATCAGGATCTTTGACTACAACTCTAGCCATCCGATTGTTATCTCAGGTTTCTAGTTCTTAAGCTACTAAGAGGAACTGGTCTACCTATAGCTTCATCCACTCTCTTAAGAGGAACAGACTTGTTGTGCCCTCAGCACACACGCCTCGTTCGAAACGGGGACCCTCTCCTTCTTTTGCCTTGCCAGATCATTTTGTCGTTGCCCTGTTTTGAGTGCCCCTATTTTGAGTTCCAAGTGGTCAAGGAGTCTTTAGGATGTCATCTCAATAGGTGGGTTCCCCTTGTCTTTTGTTTTTCCTTGGTGTTTTGTCAGGGTCTTAGGAGTTGTTCTTTTCCTCCTAGGACCTTGTTTCTTTTGTTTTGCAAGTTTGGGCACGGGATGAAAATGAACTTGGAACCTTCACAAAGTTCTTGGTTCCTTTTTCGTTCTGGTTCCGGCTCCACTCTGGTTTTCTTTTTTTCCTTCGTCTACTTTCCTTTCGCCGGAGGCGGAATCGGGATGAAACCGAACTCAAAACCATCACAGGGTTCCTGGTTTTGTTTCCGTTCCAGTTCCAGTCTTTGTCTTCGTGTTTTCTTTGTCGTTTTGCTTGTGTTCGGCCTTTGGGTTGGCTTCCTCCCTTAGGTCTTCTTTGGTTTTCCTTTTCCTTGCTTCCGCCGGAATCGGAACCGGGATGGGAACTGAGCTCGGAACTTTGCAAAAGGGCTCCACTCTCATTTTGGTTCCGCCTCCGCTCCCGTTTTGGTTTCGTTTCGCTTTCGCTTTGTGTTTTGTTCTCGTTTGGTGTCTTGTCTGGGTCTGGTTTTGACCCTGGTTCCGTCTTCCTTTGCTTTCTTTTGTCGCATTCGTTTGTTTTGATCGTGTTGTTTGTGTTTGGGGGACCTTGTCCTTGTGTGTTTGAATCTTCTTGACGGCTCACTTGATGGTGGTGATGGACCTACGGAGCCGAAGTGGGGGATGAACTTGGGATCGTTGGTTGGTTCTAAGTTCGGATCCCATTTCGTTCTCGGGTTCGATCCCATGCCCGTTCCAAATCCGACCCGGCCTGCATTAAGAGGCTTCCTATCCTGACTCTCTTCTGGCTCCACTTCCAGTAAGTGCAAAATCTAACTAAGTATGGAGAGTTACCCTGAAGGAGTAAGGAGTAATGTGGGTTGGCCCCGATGCTTGCCTTCCCCATAAATTGAAAATTGCTAACAAAAGGGAGGTGGCATGTGGACATTCCAGTGTGGGCCGCCTTATGCGGATTTTTGTCCCACGTCCGCCATTCCAAGGGCCAAACGTAATGTCGGGTCCGGTTTGCCGGACCACTCCCACCGTATTTCCGTTCCGCCTCCGCCGTTCCAACGGCCAACGTCCAACAGCCTCCCGACCCTTGAGACCCGAGCACTTAAAAGATTAATGGGTTCTGTTAGCCGCCTTTCAGCTTGGCGGGTCCCGGACCCCAGAACTCCCTCATCGGATTTTCATTCTGCATCTGCCATTTCAAACAGCTAACCCTAAACGGCTTTCCCGCCTCACATCTTCGGGTGCTCCAAATGTGATTTAAACGACCTCCGATCTAGAAACGAGCCTTGACCCACTTTCTTAAATTGAGCCCTCCACATGATCACTTCAAATCATTCAAATCTAAGGGTGAGAGAGTTCATTCGGAACTCCCTGCCCTGTTCGCCCTTCGGAACAGCAATCCTACTAGGGAAGTCCGGCCTCTAGGGCCCGAACCCTCTATTTTCCCTCCAGTGAACTATTGATGATGATTTTAGTTGAGTGTCGGATTCTTGAATGATGAATTATCTAATCTAACGATGTTAGCAGGGGTTTTGGCTAAAATGTCTTTATGCTTAATTGCACTTATCTCGCCTTTGTCTGCAGGATATATGAATCGGTTGCAAGAACCTCGAGGTGGCTGCAGAGAAGGACAAAGGGGGGAATTCAGGCCGAGTTCCCCGTAGCAGAGAAGACAAAGATCAGATAAAATATCAACTCCAAGGGCAGTCTTTGGGCAGTTTCAACTACAGTAAAGGGAAATCAGCAAGAGGACAAAATTGCTACAGCACCTGGGCGCTAAAAGACAAAATAGAGACAAGACAAAGGTGTATTTTGAATTGCTAAATATTCTGGGGGTAGGTGAAGCCCTAATGTAATTAAATCTGAGCCACACAATGTAAATCAATCCTAGCCATTTATTCGGGCTTTGGAAAATTATAAATAGGGGTCTCCCCCTCATTTGTAAATGGTTGGAGAGCTAGTGTAAAAGGCATTCTGCAACAATAGAAAGTGATGGCACTCTCAAATTTTGCAATGCAAATTTGAGATGCCCATTTCAAAATTTTGCTTCTGCACTTTCAGGAGTGCACCTGAAAAATCAGTCTGGGGGACCCACTTGGGAGAGGCTTATAATTTGAAGCCTGTTGATTGTCGTACAAAACCCATTTGTAGACATATTCAATTGACCTATGTGAGCGTGTGTATCAGTTTTCAACTTCCTACGGTAAGTTTTGACAGAGTTTCGAAAAGTGAAGCTGGAGGGTTTTGACACTGTTCTACTGTTTGCAAACGTTCAGTTCTGCAAAAGTTGCCTCCTGTTTGAGCTTGGATCTCGCAACCAGTTGACTGTCTAGAGAAAACGAATACTGTTTTGTGTTCTCCATACCTAAATGATCTCGGGTGTCAGTTTTCAGAGCCTTATGATCTGATTTGTTATTTTTAACAAGTCAAAACCAAATGCAATTTGTTCTGTTTTATATTTGCATTCCTAACAACCTTTCTGAATGGTCAACTTTGATCGTTAATAACTTTTGATCAGTGATGTTTCAAACAAATTCCTTTTGCACACGTGCTCAGGGTACCTAAATGATTTACTATGTCTGATGACAGCTCGCCAGGACTTGATTCATTATTTTTACAAATTGGCAGTTAAGTTGGTTTCAATTGGTTCAGAACAGCTGCTGTTTCAGAAAAGTTCAACTGAGCAAATTGGCGGATTAATATTTTTAACATCGTGATCTGTTTTTCTGAGTCGTCTTTTGCACTGTATTCTCGAATCAAATGACTATATGCTTGCAAGTTTTTATGGTTTCACAAGGTCGTTTGACTAGTTTCTCAGATTGATTTCTGAGCCAACTTGGCCAATTTTGCACTGTTTCCAAAAGGGACAGAAAACAGTTTATGATGAAGACCCAGTTCGTTTTTCAACTTCAAAAGTATTCAAAAGGCAGTGTCAGGACAATTTGAGCATAGAAGTTGTTTGAAAACGAAATTTTTTTTAGCCGGGTCCACATGGGGACCCGACATGCTCTAGTTAAAGGACACTTTGACTATGAAGGGTGTGAATTTCAAGTGCGCTATTTCACCAATTAGTTGTCATTTTCCATAATCACAAACTTGCTCCACCTGTTTAATTGAAGATGGTGTTGCACTTGGGTTGTCAATAGATAGAGCTATAACATATTTCAACTTTGCTCGGTTGTTTGAGCAAATATATGTTTTGAATGGTGAATTTCTTATACAAGCTACTAATTGGGTTTCCCTTATGCGAAAGGGCCTTTTTAGGAGGTTTGGGGTTGGCTATTTGTGGACTAAATAAATGAATAATCATGGGGTTATTGAATTGATTGACAAAGGAGTATTTGATTTTGCAATTCTTCTGTTTTATAAGTTTATAAGGGAGAAGTATGTATTGAGGAAATTTTATTTTGCTCGCCATACTGATAAGGGTGGATTTGATATGGCAAATGGAAATCTTATACAAGCCTAAAATGGCTGCGAGTGAACAGTTCAAAAACAATGAAATTGGAAAAGGGATGAAACTTCCAAGTGGATGCCAAACATAGCAATGGCTTTGTGAAGGTTTGGCGCAGTGGGTAGAGGAATCCAATTGATTTCTTTGTGCATGGAGAAAGATAAAAAAACGTATAGCTGGGTGCCTTGGGACTGGTCATAGACATCCATCAACGCATGAAGGAGCTCGCGCAGCAAGCAGTAGGAGGAGGTGGGTTGGTCACAGGATGTGGGGCACGGCTAAAAGAAGGGAAGCCCGCACCAGAGCAGGAGAAGACCAGTGGTGGTGGGAGCCCACGCCAGTGATGAAGGGAGCACCAGGGGAGTGCAAGGCGCGACAAGGTGAGGTCAACAAGCGCGACCAGTTGGTGGGCGCCACCTGAAACGGGAAATCTGTGCATCCATCAAAACATGAAAGAGGAGGCTCACGCCGGTGAGTGGGGTGTGAATCAATAAGGTAGGATAAAAAATGGAGGTTGGCGCCACTATATTGAAGATGCTCCAGACTTTTCTTGCAAACAAAAGCACACTGGGAGAAGCCCGCACCCAACATGCACATATAGTTCATCTACTCAAAAGTCTTTAGAAACTTTTATGCAAATGCAAATGCAAGCCCACGGCTAGTAACAGGATGGGCGCGGCCTCCATCAAACCAGAGGGTGGTTGGTGCGGCCAGGAGCACAGGAAGGTGCAGCTTCATAACAGAAATAAGCATCCATCAAAGCATAAAGAACAGGAAGCGGATGAAGCTGTTGCCATGGTTTCCCGTGAAGAATGCCCGAACAAGCAAAAATTGAGAATTAGGGCCGACCTCGCCAGATTATTGGTGATGTCATAAAAAAGGTGCGAGGTTGGCGAGAATTGGCGAGAATGTACGGGAGGGGCCCGTTTTAAATTTTTCAAAAGGTTAATGATGTTTGATTAAAACGGGGTGGGCCCAATGCAAAATTTTAAAATGGCTGAATGTGCCCGATAAAATCTTTAAAAGAAAGAAAAACATTTAAATTTAAATGTTTATGGGACAACCTCGCAAGCCTCGCAGGATTTTGGTGACGCCATCAATTTTCTTGCGAGGTGCGCGAGGTTGAGTGTGGTCAAAACATGGTGGGCCCATTTTAAAATGCAAAGGCAAGGACAAAGTATTTTGAGCCCGAAGCTTACAATAAACTCTCGGGTAAAATATTTTTAAAAAGGGTGAGCAAAACATTAAAGGTGTGGGTAAAATATTTTACCAGGAAAATTTAAATGTTACACCATAAAAGGCCATGATAGTAAAATAAAGCACAGTGAAAGGGAGCTTAAATAGTTTTTACCCCATGAGTAAAAATAGAAGAAATATGGGTAATGTATTTTGCCCGTGAGATGTGTGTGGGGTATTTTATTATTTAAAATAATGGCACGGGTATTTTATTTTATCGGGTGGAGTATTTTTATCCACAGTGGGTAAATAATTTAAATGGAGAATATTATTTTGCTGAAGGAGAAGTGCACGTGAGAATAAAAGATATTTTAATAAGGCATATAAAGTGAATTTTATATTCATTTTATTACTTGGGGGCATAAGCAAAGTGAATTTAATATTCATTTTATTCACTTTATGATTGAATATTCTGTGTTGGGTTGAAAAGTGAATTTATTCACTTTGTAAACAAGGGTTATTATTTGCTAAAGTATTGCTACAGCAAATAAATGACAGAAACAGAATTTTGCACAAGAAGAGATATTTTCCAGCTGAATGAATTTGAAAATTCTCCACATGGGTATGCTTTTAGTTACTGGGCAATCATGAGCAAATGTTGTTTTTGAGGGAATATGTTTGTTGCTGCAAAGGAAGGAGAGGAGATATTCTTTTCAGTTTGATCAACAGTGAATGGAGCTTCCAGATGGCATTTCCAGATCAAATTTAGGGCTGCTCCTGCTTGCATCTCTTCTTCTATATCTTCTATTATTCTCTCATTGCAAAGGGTTCTGAGAAGGGTTCTGAGTTTTTGTATTGGGCTGGGTAGATAGAGAATTGTATTTTTTGAGTCATTGTTTGAGTCTATAAGCTGTAATTTTCTGAATTCATGAGTAAATACAGCCAATTTATGCAATTAACATCATGAAGGTGTTTCCACATTCATGAATGTCTTCAGATTGTCTCCATATTTGTACACTTTGAGTCATGTAAATTCAATAATACAAAGTGTCTTTGAGTTTATCATCTCAAGTTTCATGAGATTGTCTTGTCTATTCATTGTCCTATTTCAAAGAAATGGTTAAAGTGCTTTGAGCAGGTGATTGTGATTTCAGGTGTGCAGATGGGATTTGATAATGAGAATTTGATTGATAATAAGAGAAGGATTGTTGGTGCAAGACACTAACAGTTGATACAAAGCATTAACAAATTAAAATCCACTGGTTGAAGTCTATTTGCTGAGGAATTTATTTTATATGTTTGACTCCATGGCCCAAAATTGGCACCGATCTATTATGCAGTGTTATGCATCTCAGAAACAAATTTAATTGCAAAATCATTCTTAATCTTACTATGTTATTGTGTGTCCTGCTTTCCAATGGCTGAAAGAGGGTTGAGTTGCTAAGAATTTAGCCAAATTTGAGGTTGTCAATGCTTCCCTTAGTATATTTTCATTGGGAATTATCTGTTTTATAAAGCAATGTCAGTGTATGAGTGACTTAAGTTTTGGGCATTGTTTAGGTTTACCCACCTTGGTCCTACAGAGCCAGAAGTGTAGGAGATGTCAATCTTTGACTAAATCTTGTCAGTTGGCCACTAGCCTTTGTGGTTCTTTAATATAGAGGTTGGCTACCTCTTAGAGAATTACAAATCCTAGTTGGGTTGTATTTTTTAAACACCAACATAAAGCAACATTGCATGATTTATGGGTGTTTCCTTTTGAGCTTGCTCATTATGTGTGCATGGTTCTACTTCCCTTATTAGTTTAGTAGTTAGTTTCTTGAAGGGAAGTGATGATGGTGTTCGCTGTTATAGTATTTGATGAATTTCAGCTCATGTTTTTTGTGGTTTGTTGATGATGAATCACTTTGTAAAGCTAGTCTGAGCTTCATTATTTGATTGCTGCAACTTAGTTCACTTGCATGTTCATGATGTGCGTATGCAAACTGAAAATCTATAGTCTTTAGAAGATTGCACTGGTTTTGTGTAACTGTAGGATCCTCTTGGCCAAGCAAAACCCAGTTTGGGGAGTTTGTCTACTGTAGCAGCCTCCATGATCACTGTTCATTCGTAATTTCAGGTCTAGGAACCTCTTCTCTTCCCTACCTTTTTTCTTTATTTTTAATGAGTAACCTTAGGCAAGGTTCATTGCACATTGTAAAGCTAAATCCAATGATAGAATGGAGTCCAAGATTGTTGTTTAAACCTGCAGCAAACGCACAGCAACTCTCTCATCTTAAGAACTCCATTTGCAGACCCAACTTCCCGCATTTTGTAACTCATCTGTAAGACCGCCTTGTGATTCTAGCAAATCACATAAATCAACTGAGATATTCCAAGCACTGTCAAGACCTGGCATTAGAGACCTTGGGATAGTGTTCTACAATTTGATTGTGGAAAATTGTCTTTCAAGAATGCATCACCTGTGTTGTGAAGTGCATAAAAAACCCATCAACAAGACTTACCTCTAGGAGAGCAGAGAAGCTTGTAGTTGTACATAGTGCTTTGTGTCTCATTGACCGCAAAACACTTGTGTGTACAAAGAGAGTCCAATAGCACAATGGGATGTAGAGCCAGAGGAGCCAGCATAGATTGATGAGGATGCTACAACTTTAGATGCAAGGCTGGTTGGTATTAGTTTGGCAGAGCTTGACCACAATTAGTCCAGTAGTTCCAACAATGAGGGGTTTGGGGATGATTAGAGGCCTCCCTTCACTACATTTTTACATTTTGTACTTATTTTGATATCAATGTATCATGCTACACATTGTAATCATCTTTATGATATTTTTGATATAATAGAAATCTCCAATTCGACAATTTCATTTGTCAAATTTTATTTAGTATTCAAGTATTTAAAATTTTAGTATTTGCAATTTTGCTATTTTACTAATTTTCCAAAGTTTCATTTGGAAATGTAATTCTTATACATCTTTTTATAACTAGTTTTTCAAGTACTATATGTATATTAGCGTCATCCGCCCGCCGTCCCAAAACTTAGACCCTTGGTCGCCCCGTCCCTGAAACCCGTCCCCGTCAAGAAACTTCATGGAACACTACTATAAAGTGAAACCTACTTAGAATTGAAGAAAGTTATAAAACGGGAATTATTATTAAATCCCATTTTTATTCTTTCTTATCAGTAAAGCCCTTCTTACCCATTTTTCTGAATTTGAACATTGGAACCGAATTATAATGAATTGAGTGAGCTAAAGATATGTTTACTTTCCCCTTTTCAGGGCTGCGATTATTAATTCAAAGTTTTTTACACTGAGGTTACAAAATAACTTTGACATGTTTACTTCAGAATTCAAAGAAACTGACATTTTCTTGTCCACAACCCTGAAACATCTTGAAAGCATTTATCATGTCTCAACAATCAAGATGCATTGATTATCAAATGTGGCTTGAATGTATTTTTAGGCTTTAACTAATATCAAATGGAAAATGCCCTAAAAGACTTAACAAAATCAGAAAATAAGAATGCAAGTGGAATACCATAAAGAGATGACCACGAAAATTGGGATGCTTCACATAAACTTACCCTATAAACTTTACTTCCTTTGCACTACATCTCTCTATAAGTTCCCGAGCCTTTTCATGTCTCAACAATCAAGATGCATTGATTATCAAATGTGGCTTGAATGTATTTTTAGGCTTTAACTAATATCAAATGGAAAATGCCCTAAAAGACTTAAAAAAATCAGAAAATAAGAATGCAAGTGGAATACCATTATCCTACTACCATAAAGAGATGACCACGAAAATTGGGATGCTTCACATAAACTTACCCTATAAACTTTACTTCCTTTTGCACTACATCTCTCTATAAGTTCCCGAGCCTTCTTTAAAGCAGCACATAGTTCTTCAAATACCCTGACAACTGATCCCGTCAAAGCTGTCTTTGAGTCCTTAACATCATCGAGCAGAGGCTTCAAAAGCTTCAATTGTTCAACCAGACATTGGCAATTTGAATGATCTGCCCCTATCTTTCCATTCAGTGTCACAATTTCATGAATTGATTGATAAATGTCAGCAAACAAAACCTGTAGAGGATCCATAGGCCTTAGACCTGTTTAACGAAAAAAGATAAGTCAAATGTTAATACAACCATATAAAATAAAATACAATTTGTCCCCCACTTCACTGTTCACTTGCTTCAATGTCCACATAACCAAATGCAATCTACTTATCATCTTTAGCAATTGATTAAATATTGAACAAGCATGCAACAAAACTTGAAGGCTAAAATGAAAAATGGTATGACTCAAAAACCAGACTAAAATTAGACGGTAATGTGTCAAACATGAGACAGAACCGGAGCCACAATATTCAACACTATAGCAGTATCCTCAGATTTCCACATATTTTAACCATAATACTTCTTTGAGAGGAGAAGATATAATTAGCATCCAGAATTTATGCTTCATGTATTCTTCAGAAAGCCTTTTATGTGTTCATTTGTTCAAGAAGATGAAACTTGAAAGAAACATTCTGTTGGAAAGAAAGCAAGATCAGAATCCACCTATCCTCTAGGGAACAATAAAGTGTAAATCACCATTCTGACAAACACACGGACATACATATTTACCATATCCATATCTGATCCAACAGAAATTGTTCTAGAGGACTCATTCAAGCAGGAAACAAAGGATGGCATCAACTGCAGGTCAAGGAAAGCATATCATTGCATATAAGAATCACTTTTTGACTTTTAATTTGAACTAAATAAATATGAATTTCATATTTTGATAGTAAACAAATAACTGCTTGTGGATAAATATGCACAGTCAATATTTTGAGGTCAGATGCAATAATGTTCAGAATGTTTCACAACAGCAGTTGTAAGGATATTGCTTGACAGAAGGAAGGTGACATCCAATAAATGTGTCTTTAAAATTATCTCAGTTAGAAACTAAAATCCAATTGACAAATTCTTCCTGATGAAGCTACTCAATGTGTTACCATGTAAACCTTACTTGACACCCAAAATCTCAACGCTGGTAAAAACAGATTACAGATTTGGGGAAGCAGGGAATAACACACTAAAATTTAAGGCAGTAATGTAAATGTTTCCATTGAAGCTTTTAAAATTTATTTTCTTCTGCAAACCAAAAAACATGGAATGAGAAGTAATTGCACATGAATATCTGAAAACAAGCATTCTCATTGGAGGAAAAGAATCATCAATACTCAATAGTATAACCATGTAGGAAGTATGCACTACTCTGGTGTTTCCATTCTTGGTTTGGCATCACAAGGCAGAGAAAATAGATGTATAGTATGCTGATATAAATAATGTTGTATACCCTATCACAGTCACAAAAGACATTTCAAAAAAAGTTGCATAAGACCCAAGGAGCAGCAAAAACAATATTAGTAATTATCTAAGAGATGCAGAAAGCACGGTAACATACAAACAAGAAGAGATAAGACAATAAATATGAGACCACCTCATAAATAATTTTAATAAATTAAGGGAAACAGAAAAGGGTATGGAAATAATGATCATAAAAGTCCTAACTGACCTCAAAAGTTTCAAATTTGTTTAGAAAATTGGCATTCCTCCTTGCAGGCAATGCTCTGAGATGTATGCCACATTAAAACTTGATACAGAACAACCAAAAGCATAAAAGAGGAACAATTTTTTTATTTTCACCTGTAAGTATCATTTGACTATGGCTCACATTGCTTGTCAAAACTGAGTGCAGTGAAGATGAGATTTAATCTAGAAACATGACCAATGATTGCTAAACAAACCCAAATGCTAACTTTCTTTCGCCATTAGTAGGATAGTTTAAGGTACTTTTTTTTAGCAGTTCTGAAGATAAAACAAATAAAATTGAATTGAGTAATCAACGTCAGTTTTACTTCTGTGAGATCAGTATCTTTCAGCAGTACTCAAAGGTTTCAATATCCAGGACCAAAACTTATAGCTAAGCAAATTATATTGTCGCATCTTGTTGAATTATTATTTATCGCATCCTTATTAGAAGTCCACAACATCATAGAGGAAAGACATGTTCATTCAGCGGCTGTAACTCCAAGATGATGTTGGATAAAAGTTTACAACATATACCCAAAATAAAAAATTTGGCATTCTGCTTAAATTGAGCTAAATCATGTAAAAATGTCATCAAAAGTCTGTTTTAGGTCAAACCAAACATAAGGTTTTTCATGGGTTTCTGTCAAGCAACCTATGGTTAAAATTCTGAAAAACTGAAAATTAAGGTTTCATACCCCTATTTTTAAGGAAACCCTAAAAAATAGGACCTTCCCGGAAATGATTGAAAATGATTTTGATAGGATTAACCGACTTCACGATCACACTAATCAAGTCAAAATCATCAAAAGACATGTTTTACTCTAGTAGGTCTATTCTCGTTTTTCAGGAACAAAGTTAGGAGCTCCGCAACCATTAATGGCAGATTGGCCAGTACCAAGTGCTAAAAGCTAAACTTCAAAAGCTCCAACGAAGAAGCCATGGCGGAAAAGGTCAAAAAGATGTTGTTCAAACGAAGGAGATTCTCAAAACGAAAAAGGCCAAAATTTGGATAACTCTGGAAGGTGGACGTTTTTGCTACCAAGGCAAAATGATGTCAAAAAGCTGAAAAGGCGCCCCTCTTGAAGAAAGGCACCCTTGGGTCTCAAAGGGAAAATGTAATCACCTGACATCTTCAAATCAGTCATCTTCTTCATGTTCGTGCTGGCTCGACAATGAAACTATCAGTAAGATCATATGTTTCAGGGATCACTTGCCAAACGTCAACGAAGTATGGAGAACCTGCAAGTGAACAAAGCAAATCAGTGAGCTTCATGGCAAAAGCGCCCCTGCTAGCCAGGGGCGCCCCTCAGTTCAAGGCATCTGATAAATTTATCAGTAGCTGCTTCATACATAACATCTGTTCAGCTCCCTCTTAGCTAGGTGATCAATCTGGCAGCTCGTTCACAGGACACCTAAGGGGAATATTGATATAGGACACAAGAATTAAATTGAATGATAAGATATGGTAAGATCACATGACAACTAAGACTTCTAGAAAGGTTCCTAGGACCTAAGTGGACTGAACATGTAAATATGACTCACTAATTAATCGTACACCCTGTTTGTTGGTTGAAAATTTTGTATACTTGGGAAAGCGTACAAAATTGTGGTTTCAGCCACAGTACGTGAGATAAACTCTCCTATTTTCAAAGGGAAGGCTCCCCCTTTGCTTTCTATTTTAACAATTCAGGAATAAACTTTAACTATAAATCTACTCTAAATTTGGGTGAAAATCTGTCTTGTTCTCTCTTTTTAGAAAAGACGCTTATTCTTTTCTCTTATTTCAGAAAAGAATCATAATTGAAAGCATGTATGATTAATGAAATAAATAAATAAAAAAGCAAAGTTTCCATAAAGGCGCAAAGTCCTTCATTGCTCCTTCGGGACGGGAAAACAAATTGAAAGCACAAAGTCTTTGACAACTTACTCTCCTATCAACCTTTTTAGATGATTTTTTGGTAACCAAGTGCAGTATGTAGCAGCTCAAAGTCTAATTACATGATGCACTTTTTATGCACAAACATAGAAAATAAAAGCAGCACAAAGTTTGCAAGTTACCCCCTTTGCTTGAGCGTTCTACAATAGCTTCAAACGCAATAAGCAGCTCAAAGTCTGCAAAATTCAGCTTGAATCCCTCTTGTATAACACCACAAAACTCACAATCAATATGCAGAAAATGTCGTCACATAACACCTTGAATCAACACAAAGTTTGAAAGCAATTTGCCTCTTTTATTGATTGCAATCTGATTTACATCTAAGCTCAAAGTCTTAGAGTGCACATACAAACTAGCAGAGTTTTGTTGCATTGCCAAAAGATAGATATTACAATAGACCCCCTCAAGTATTTATAGGAGAAAGGCCTTGAGAAAAAGGTGGGAGGATCCCAACTAACTGTAAATGACTTATTCAACATTACAAGTCCTATTGCAATTTGACTTGTAAGGTTTTACATGTAATTACATTTTACAACTTTACAAGTGATATGATTACTTGCAATTACAATTTTCCATTTTACATGTAATTTGTCAAAACTAAATTACAAATACATAATTGAAACTATTTGAAGTGTCCAAAGATACGACTTGAACTACATCATCCTTGATTGGGTCTTCATGCTGCTTTTTGGAAAACATGTTTCCATCTCTGTTTTGAAAGCATTCTATGCTCAATCAAACATTCCTATCACTTATTCACTTTCTTGTATGGCTTTGTCATTTTCCTAGCTCTCTAGACATTACTAGGAGCGTCTTCATCTTCATAAATCTGTACTGCAACTTGATATAGCTGCCCCTTGACATAGAACATCGTATTTTGCTGTCATCCTCTTTCAATGAAGTCCTCAGGCTGCTATAGATCATTGATGTTGTACTTTCTTTGTATCTTTCTCCAGCCTTGGAATTTGCTTGAAAAATAAGGCCCATGCCTTATATTATTGATTTGGTAAGTCATGTGTGCAAATAGGAGTAACAAGAATGAGACAAAGGGGCTGCAAAAGTGAGGCCAAAGCTCAATTTCGGGTTTTGGAAGGCTGACTGCAAGTTTTAAGTGCAGTCGGTATTTTTGGGACATATTGCAATTTTTAAGTGCAAGGTAGGAAAAATGAAAGAAGGTGACTTACTTGCAATATGGAAAAACATTATTACAAGTAAACTTTACAAGTATGGGAAGGAAAAATGATAAGACTAGTGAGATAATGGCAAGGTAAATGGAAGAGAAAAATGGCATATGGAAAGCAAACAACATACCTTGTGTTGTACCCAAACCAAATTTTTTGCTTCATTAAGGCATTTTGCTTAAAATGGTCTAAACCTTGTAAATATGGGGTCAAAACTCAGTTTTTGGGCAAATAAAGTATGGGTTTTTAGTCAGTGTGATGCTAGGAAGATACTGGTAAAATTTGAAAATTTTAAAAATTAGGGTTTTTGAAATCTATTTTTAGCTCAAAACCCTAAAAAATAGGAATTTGTCAAAATTGGCTGAAATTAATTTTGATTGGCTTATTTCATATCACGATCACAGTGGTGAAGTCGGTTTCAGTTAAAAGTCAGTTTAAGGCTGGTGGGTAGTTTTCACTTTTTCAGGAGAAAAGTTAGGACCTCCGAGGTCGTCAATGGCAGTTGGCCAGTACCAGGTATCAATATCTAAGCCTGAAACTCAAACCAGAATACTCTACGATGAAAGATGTTGAAAAATATGCTTTTTGACAGAGGGGATTTTCAGATTGGCAAAAAGAGACCAAATCGGGTTTTTGAAGCTTTTCAACAACTTTTCTTTTGACAATTTGGAAAAAATAGGAACTTTTGGCTCATTTAGCAATTTTAGGAACTTTTTGACACTTTGGCAATTTTATTTTTGTCATTTAAGCCAAATAGGAACTTTTTGACACTTTAGCAATTTTGCTTTTGTCAAATGAGTGAAAATAGGAACTTTTTGGAGTTCTAACAATTTCACTTAAAGCAAAATCGAAACTTTTTGGCACTTTAGCAATTTTGA
>CM021107.1:464595829-464616595 GCA_007115665.2 Sequoiadendron giganteum
TTTAATAAAGTCATGTTGATGAGTTCCTAACAACTCTTTTGGGATGAGTTTTGTCATTTGGATTTGTCCCAATGCCATTTAACCTAATTCTAATCCAAAAAGAAAATTCAAACAAAAAGTTGGCCAAGATCAGGAAAATGGTACAATACTGAATGAACTCATTCTCTTTGCATATTGGCCATCATGTCTTTTGGCTCAGCGGACCTTTTTCTCAAGATATCACAATTTCACTGAAGTAGATGTGAACAATTAGAATAAAAACTGAATTTTGAATCTTCTATAGATGTGAATTTCAATCTCCTATATTATTTTTCACTTCTATATCACTTTAGGGGTCATGAGACCCTAACTTTGCAATTGCTTAGCAAATTTTGTTGAAATATTTGATAATAGATTTTTGAGACCAAGTTGAACATTTTCACCTTCATGGACTTTTTTAACAATCTCTCGACATGATATCAATTTTTTTTTGTGATTTTGCTGATTATCTTCTTCTTATCTCCAATATTTAGAATTTCACTGTTTTGCATCTAGCCTTGTTGGTCAGCTTCTATTTCCTTCCACCCTCTAGCTGCCGCCTTATATGTATTTCTCTCTAATGTTCTTTGGGAGGTAGCCCTTGATTCTTTTCCCCACATTGTTCATCACTCTAGTGTTGATGATATTGACAGCCGTGGGCCTCCTACTTCCAGGCACGAGTTTTTGTAAAGGGAATAAATTAAATGTAGCCTAATGGCTATTTAATTTATACATGATCGATATCTAATGTGAAGAGGTGCTTCACAAACAAACAATAAAATAAATTATTGATAATAATTAATTAAGGCCGACTTCTTGAAGAGTCGCAATTTTTCTATCAAGGCCGACCTCCTTGTCTTGAAAGGACGTGATCCTTCTCTTGTGTATAAATACAAGGTAATGATCATTCATTTGATCATCAAGTTCATTCATCATAATTCGGATCTGGAGAAGAAGTTCGCGCTTGAGCAGCAGATCATCATCTTGTAACAGCGGTTCAACTTCAAGTAGAAACATATTCATTTGTATCTGCATCTAGGAGAGGTGCGATTATTCATTGTATCAAAATCAGCATTGTGTTGTGCCTGAGTTGTAAGCAGATTTCTGCTCTTATTACTTCAATATATAAGAGATATATTTGCTGGGTTTTTCTCCCTCAAGTTGGAGGATTTTCCTAGGGTATTTTGTTGTGTTCATTGTCTTAAGTGCTACAATTCTGATTTTAAATATCTGATCATAAAAACTAACATGGTATCAGAGCGGGTATAAGGAAGATCTTGATCAGATTTATTCAATCAGCGATACCCTCCACTCTTATTCTCATCTTCGATTACATCTATCTTGTTGTTAAGATGGTGAATGGGCTCAAGATCAAAGATAGACTTGAGGGCGCATCAAACTTCACATCTTGGAAGTTTAGAGTGATGCTCGCTTTGGAGGAAAATGAGTTAGTTGAGTTCGTGGAGGGCAAAGTTCCTGAACCAACCGAAGAAAATGAGAAGCCTCAATGGAAGAGAAATGACACTAAAGCGAAAAAAATGTTGGTTGATTCCGTGAAAGATCACATTGTGCCAATCATCTCCAAGTTGAAAACAGCAAGAGATATGTTCAAGACCTTGGAGGAGATGTATGAGATCAACAACACAAGTCGATCTCTTGCATTAAAGCAACAACTTCATCATATCAAGATGGTGAAAGGAGAATCCGTCATCTCATTCTTTATGAAGATCACCGAGTTGAGAGATCAGCTCTCTACCATTGGGCATATTGTTGATAACAAGGATTTGACTATGTTGGCTCTCAATGGTCTTCCTACATCTTGGGAGTCATACATTCAGGGAATCAGTGCGAGATCAAAACTTCGTAAGTTTAATCAATTGAGAGCAGATTGTATTCAAGAAGAATCAAGGTTGGCTGCAAGAGGCATTGGTCAAAGTTCTACCAATGAGGAGATTCATGTTCTTACCACTCAATCTTCGAAGAAGAAAGGAAGAGAAGGAAAGAAAGGCTAGTTCAAGAGGAATAAAGATAGAAGATCTGATGGTGCTCCTCCATTTAAGAAGAAGAAGGATCTCTCCCACCTATAGTGCTTCAGATGTGACAAGTTTGGTCACTATGCAAAGGATTGCCCTGCTAGACCAAAACAACATGCTTCATTTGCGGATGTGGATGAGATCTCTCCTCAAAAGGATTCAAGGGAATTTCTATTCTATTCTGCCTTATCAAGCAATGTTCCAACAGATAACAACACTTGGTTGATTGATAGTGGTGCCTTTCATCACATCACTAGATTCAGAGAACATCTTTCAGATTTGCTGATGAGAGATTCAAGCGTTCAAGTCATAATTGGAGATGATGCATGTTATTATGTGAAAGGTGTTGGGACCTCCTCTATTCACTTAGATTCTGGCATCTCCTTACAGTTGAGTGATTTACTATTTGTACTAGGCATCAAGAGGAACCTTGTCTCTATTTTAGCCTTAGAAGATAAGGGATATCAAGTAGCATTCTCTGAAGGAAAAGTTCTTGCATGGCCAAAGAATTTTAACATCAAGTCAGCCAGTGTGATTGGTGTTCGACAAGAATGTCTCTACAAACTTTCTACCCATTCTCTACAAGCCTTGTTGCATGATACATCAAGTTCATGTGAGCTTTGGCATAGAAGACTTGCTCACATTCACTTCCGAGCACTTCCAACCATGGAGAAGCTGGTCTCCGGCATTCCTAAACTCAGCAAAGAGCATGAAGGTACTTGCTAAGGATGCGCATTGTGTAAGAATACTAAAAGACCCTTTCATAGTAGTGAAAGTAGATCTAAATGAATTCTAGATCTTGTTCATTCTGATTTGTGTGGTCCAATGTCTATTACTTCTTTGAGTGGTTTCTTGTATTATGTAATTTTCATTGATGACTACTCTAGAAAGACTTGGATTTATTTCTTAAAGACTAAAGAATCTGAGGAAGTACTTGAGAGATTCAAGGAATTCAAAGCTCAAGTAGAAAACTTGTTCGGGAAGAGGATCAAAGTTTTGAGAACTGACAACAGAGGAGAATACATCTTTGGAAGCTTTCGTAACTTTTGTGTTGAAGTAGGAATTAAGAGGGAGTTTTGTGTTCCCTACAATCCACAACAAAACGGTGTAGCAGAAAGGAAGAACGGATCTATTGTAAAAGCAACTAAGGCCATGATTCATGATCAAGATCTACAAATCTTCCTTTGGGCTGAAGCTTCAAGAACAACTGTGTATGTTTTGAATCGAAGCCCTCATTGTATCTTGGAGAACATGACTCTTGAAGAAGCTTTCACAGGTGTGAAGCCTGAAGTCAACCACTTGAGAATATTTGGTTGTCCTGTATATGTTCATGTCCCTAAAGATAAAAGGACAAAGTTGGAACCATCTGGCAAGAAGGGAATATTTGTAGGCTACAGTGAGTCTTCAAAAGCCTATCGGATTTACATTCCAAGTCAGAAATTGATAGAGATCAGCAGGGATGTTACATTTGAAGAAGATGTTGCATTCAGGAGATCTAAAGGCTCTCAAAGGGAGATAGACTATGAAGACCAAGAGTCTCCTCAGGACATGGAAGTTGACCATCCCGAGATTCAGAGGGAGGCTACTGATTCTAAAGAAGATGATGATCCAGTTGAGCCTTTGGAACCTACTGATGGGCCTACAAACATCATTATTGGTCGGAAGAGACCTCTATGGGCTAGGAAAACAATGCAAGAGGCAGAGAAGTTTGCAGCCCCTAGAGGAACATTCAGAGAAAGCAAAAGACCTCAAAATTCAAACTATGTTGCTTTGATGAGTTAAATGATTGAATCTGAGCCTTCCAGTGTTGAGGAAGCTTCAAGTCAACAAGTATGGAAAGATGCTATGGCTGAAGAGTATCAATCTATCCTCAAGAACGATGTTTGGGACATTGTACCTAGACCAGAAGGCAAATCTGTTGTATCTTCTAAGTGGCTTTTCAAGATCAATCATGTAGCTGATGGAAGCATTGAGAAGTACAAGGCTAGATTTGTGGCTAGAGGATTCTCTCAGAAAGAGGGAATAGACTACGAGGAAACCTTTGCTCTAGTTGGTCGATATACCTCCATCGGGACTATCATTGCCATTGCAGTAGCTAAAGGATGGAAGTTACACCAGATGGACATGAAGACAACATTTCTAAATGGTGTAATTGAAGAAGAGGTATACATTGAGCAACCTGATGGATTTGAGGTTCATGGGAAAGCGTCTCATGTTTACAGATTGAAGAAGGCATTGTATGGCCTTAAGCAGGCTCCTCGTGCTTGGTATGAGAGGATTGATCGATACTTGCTGAGTTTGGGCTTCTCCAAGAATGATGTTGATTCTAATCTATATTTCAAGGTAATTAATTGTGAGGCCTTGATATTGGTTCTCTATGTTGATGATCTATTTCTTACTGGAGAAGAACATCTCATTATCAAATGCAAGAAAGAGTTGGCTTCTGAATTTGAAATGAAGGATCTTAAGTACATGCATTACTTCCTTGGTTTAGAAGTGTGGCAGAGGCCTAATGAGATCATTCTAAGTCAAGGGAAGTATACAATAGACATCTTGAAGAGATTTGGCATGATGGTTTGCAAATCCATGTCTACACCTATGGAAACCAATTTTCAGAAGTTAAAAGACGTTGCAACTAGTTCAGATCTAGTGGATCCCACCATGTATAGGCAGTTGATTGGATCATTGATGTATCTAGTCAATACTAGACTAGATATTTGCTATGCAGTGAGTGCACTTAGTTAGTTCATGTGTGAACCAAGGCAAATACATCTAGTTGCAGCAAAGCATATCCTAAGATACTTGTGTGGCACAGTTGGGTATGGTTTGAGATATTCTTTTAATGTAGACTTGAAGCTGCATGGTTATACAGATTCTGATTGGGCAGGTTGTGTTGCTTATCGGAAGAGCACCTCTGGATGTTGTTTCAGTTTGGGGTCTACAATGATCTCCTAGTGTAGCAGGAAACAGTCTTCAGTGGCATTGAGCACCGCAGAGGTAAAGTATATTGCAGCATGTGTGTCGAGAAGCAGCGTGGCTTCAGAAGCTCCTTGCAGGATTGTTTGGACAATCATTGGAGCCAACTATCATTCATTGTGATAATCAAAGTTGTGTGAAGCGTTCTGTCAATCTAGTGTTCCATGACAAAACCAAACATGTTGAGATCAAATACCACTATATCAGAGATATGGTATTGAGGAAAGCAATCCAGTTGAGATACATTAGCACTGATGAGCAGACAAAAAATTCTCACCAAGCCTCTCTCTAGAGTAAAGTTTGTGTATTTTCGAGACAAGCTTGGTATTGTGGAGAATGAAGCCCTAGCTGAGAGGGAGACTCAGATTCAGTGATCTTCTATGGATTTCTTTAATGCATTTCTCTCTGTGAGAGAGATTTGAGGTGCAAGCCCTTATTTCCACCCTCTGGGAGTATCCAAGGTGGATGTCATGTGTGTGACTCCATGAAAAAATCACGTGAGAGAGTCCGTGATGATATCCTTGTACTTGTGTTTTTCACCCTCTGGGAGTAGCCATGGTGAACATCATGATGAGATGACGACATCACGTTGAGTGATGTGCACTTGTGCGCATATACCATTCATGGGAGTAGCCATGATGGTTGATATCACGATGAGGTGATATGCTCTTTTCCACACATGGGTGTAGCCATGGTGGTTGACATCACGATGAGGTGATATGTCTTGCACAGCTAGAAGTGTTCCTCCCTAGCTGAGAGGGAGTGTTGATGATATTGACAGCTGTGGGCCTCCTACTTCTAGGCACGAGTTTCTAAAAAGGGAATAAATTAAATGTAGCCTAATGGCTATTTAATTAATACATGATCGATATCTAATGTGAAGAGGCGCTTCACAAACAAACAATAAAATAAATTATTGATAATAATTAATTAAGGCCGACTTCTTGAAGAGTCGCGATTTTTCTATCAAGGCCGACCTCCTTGTCTTGAAAGGACGCGATCCTTCTCTTGTGTATAAATACAAGGTAATGATCATTCATTTGATCATCAAGTTCATTCATCATAATTCGGATCTGGAGAAGAAGTTTGTGCCTGAGCAATAGATCATCATCTTCTAATAGCAGTTCGACTTCAAGTAGAAACATATTCATTTGTATTTGCATCTAGGAGAGGTGCGATTATTCATTGTATCAAAATCGGCATTGTGTTGTGCCTGAGTTGTAAGCAGATTTCTGCTCTTATTACTTCAATATATAAGAGATATATTTGTTGGGTTTTTCTCCCTCAAGTTGGAGGATTTTCCCAGGGTATTTTGTTGTGTTCATTGTCTTAAGTGCTGCAATTATGATTTTAAATATCTGATCATAAAAACTATCTAGTCCACCTTGTCTTCATAGTTTCTGCTCTATGTCATTGGTTTGACAATAACTGTAAAACTATGCAATGGAGATTCCATTTATCTTTGTCCAAGACCCTCCTCCATTTTTACCACTTGTAGAGACTATCATTGTCTCCTTCAGCATAAGAAATGCAAGTTTCTTGTGTCAAGGCAAAATGAGCTCCTTGTTGTCCTCCATCATTCCCAAGGAACACCCCCATTGTACATATCATATCGTTTGCTTTGATCTCCTATGCTAATTTCCTTTATAATATCCCAAATCAGCTTACTAGTAGAGCTCTGCATTCCCCCTTATCACTTGTTTTCTACAGTTGTATTCATAGAATTATTTTGAAGCTTTGCTACAATAGAGTGGCTGATCGTGATGGCCTCCAAGCTCGGTTTATTAAGTATGATGTGGATTCACTTGCCTACTCCATTTCATAGCTATCTAATGAGGTCATTTGTTTTGGGTTCCCCTTTGCTTGGTCAAAACATATTATGCACTTCATTCACAAATTTGGAGATTGTTCCAATCCGAGTAATTACAAAACTTAGAAACTATCATGGCTGGGCATACTTTTGCGAAACTTGGCCATAGTAGTGGACAAGCCACTTTCCAAGATTTCTAGAATATTGACCACATTTTCACATTTCATGCTATCATTGAAGAGGCTTCTCATTGGCTTTCTAAAATCTTTTGTTTGTTTTTGAACTTTAAGAAGGCCTTTGACTATTTGCTGTTACAAAAATTGTGGTACATTGGCATTTCTGATACTTTCATTACTGCCATTGTGTGCCTCTATGAAATAGTTTTTAGATGATTTTAGACACCTCATGGCCTCGTTAACTTTGTCTAGAGTACTATTGGAGTTAAGCGGGTCTACTCTTATTTACCAACCCTTTTTGGTAATTGCATTGATGAGCTTCAGGATTTTCTTAGACAACATACCCATGAGATTGATGATTGCTTGCTTCTCCATGTTGTGATTGCAATTTTTCTCTTTGTTGATGATGGGGTCCTCCTCTCTAATTCTCTTAATGACTTGTAGAGACAACTTCATGCCCTTTTTGAGTTTTGTGATCTTCATTGGCTTGTGGTCAACCTTGGTAAATGGTCTTCGACACCAACAAGGATGTTCTTTCTAGGTTTCATTTCTTCTACAAAGGGGGCTCAACAAAGATCACCTCTTGTATTTATCTAGGAGTTTTGTTCATTGGACCTCTTTCTTTGTGACTTACCTCTTATTCTTGTCTTTGCAAGGGATACTTATACACTTCATTTATCATTCTTAAGTGCCAATGCTTGCATGCACATTCTAGGAGATCCCTTTGAAAATATGTCTCTTTGACACAATGATCATGTTAATAGTGTTCTATGTATATGAGGTTTGGGGCCCTAGCTAGGTCTTGTGATTGGGCATGATTTGAGAGGGATTAGATGATTATGCTTTAGTGGATGATCTGTAGCAAATGGACATTTCCTTAGTATATTGTCTAGGCTGAATTTTTTGCCCAACCCCTTTGCCTCAAGAAAATTTTTAGACTCGTTGAGTTTATACCCAAGCTTAGGTCCATGGGTTGTTCTACTTCATCCTATAGGAGGTATTATTTTTTGGCACTTTGTTCCTCAAAGGAAATTGTCCCATTGGGTCATTTTGAATGTCAATATCGTTGGTTCTTTGAGGTTTGTTTGCCCTTCATGTCTATTGAAATTTCTTTGGACAAGTTTCCTCCTTTTAGTTACTCCTTGTGTGTTCTTCATGCCTTCATTGTGGAAAAAATATGCTTAATCAATTTGTTAGAGAGGGCATTTATTGGTAGTGCATTCAAGTTATGTGGACCGCGCTTTTAAATTCTCTTAGCTGTAAACTAGTATTCTACTTTGAGCACTTCTTGTAGGTTGTGGATAGGACCATTTTTTGGTCCAATTATCTTTAACATGATTAGTCTCATGGTTTGAGGATACCCCTTGGCTAGTTGTAGGTTTACTTCCATTAGCTTCGTATTGAGACAAACCACTATATTTCACAAAGTGAAAGGGTCTACTGCCTTGTTCTCTTTAGGAGATTGAGTGGATGAGCATTTATTTTTGGTGATTGGTTGACTATGAAATTTGTGGGAGGTACCATTGTTTATAGAGAGATTTTGGTGGTTCTCTATCCACTTTCTTCCACTACCCTAGTAAAAAATGCTTGGCCCGTTTTCTTCGCAAGTTCACCACTTTTAGCCATAGATCCATCCATAGAGTTCCAAGATCTACTAGATTTATTAATTCCTTCTTTCAACCCATGATCTATGTTGGAGGTGTTAAAGTGCCATTTGGATGCTATTGGTTCACATACAAATGGAGACAAATTGATGAGGCTTTGCTTATCCTTGCTTTAATTCTAATGGTTGTGGCTCTATCTCTTTTAGACATTAGGGACCTGTTGTGACCTTTTCACAACATCGCCCCATTGCAAATGGGGACCCTCTTATTTTTTTGCTTTTTGGGTTTTTTGCCTTGGCATCACAACTGCTAATCACCGTTTTTCTTACAATGAGGAGTTGGAGTTTTGAGGTGTCACCCGAGCCAAGTAAAGAATTTGAGCCCAAATCAGTGCACAAGTGTCATTAGAATGCTTAGAAGGCCTGGAGGACAAGGATCACCTGTTGTTTAAGTCAATTCTGACACCTACGTTTTTGGGATTTTCACTCTGGCCCCTTATTTTTTAGGGACTTTATTTTTGGCACTTTTAGCCTATCTTGGACTTCCTATTTTTTAGGGATTTATTTTTGGAAAGTTTCTGTTTTGGGAAGGTTTCTATTCTTGGAAAGTGCTTGGGTTGTGGCTTCAACATTGTCATCCTCAAAAGACCCCCGAAAGTGGAAATAAGTGTGAAATTTTGGACGAACCAGATGAAGTCCATAAAATCGCCTAAGTATTGATCATGGCACAAGCATGGGTAAAGTCCGCCCTAGCTTGAACAGGAGATGGCATGAGTGTATGGCAAGTCTGCCATAAGAAGAGTTTGACAATGGCATGAGTAATGGTAAAGTCCGCCATAGGAAGGTGAGAGATTGGCATGAACACAATGAAAGTCTGCCCTTGGTCATGGCTTGATCATAAGCCAAGTCCGCCCCAAGCTAGAATATGTCATGGCATGACATTAAGCCAAGTCCGCCCAAGAGAACAAGAGATGGCATAACACCTTGGAAAGTCGGCCCTAGTCCATACAAAAAATGGCCAAGCACTAAGGAAGTACGCCCTTGGGAGAAGAGAGTGTCCAAGACACATGAAAGTCCGCTCTGGGGAAGGTGAGGAATGACAAAGGCAAGACAAAGTCCGCCCTTGAGGGAAAAGTCAACATCCAACACCAAGGAAAGTCCGCCATACACCTTGCTTAATCATTCCAAAGTCTGCCATCATTGAAAATCAATGGCAAAAAGATTTTAAAGTTCGCCAACTTAAGAAAAGACTTGGCAAAAGCATTCCAAAGTCCGCCTAGCCAAGAGGAGGAAAGGAAAACTCAAATTTTGCTTAGTGTAGGTGTGGTCAAGTGTCAAAAGGAGCAATGTCCAAGCAACTCCAAAGTCTGCCCTCCAACATGAAGCATGGAAAAACATGTGCCAAGTCCGCCTAAAGGTGAAGTTGGCAAGAAGTTGGCAAAGTCCGCCTAGAGGAAACATGCAAGTGCACATTGTCTAGCCAAAGATGAAGTCCGCCATGAAAATGTCCAGCCACAAGGTCAAGTACGCCTAGAGGAAAATGCATCTTGTCCAGCCAGCTTCAAAGTCCGCCTTGCCCAAGAGAAGATGAAGTTTGCCCCAGAGCAAGATGGGAATGGCATAAGGAAGACAAACTCCGCCTTAGCAAATGAGCAAAGTGGCACAACAACTATGAAGTCCGCCAAAGAAAACTCAGAAAATTGACTAAGTGTTGGAAAGAAAACAAGAGGAAAATAAAGAGGAAGTGAATAAAATCCTTGTCCAAGGATGGAATCTGCCCTACATAGCACAAGCCAAACTGAGAATTAAAGGCAAATCCACAGGCAAAGTTCATTTGAGCATAGAGATGGCCAAAATCTGGGCTAACTGTTGAGTGGTCCACATGAAGGTGTTACAAAATAAAATTGAATAGCAAAAATTTGGCTGAGTATGGGAAATACTTCACAGAGAAAGTTCCAATTTCCTCCATTGTGGCGAAAACATTTGGGCGTTCTTCTCCAAATTCAAGGCGCTTGTAGCAATCAGGAAAGAAAACCTTAATGACTTCAAGTCTAAACATTTGCACCAAGGGGAGACTTCCAGACCTCAAGCGCAAGTGAGAAGAAGAAATTAAAAGGAATCCAAGATCAAAGCTAGGAAGGAACAAGCACCAAGGACAAAGTCATCAGCGAAGAAAGATATTCTAAGGCAAGAACATGGAAAAAGAACAAGGTGACCAAGGAGGACATCCAACACGTTGAGGTGGCGCCTCGTCATCTTCCAACCAATCAGATTGTTCCAGGTCAACATGTCTAGATTCAATGAACCTCACACTCCACCATGTGGCAACTTTCTATTTTATTGTTGGTTCATATTTAGCAAAAAGGGACAAGTGTCCTCGAATGTAATTTTCTCATTGGTCGAGAAGGAGTTAGTTATGACAAGCCCTAATTAGGGTTTTATTTTGTAATCTCGACCGTTGATTCTAAATCAATCTTGGCCATTGGATTGTAATTGGGGAGCCTATAAATTGACCTCATCCCTCATTTGTAAAGCATGGGAGCATGTTGCAAAACATGTTGAGATAAGTAAATTGTTGCATATGACTGCCAAAGTAATAAGTAATGCATTGTTCAAATTGATGGTGATTGTTTCTCTTATTTTGGAGTTGGCATGGTTCTTATCCCTCATCATAGTTTAGATTTTATTTCATGTATGTTAGACGAATGCAAGATCTGATAAGTATTGATTTATGGTGTAACTTTTGCTCAATATTTCTTTGAATGGATGATTTTCGTTCAATGCGTAAAGTTAGCCTAAGCTTACTTTGTGGATGCTTAACTTCTGTCTAGATAAATATTGTTCGATTTGATGGTAGTTATTCATGACATGAAAATCATAAGCACACTCCTTTGAAGATTGCACCCACTTTGTGTAGTTGTCGTTGAGCGTGGCGAAGCAAAGCGTGGTTATTGGTTTCACCAAGTTAATACTGTCTCTTGGATTCTTAGGAAGTAGATTAGAAATTCTAAACCCTTATCTCTTTTTTTTTAGTTTGTCTGATCCAGGACCCAATCAATAGAGCTTTATTGTCTAGACCTTCATTGTGAATTGAACGAGCCTAGCATAAGTCCCTTTGTGTTACCGGCATATCACAACGACCATTGAGCTTATCTGTACGTCAAGACCTAACATAAGGAACCTTGGAATGCCATATGATCTTCTCGCAATCTTAGCATACGCGGTGGTTTTTCAAGAGAGGATAGGGTGTCTTTGGGCATTTTATTCTGATGTTTGGTGTGTCACAAAACACACATCAATAGGACCCTCTTAACAACCCTCTTTCACATAATAGATCTCAGGAGAAATCTCATATTACTAGTTTCTTTTCTACCACAAATAGTTCTTTGTTATTGAATGTTAGGAGAGTTTTTGTGTAGATGCATTTGCCTTCTAGGATTATCCAATCAATACCCTTAAGGCATAGACTTTCCTTGTTGAGTATTTTTAGGCTCCACTTTAGTACTCCTACAATGATTGATGATAATATCATTGGCTCCTGCATTGCATCCTAAGATATAGACACCTAAGGATTTTTGTTCCTTTTGTTAGTGGTCTTTCATCGCTTTCTAGGGTTGTCACCTTACACATCTATTTATGCTTTTACTAATTTGGGTGTTACCTTTTTTGAAATTAACTCTTGTGTGTCTATTTCTTTGTTTTTCTTTCTTTATTGTATTTACTTTGCAGCTAGGGCCCCTTTGCCCTAGTTCTTTGCTATTTATTTGATGTACGTTCTAGTCCCTTTGACCTATTCTTGGTCATAAATATAATTTTTTCTTTATTGGCTAAACATTGAAACAATGAAATCAATTTGTCTATATTCATACTAGACTTAATCTCTTCTTTACTATTGTCCTCTTTATATTAGTGTTACATGGGGACGCCCCTTGGAAAAGTGACTTTTTTGGAAATATGCATGTCCCCAAGATGGGGGGATAGCTGGTAAACATCCCTCCACCAATAGGTAGGAGACCTCCCTAGGACGTCTCCCTCGAGTGGATTTTCCTGAGGCATCTCCCTCTCTTGGGGATGTTGGGTGCACATTGAGACATACCTATTATTGCAAAGATACTCCCTAAAGTCTCTCAAAAGTACCTTAAACAACAGCTGTCCCCTACATCTAACATTTGCAAAAAGCAATTAAAAAAAAAACAAGGCATTTTTCTTGATGGTCATGCTCCCAATCCTAATCCTAATAGCTTATGGGCCCCACTCACATCCTAAGCACTCACAAAAAACTATAAAATAAACCTCACACCCTCACCCCAAATCACTATCAAAGCTTGAAAGCATAGCGCATAGCTGCAAGAGTAACAATTGCATAGCAAGAGTGAGAGCAAGCAAGGCTGCAAAAGTGAGAGCACTAGCAAGAGGGAGAGTGACAATGAGAGGAAGAGCAAGTTCCATGTGTTAAAGTTTCAAGCTCAACACATTGATCAAGCCCTCAAGCCTTCAAGGTAAGCCATGGCCCTTCATCGTTTCGGATTTGTATTTCTTAATTTAAATGTTCATTCTTAATGTCTAAACGTCTAAATCTGAAATCAATGTTTATGTGATTTTTTTTTTCAATTTAGATATACAATAAATTGTTCATAGAATTGAATATGGTTATAAAACGTCACTTTTAGGGCTGTTGAACAGCAGTTAGACAACCCTAAAAACAACATTTAGTGGTTTCAGTTTTAACTTTACATTTATAATAACAACATTTTAGGTTTTTAAATGAATTGATTAAATTATTTTGAAATGTTTATTTGTAAATTTGCATAAATAGTGATTAATAGTAAATACTAGTCAAATTAGGATTTCGTCTTTTCTGTATCCTTTGCTTCTATGCTTCATGTAACTTGAAATAAGAAAAATAAAAGTGAAATCCTCGTTTGTCAAGAATTATAGTTTCTATTTTTGTGTATCCTTTGTTTCTACACTTCGTGCAACTTGAAGTAAGAAAAACAAAAATAATATCCTTGTGTCTTGAGCCCTTGCATTATGATTTATGACATATGTATGGTTTAAAATTTAAATCATAAATTTCATTTCTTGTAGTGTCACTATGCATTATACTTCTCATAGCAGGAGTGATTAAGAGAGTCAACCGAAGCCTATGGGGATTGAATGCGAGACTCTTAGTACAAATGTGGGGAGGGGGGTGGAGGCAAGAGTTGAGGCAACTAGTTTTGTTAGGAGTGCACATTTTAATTATTCTTCCTCACTGCTTGAAAAATTTGCCAAGGGTCCCTTTGATAAGAAGTCTTGTTTAAGACAATTTGCAACCAAACTACAAGCAAAGCCTAGGGAATTAGGAGGCACTAGGTTGTGGAAGTGCCATTTTTGTGACCTTGAATTTCAAGGTAGCATTAATAGAGTTAAATGCACATCTCTTTCACATACTTGACAAAGACTCTAAAGTGTGGTGTGTAATTGCTCAAACAAAAGGCTGAAATGCCACTATTATGCCACTAAGGGGTACTATTTCTAATGGCACTACTACTTTACAACAACCATGATTTCTTGCCTTTCCATCTAGTTTAGGGGTAGTAGAGCTTAAGGGGAAACGAAAAATGCCTAGTAGTATTGATGTTGCAAACAATATGGTAGAGTTATTCAAATGGAAAATTCTTCTTTGCTAATGGCATTTCATACCATGTGGCTCACTCTTCTTTTTATAAGGAGGTTATGACAAAGATAATAAGAGTTGTATTGAAAAAATAGGACTATAGTTGCTATAGTCGATGTACAATGTCTATTATCATGCTTCGGTAATATTGGTTATCTGACTATGTATTAATTGTTGTACTAATTGGTTGTTGGATTTGGGTAGTTATAAGCATCAGTTGGTTGACGGTTGTGTTCTTCTTGGCAATCTTTTGGTCCTTTAAATACATTGTGTATTGTTAAGGAGAGTAGTATGATCTCGTCGGATCGACTTTGATCCTTGGCTGACCATCTTTGGTCTTCTTCTGTAATAATTTCATGTGCGAATAAAGATATATTTTACGCATGTATATGGTATGCATTGTCATCTCCATTATTAATTCATGTATTTAATTTATCAGATAGAGCAGTAAACATTTGGCGCCATTGCCTTAAAGAAATTAGGTTAGATTTGAGTGATTCATGCCCTTAGACCGCAATAAAGGTGGGAAGAGACCATAATGTAGTCAAGATCAAGAGATTATGTGGTCAAGATCAAGAATCATCGAACAAAGAGAATGAAGGAGACGACTGAGGGGTGAAGTTGAAGAAGGCGAAGGGTTTTTGAGGGAAAGCCCGAGTCCACCCAAGAGCAGAAGCTGAAGCGTAAGCAAAAGCCATAGTCAAGAGAGAAAGATGACTTTTACGACAAGAGAACACACGAGGGGAGAGTGGGAAGAATAGCACGACACCTACTGCTCCTTGATGAAGCGTACACCAACCTCGCCGACCTTGCCGACCAAGGTGGAGAGTTGTCCGGACCATCACTGCTAGACGAAGGGGAAAGTGAAGGAGAACCCACCAACCTTGCCATTGGTGAACCATTCGGACCATTAGTGTTGTATGAAGGAGAAAGTAAAGGAGAACCCACCAACCCTCGCCATCAACGAACCATCCAGACCATCACAGTTGAATGAAGGAGAAAGTGAAGAACCCACCAATCTTGCCATCCATCCGGCACATCACCGTTGGACGAAGGAGGTTCACCGTTGGGTGAAAGGGAAGGCGAGGAAGAACCTGCCAACCTGACCATAGGAGAATTGTTTGTACCATTAAAGTTTGCCAAATGGGAAGGTGAGGGAGAATCTATAGATGGTTTGACAGAGAGCATATGCTAGATTGAAGACTTGACATTGATGGAAGAATCAAACATTGGAAGATCAAAGCCGATAATTCCAAGAAGAAGGAAGCATTGAAAGGACCTTGAAGGCAACTCGAGGGTGACGAACGTTGAAGAGGGATGAGTGAAGGATTGCGGCGTGTTAGGGAGTGCAAGGAAAGCACTGGAATGCACGAATTAAAACTCTCCAACCAAGTTATCGTCACAGAGGGTGCAATTGGGAGGCAAGATGGTGACTCCCCCAACAAGTCCAAATGTAGAGTAGCATAAACTTCCAAATTTCTTTGGAAATGGGTTGGAGGACCTTGTAAGGCATTGTAAGATATGTTAGACAATCTAGGTAGCAAGCGGTTAGGATGATAGAGTGTATTGGCTAAGAGCATTTCCAAACAACTCTTAGAGGGATAGCCATAGATTGGTACACATAATTGGAAGTAGCACACAAAAATACATGGGATGCATTGGAAACAACATTCCAAGAGGAATTGAAACTCTTGAGAGACAACAATGAAATTGTGGCGGAGATCTACAATATTAAACAAGGGAAGCATGAGAATGTGCAAGCCTATAATTGTAGGCTCTAGGAATTACTAGTGAAATTAGAGAACCAGTCGACCGATGGGCTGAAGAAAAGATGGTTCATCAAAGGATTGATTCTTTTGCCGAGGAAGAAAATGAAAGTAGTGCCTCCGTCATCACAGGTCGATGCCTACAATCAAGCGATGGACATAGAAAGTGAAGATAAAATGTCCTTGCGCAGTAAAAGAAAAACAAAGGAAAATGCAAATTCGGATGACAATAGTGATAATTAGGAACGGTAGAAGCACTGTGGAGGGACATGCTCCAAATGAAAAATTGAAGACAGAGAAAGAAACCAACAAAGAACTATGGTATGTTGATTGCAAAATTGAGGGGCACACAAAAGATAATTGTCCTGAAAAGATGTTTGAGAGATATGCTAGGTTATGGGTCATTCAATAAAGGAGTGCCCATACAGTTTGAAGATGAGTACACAAGTACTCTTTATGTAGGGAGAGGAGTCCACTCCATTGAAGCCACAAAATGCATCTCCAGGCAGTTATTGAAATCAAAGAGGAGGACGAAGCCAAATACAATATGACCTTAAAGGATGCCCTCTCATACAATGCCGACAACGTAGTGAATGGAGACACTTTGAGAGAGATTGCCAGAACAAGCAAGACAAAGTGCAATTATTGTGCAAATGGTGTGGACTCGGAAATCATGAAGACATCAGATGTTTGAAGCAAAAGGCTAGTGTCAACATGATTGATGTAAGGAATAATGAAGTATTGGCCATTAGTGCCCAAGCGAAGAAGGCTGTGTACCCAACCCAATTCTTCATTGCCCCTTCCATTGACAAAACTAAAAGAGTTAGTTAAAATACTTAACATAGATGAATAGATCTCCTTTGTGCAAGCTATATTCGTTCCCTTGGCACTTTGCGATTTTTCTTCGAAAAAAACCATCTTTCAAAATACAAAAATGGCATAACAAGGATGAGTTTGTGTGAAATAGGGTTTGCTTGTCAAACAACAAAAATAAGGGGTGCATTTTAGGTTTTTTTATGCTTTAATGTTTGAAAAAAAGCTTTTCAAATTCGTTTTTTGGTGTTTTAAACTTTTTTTGGTTGGTAGGAGTATTTCAGAGTGTGGCCCAGGAGTAGACAAGGAGTGTCCTTGTCGCCTTGAGTTCCATGTGGGTATTACGATGCACCCATAGGGAACTTGGGGTGGCATGGACACTCCCTACCCAGTCTAGGCTACTCGCATTGCCACTCTTGAGCTTGGCCTAGTTGGGTACGGGATTGGGACCCTTAAGGGGAGAACTCAATAACTTAGATCAATTACATTGTAGAAAGGTCACTATCGACTCACTTGTTGGGTGAACTTGTTGATATTTATGGATTGGTCACAAGATTTGGATACTTGGAAGAAGCACTAAAACTTAATAGCTAATCTTGTTAGATTGTTCAATATCCATACGAGAGAAGCAATGCTTTTGTTGAAAGACCAATTAGGGTTACCAATGGAAAGCATATGGACCGAGCATGGGTTCCTTTATTTGCAAGGATAATTTAGAATGGGGTGGTACCAAATTGGGGAGAGATAATAGCCTTCCAATTGGAGATGCAAATACAAAGTGTGAAGAGGGAGCTAATTTTTGTGTGGCATTATACTTAATCGGTTGTGTCTATTGTATTTTGGGTTTAAGCGAGAAGCTATTTCCCTATGGAATCTTAAGATCAAAGGGCCTTTTCATGTGCAATGTTCCACATTGTATAAGCATAGGTACTATGATCCCTTTATAGAAATTTTAAAATTTGTGATCTTTTCACTTGTATTTATTATGTAGTCCATTAGGTTGATTGCCCCTAGATTTCTCCCCAAATATAGATTAAATAAGGGTTATTGGGAGTTGGTTTTTTTTGTTCCCAAGGTACATTAATCAACATTGAAGGAGCTTTTGAAGTGGCTCATCTACTGCCTTTTCATGTTCCTGATGGTTTGGTTGTATGGGAGGTTTGCTATCTATGATTGTCTAGTAGTTGAGAGAAGGAAATAAATTTGGGTCATTCATGCAAGATTTGGCTATGGAGATAGCCACTCAAGATCACAAAGCTTCAATGGAAGCACAAAACAGACCCAAAATAAGAGAATTATTCTACTCTATTGAAGGATACAAACATATAATGATGATTTTAGATTGCTCAAATGAGAGCTACAACCAATATGGGATACACCACTAAGAGATGTGAATGTACAACCAATGTTGGATAAAGGAGATGTAGTCACATGTATGCACAACATCTCCACCAAACTAGAAAAGCACAAGTCACATGATGTAATACAACCCACCTAAGTAGATACCTACCTAAGCAAGCTTATCCTACCCTAGGTGCATATAATGCAACACAATAATAAACTAAATGCAAGAAAAAAAATTTCGCACAAACAATTATTAAAATAAAGCTGAGCCTCTAAGGTGGGACCCCAAATGAAACGTGAGAGGACATATTTATTAACCCGTAAACTAAAGAAAGCATGAAGTACCAAAATTAAGAATTGTGAAATGCTTAGATTTATCAAGATGCACAAGACTATGAACTAGACACTAGATTAATAGCAGTTGGGTTGTTGCAAGAAGATCCTCCACTAGTCATTTCTGTGACTCCATCAATCAGTCCTACTCAAGTAAAAAATGGGTTTACAAATAGTAGGATATTTTCCTCCTTGGTTGCCAGATGACCACATTGTGTCTCCATCATACTGTGTAATAATCTACTCTAAATACACACATAATGGAAACTCAAAAAAGATTTGAAAAACAACTATTATAATATCTATCTATCTATCTTTGGTTAGTGAGATTGGTCAAAACAATTTTTGGGGTTGGGTTCGCTTTGGGTTTGTCCATACAAGGATTTTTATCAGCTGAGAATCAAAAGTTTTTTGGTGGATTTGTTTACAAAATTTGTGGTTATTTTGTCCGATTTTTTTTAAATCAAGGGTTTTGTGCTTCAAAAATTTGCGGGAGTTTTTCTAAAGTTCGAGGGTTTCCTCTTTGCTAAAAATCGCGGGTCTTTTGAAGGAAACATCATGGAGGTTTTTGTCTAATTTTTGTGGGCCTGTTTCTCCTAAAAGATGCGGATTTCTTTGAAGGAATAATCGTGCCCCTTCTGCATGCGTTTTTCCTTGTTTTTGATGGGGTCTTTGGATGCGTTTCCAGTCTGCATTTTTCTAGGTTCTGTTTTAAATCGCTTGATGAGGGTTTGCACACGACTTCCACAATCGTGTTTTAACTCCCACACGCGCCGTTTCTTTGCATTTCGTGAAGAACCCTGGAAAAATCACAAAGACATTCTTTGCCTCCCGCACAACCTGCATTGTTGCATTTGGCATCTAGTATTTTTCTGCATTTTCGTGGTGCCTAGGGTTTTTGCTGCGACCTAGGGTTTATGCAGATTTTTTTGAAGAATTCTTTCAGCTTTGTCTATTCTGAAAAATAATCAGAGTTTTTGAAAATTTTTTTTAGAATTTTTTTTGCTGTTTTTGCTTGTGGCTAGGGCAGTTTTTTGAGTTTTTTTTGAATAAAAATCTTGCCTTTTCTATTGCCTAGGGTTTCTGGGTGAAGTCTAAGTTTTTTGATGGATTTTTTGAAATTCTTGCAACAATATTTTTTGATAGAGTTTTTTCTTGAAAATTTTTGTACCTTTCCTACCGCCTAGCACGAAGTTTGAGTTTTTCTCAATTTTTGAACAAAATTGTGGGAGTTGTGCCAGGGAATCACCTCGGTATTTGTGCTAGTGACTAACTTGTTTTTTGTGCATTTGGAAAACGAGAGGGATGGCATCTATGAATTCTAAGCAGGCATCTACCTCTTATGCATTGATGGCCAAAAGACTAACAAATCATGTCAAATCATCTGCGTGGTACATCGATTTTGGAGCCTCTTGACATTTCACAAACAAAATTGTGGGAGTTGTGCTAGGGAATCACCTCGGTATTTGTGCTAGTTGACTACCTTGTTTTTCATGCCTTTGGAAAACGAGAGGGATGGCATCTATGAATTCTAAGCAGGCATCTACCTCTTATGCATTGATGGCCAAAAGACTAACAAATCATGTCAAATCATCTGCGTGGTACATCGATTTTGGTTAACGGAGTATATGGCTTGCTCCAACTTTGTCATCTTTGGTGGTGGTGAAGAGTATATAGTTTTCGGCAAGGGCAACATTCAGATCACATTTGGTGGGAGAAATTTAATATTTCTCAATTTATACTATGTGTTCGGTATGGAGCTTAATCTACTCTCGGTGAGTCAGATTATGCGACATTGTTCGAAGTTGGACATCATCTTTAGTTCACACAAGTGCTGAATTGTGGATAAGGAGTCCAAGAAAAGTGTGGTAGTTGGGCTTGAGGATCATGGTTTGTATCGGCTGGTTGATACTAGAGATTCTCAGGAGCATGTGCTGGCTGCAAAGAGTTCATCCATCAACACTCTTTGGCATCAATGGTATAAGCATCTCAACATTGCTTACCTCTCTCAATTGGCTTGAGAGAATTTGGTAGAAGGCTTACTTGAGATTCAGTAGTAGACACATGGTGTTTGCAGAGCTTGCCAAGTAGGGAAGCAACATCGTACTCCATTTTCAGATGGAAAGTCTTGGAGCACATCCAAGGTTCTACAGTTGGTTCATGCGGATTTTTGTGGACCAATGAATATTGCATCGGTCACTAGTGCCAAGTATTTTCTCTTGTTTGTTGATGATT
>CM021107.1:464616695-464852878 GCA_007115665.2 Sequoiadendron giganteum
TTTATCCAACATTGGTTGTACATTCACATCTCTTAGTGGTGTATCCCATATTGGTTGTAGCTCTCATTTGAGCAATCTAAAATCATCATTATATGTTTGTATCCTTCAATAGAGTAGAATAATTCTCTTATTTTGGGTCTGTTTTGTGCTTCCATTGAAGCTTTGTGATCTTGAGTGGCTATCTCCATAGCCAAATCTTGCATGAATGACCCAAATTTATTTCCTTCTCTCAACTACTAGACAATCATAGATAGCAAACCTCCCATACAACCAAACCATCAGGAACATGAAAAGGCAGTAGATGAGCCACTTCAAAAGCTCCTTCAATGTTGATTAATGTACCTTGGGAACAAAAAAAACCAACTCCCAATAACCCTTATTTAATCTATATTTGGGGAGAAATCTAGGGGCAATCAACCTAATGGACTACATAATAAATACAAGTGAAAAGATCACAAATTTTAAAATTTCTATAAAGGGATCATAGTACCTATGCTTATACAATGTGGAACATTGCACATGAAAAGGCCCTTTGATCTTAAGATTCCATAGGGAAATAGCTTCTCGCTTAAACCCAAAATACAATAGACACAACCGATTAAGTATAATGCCACACAAAAATTAGCTCCCTCTTCACACTTTGTATTTGCATCTCCAATTGGAAGGCTATTATCTCTCCCCAATTTGGTACCACCCCATTCTAAATTATCCTTGCAAATAAAGGAACCCATGCTCGGTCCATATGCTTTCCATTGGTAACCCTAATTGGTCTTTCAACAAAAGCATTGCTTCTCTCGTATGGATATTGAACAATCTAACAAGATTAGCTATTAAGTTTTAGTGCTTCTTCCAAGTATCCAAATCTTGTGACCAATCCATAAATATCAACAAGTTCACCCAACAAGTGAGTCGATAGTGACCTTTCTACAATGTAATTGATCTAAGTTATTGAGTTCTCCCCTTAAGGGTCCCAATCCCGTACCCAACTAGGCCAAGCTCAAGAGTGGCAATGCGAGTAGCCTAGACTGGGTAGGGAGTGTCCATGCCACCCCAAGTTCCCTATGGGTGCATCGTAATACCCACATGGAACTCAAGGCGACAAGGACACTCCTTGTCTACTCCTGGGCCACACTCTGAAATACTCCTACCAACCAAAAAAAGTTTAAAACACCAAAAAACGAATTTGAAAAGCTTTTTTTCAAACATTAAAGCATAAAAAAACCTAAAATGCACCCCTTATTTTTGTTGTTTGACAAGCAAACCCTATTTCACACAAACTCATCCTTGTTATGCCATTTTTGTATTTTGAAAGATGGTTTTTTTCGAAGAAAAATCGCAAAGTGCCAAGGGAACGAATATAGCTTGCACAAAGGAGATCTATTCATCTATGTTAAGTATTTTAACTAACTCTTTTAGTTTTGTCAATGGAAGGGGCAATGAAGAATTGGGTTGGGTACACAGCCTTCTTCGCTTGGGCACTAATGGCCAATACTTCATTATTCCTTACATCAATCATGTTGACACTAGCCTTTTGCTTCAAACATCTGATGTCTTCATGATTTCCGAGTCCACACCATTTGCACAATAATTGCACTTTGTCTTGCTTGTTCTGGCAATCTCTCTCAAAGTGTCTCCATTCACTACGTTGTCGGCATTGTATGAGAGGGCATCCTTTAAGGTCATATTGTATTTGGCTTCGTCCTCCTCTTTGATTTCAATAACTGCCTGGAGATGCATTTTGTGGCTTCAATGGAGTGGACTCCTCTCCCTACATAAAGAGTACTTGTGTACTCATCTTCAAACTGTATGGGCACTCCTTTATTGAATGACCCATAACCTAGCATATCTCTCAAACATCTTTTCAGGACAATTATCTTTTGTGTGCCCCTCAATTTTGCAATCAACATACCATAGTTCTTTGTTGGTTTCTTTCTCTGTCTTCAATTTTTCATTTGGAGCATGTCCCTCCACAGTGCTTCTACCGTTCCTAATTATCACTATTGTCATCCGAATTTGCATTTTCCTTTGTTTTTCTTTTACTGCGCAAGGACATTTTATCTTCACTTTCTATGTCCATCGCTTGATTGTAGGCATCGACCTGTGATGACGGAGGCACTACTTTCATTTTCTTCCTCGGCAAAAGAATCAATCCTTTGATGAACCATCTTTTCTTCAGCCCATCGGTCGACTGGTTCTCTAATTTCACTAGTAATTCCTAGAGCCTACAATTATAGGCTTGCACATTCTCATGCTTCCCTTGTTTAATATTGTAGATCTCCGCCACAATTTCATTGTTGTCTCTCAAGAGTTTCAATTCCTCTTGGAATGTTGTTTCCAATGCATCCCATGTATTTTTGTGTGCTACTTCCAATTATGTGTACCAATCTATGGCTATCCCTCTAAGAGTTGTTTGGAAATGCTCTTAGCCAATACACTCTATCATCCTAACCGCTTGCTACCTAGATTGTCTAACATATCTTACAATGCCTTACAAGGTCCTCCAACCCATTTCCAAAGAAATTTGGAAGTTTATGCTACTCTACATTTGGACTTGTTGGGGGAGTCACCATCTTGCCTCCCAATTGCACCCTCTGTGACGATAACTTGGTTGGAGAGTTTTAATTCGTGCATTCCAGTGCTTTCCTTGCACTCCCTAACACGCCGCAATCCTTCACTCATCCCTCTTCAACGTTCGTCACCCTCGAGTTGCCTTCAAGGTCCTTTCAATGCTTCCTTCTTCTTGGAATTATCGGCTTTGATCTTCCAATGTTTGATTCTTCCATCAATGTCAAGTCTTCAATCTAGCATATGCTCTCTGTCAAACCATCTATAGATTCTCCCTCACCTTCCCATTTGGCAAACTTTAATGGTACAAACAATTCTCCTATGGTCAGGTTGGCAGGTTCTTCCTCGCCTTCCCTTTCACCCAACGGTGAACCTCCTTCGTCCAACGGTGATGTGCCGGATGGATGGCAAGATTGGTGGGTTCTTCACTTTCTCCTTCATTCAACTGTGATGGTCTGGATGGTTCGTTGATGGCGAGGGTTGGTGGGTTCTCCTTTACTTTCTCCTTCATACAACACTAATGGTCCGAATGGTTCACCAATGGCAAGGTTGGTGGGTTCTCCTTCACTTTCCCCTTCGTCTAGCAGTGATGGTCCGGACAACTCTCCACCTTGGTCGGCAAGGTCGGCGAGGTTGGTGTACGCTTCATCAAGGAGCAGTAGGTGTCGTGCTATTCTTCCCACTCTCCCCTCGTGTGTTCTCTTGTCGTAAAAGTCATCTTTCTCTCTTGACTATGGCTTTTGCTTACGCTTCAGCTTCTGCTCTTGGGTGGACTCGGGCTTTCCCTCAAAAACCCTTCGCCTTCTTCAACTTCACCCCTCAGTCGTCTCCTTCATTCTCTTTGTTCGATGATTCTTGATCTTGACCACATAATCTCTTGATCTTGACTACATTATGGTCTCTTCCCACCTTTATTGCGGTCTAAGGGCATGAATCACTCAAATCTAACCTAATTTCTTTAAGGCAATGGCGCCAAATGTTTACTGCTCTATCTGATAAATTAAATACATGAATTAATAATGGAGATGACAATGCATACCATATACATGCGTAAAATATATCTTTATTCGCACATGAAATTATTACAGAAGAAGACCAAAGATGGTCAGCCAAGGATCAAAGTCGATCCGACGAGATCATACTACTCTCCTTAACAATACACAATGTATTTAAAGGACCAAAAGATTGCCAAGAAGAACACAACCGTCAACCAACTGATGCTTATAACTACCCAAATCCAACAACCAATTAGTACAACAATTAATACATAGTCAGATAACCAATATTACCGAAGCATGATAATAGACATTGTACATCGACTATAGCAACTATAGTCCTATTTTTTCAATACAACTCTTATTATCTTTGTCATAACCTCCTTATAAAAAGAAGAGTGAGCCACATGGTATGAAATGCCATTAGCAAAGAAGAATTTTCCATTTGAATAACTCTACCATATTGTTTGCAACATCAATACTACTAGGCATTTTTCGTTTCCCCTTAAGCTCTACTACCCCTAAACTAGATGGAAAGGCAAGAAATCATGGTTGTTGTAAAGTAGTAGTGCCATTAGAAATAGTACCCCTTAGTGGCATAATAGTGGCATTTCAGCCTTTTGTTTGAGCAATTACACACCACACTTTAGAGTCTTTGTCAAGTATGTGAAAGAGATGTGCATTTAACTCTATTAATGCTACCTTGAAATTCAAGGTCACAAAAATGGCACTTCCACAACCTAGTGCCTCCTAATTCCCTAGGCTTTGCTTGTAGTTTGGTTGCAAATTGTCTTAAACAAGACTTCTTATCAAAGGGACCCTTGGCAAATTTTTCAAGCAGTGAGGAAGAATAATTAAAATGTGCACTCCTAACAAAACTAGTTGCCTCAACTCTTGCCTCCACCCCCCTCCCCACATTTGTACTAAGAGTCTCGCATTCAATCCCCATAGGCTTCGGTTGACTCTCTTAATCACTCCTGCTATGAGAAGTATAATGCATAGTGACACTACAAGAAATGAAATTTATGATTTAAATTTTAAACCATACATATGTCATAAATCATAATGCAAGGGCTCAAGACACAAGGATATTATTTTTGTTTTTCTTACTTCAAGTTGCACGAAGTGTAGAAACAAAGGATACACAAAAATAGAAACTATAATTCTTGACAAACGAGGATTTCACTTTTATTTTTCTTATTTCAAGTTACATGAAGCATAGAAGCAAAGGATACAGAAAAGACGAAATCCTAATTTGACTAGTATTTACTATTAATCACTATTTATGCAAATTTACAAATAAACATTTCAAAATAATTTAATCAATTCATTTAAAAACCTAAAATGTTGTTATTATAAATGTAAAGTTAAAACTGAAACCACTAAATGTTGTTTTTAGGGTTGTCTAACTGCTGTTCAACAGCCCTAAAAGTGACGTTTTATAACCATATTCAATTCTATGAACAATTTATTGTATATCTAAATTGAAAAAAAAAATCACATAAACATTGATTTCAGATTTAGACGTTTAGACATTAAGAATGAACATTTAAATTAAGAAATACAAATCCGAAACGATGAAGGGCCATGGCTTACCTTGAAGGCTTGAGGGCTTGATCAATGTGTTGAGCTTGAAACTTTAACACATGGAACTTGCTCTTCCTCTCATTGTCACTCTCCCTCTTGCTAGTGCTCTCACTTTTGCAGCCTTGCTTGCTCTCACTCTTGCTATGCAATTGTTACTCTTGCAGCTATGCGCTATGCTTTCAAGCTTTGATAGTGATTTGGGGTGAGGGTGTGAGGTTTATTTTATAGTTTTTTGTGAGTGCTTAGGATGTGAGTGGGGCCCATAAGCTATTAGGATTAGGATTGGGAGCATGACCATCAAGAAAAATGCCTTGTTTTTTTTTTAATTGCTTTTTGCAAATGTTAGATGTAGGGGACAGCTGTTGTTTAAGGTACTTTTGAGAGACTTTAGGGAGTATCTTTGCAATAATAGGTATGTCTCAATGTGCACCCAACATCCCCAAGAGAGGGAGATGCCTCAGGAAAATCCACTCGAGGGAGACGTCCTAGGGAGGTCTCCTACCTATTGGTGGAGGGATGTTTACCAGCTATCCCCCCATCTTGGGGACATGCATATTTCCAAAAAAGTCACTTTTCCAAGGGGCGTCCCCATGTAACACTAATATAAAGAGGACAATAGTAAAGAAGAGATTAAGTCTAGTATGAATATAGACAAATTGATTTCATTGTTTCAATGTTTAGCCAATAAAGAAAAAATTATATTTATGACCAAGAATAGGTCAAAGGGACTAGAACGTACATCAAATAAATAGCAAAGAACTAGGGCAAAGGGGCCCTAGCTGCAAAGTAAATACAATAAAGAAAGAAAAACAAAGAAATAGACACACAAGAGTTAATTTCAAAAAAGGTAACACCCAAATTAGTAAAAGCATAAATAGATGTGTAAGGTGACAACCCTAGAAAGCGATGAAAGACCACTAACAAAAGGAACAAAAATCCTTAGGTGTCTATATCTTAGGATGCAATGCAGGAGCCAATGATATTATCATCAATCATTGTAGGAGTACTAAAGTGGAGCCTAAAAATACTCAACAAGGAAAGTCTATGCCTTAAGGGTATTGATTGGATAATCCTAGAAGGCAAATGCATCTACACAAAAACTCTCCTAACATTCAATAACAAAGAACTATTTGTGGTAGAAAAGAAACTAGTAATATGAGATTTCTCCTGAGATCTATTATGTGAAAGAGGGTTGTTAAGAGGGTCCTATTGATGTGTGTTTTGTGACACACCAAACATCAGAATAAAATGCCCAAAGACACCCTATCCTCTCTTGAAAAACCACCGCGTATGCTAAGATTGCGAGAAGATCATATGGCATTCCAAGGTTCCTTATGTTAGGTCTTGACGTACAGATAAGCTCAATGGTCGTTGTGATATGCCGGTAACACAAAGGGACTTATGCTAGGCTCGTTCAATTCACAATGAAGGTCTAGACAATAAAGCTCTATTGATTGGGTCCTGGATCAGACAAACTAAAAAAAAAGAGATAAGGGTTTAGAATTTCTAATCTACTTCCTAAGAATCCAAGAGACAGTATTAACTTGGTGAAACCAATAACCACGCTTTGCTTCGCCACGCTCAACGACAACTACACAAAGTGGGTGCAATCTTCAAAGGAGTGTGCTTATGATTTTCATGTCATGAATAACTACCATCAAATCGAACAATATTTATCTAGACAGAAGTTAAGCATCCACAAAGTAAGCTTAGGCTAACTTTACGCATTGAACGAAAATCATCCATTCAAAGAAATATTGAGCAAAAGTTACACCATAAATCAATACTTATCAGATCTTGCATTCGTCTAACATACATGAAATAAAATCTAAACTATGATGAGGGATAAGAACCATGCCAACTCCAAAATAAGAGAAACAATCACCATCAATTTGAACAATGCATTACTTATTACTTTGGCAGTCATATGCAACAATTTACTTATCTCAACATGTTTTGCAACATGCTCCCATGCTTTACAAATGAGGGATGAGGTCAATTTATAGGCTCCCCAATTACAATCCAATGGCCAAGATTGATTTAGAATCAACGGTCGAGATTACAAAATAAAACCCTAATTAGGGCTTGTCATAACTAACTCCTTCTCGACCAATGAGAAAATTACATTCGAGGACACTTGTCCCTTTTTGCTAAATATGAACCAACAATAAAATAGAAAGTTGCCACATGGTGGAGTGTGAGGTTCATTGAATCTAGACATGTTGACCTGGAACAATCTGATTGGTTGGAAGATGACGAGGCGCCACCTCAACGTGTTGGATGTCCTCCTTGGTCACCTTGTTCTTTTTCCATGTTCTTGCCTTAGAATATCTTTCTTCGCTGATGACTTTGTCCTTGGTGCTTGTTCCTTCCTAGCTTTGATCTTGGATTCCTTTTAATTTCTTCTTCTCACTTGCGCTTGAGGTCTGGAAGTCTCCCCTTGGTGCAAATGTTTAGACTTGAAGTCATTAAGGTTTTCTTTCCTGATTGCTACAAGCGCCTTGAATTTGGAGAAGAACGCCCAAATGTTTTCGCCACAATGGAGGAAATTGGAACTTTCTCTGTGAAGTATTTCCCATACTCAGCCAAATTTTTGCTATTCAATTTTATTTTGTAACACCTTCATGTGGACCACTCAACAGTTAGCCCAGATTTTGGCCATCTCTATGCTCAAATGAACTTTGCCTGTGGATTTGCCTTTAATTCTCAGTTTGGCTTGTGCTATGTAGGGCAGATTCCATCCTTGGACAAGGATTTTATTCACTTCCTCTTTATTTTCCTCTTGTTTTCTTTCCAACACTTAGTCAATTTTCTGAGTTTTCTTTGGCGGACTTCATAGTTGTTGTGCCACTTTGCTCATTTGCTAAGGCGGAGTTTGTCTTCCTTATGCCATTCCCATCTTGCTCTGGGGCAAACTTCATCTTCTCTTGGGCAAGGCGGACTTTGAAGCTGGCTGGACAAGATGCATTTTCCTCTAGGCGTACTTGACCTTGTGGCTGGACATTTTCATGGCGGACTTCATCTTTGGCTAGACAATGTGCACTTGCATGTTTCCTCTAGGCGGACTTTGCCAACTTCTTGCCAACTTCACCTTTAGGCGGACTTGGCACATGTTTTTCCATGCTTCATGTTGGAGGGCAGACTTTGGAGTTGCTTGGACATTGCTCCTTTTGACACTTGACCACACCTACACTAAGCAAAATTTGAGTTTTCCTTTCCTCCTCTTGGCTAGGCGGACTTTGGAATGCTTTTGCCAAGTCTTTTCTTAAGTTGGCGAACTTTAAAATCTTTTTGCCATTGATTTTCAATGATGGCAGACTTTGGAATGATTAAGCAAGGTGTATGGCGGACTTTCCTTGGTGTTGGATGTTGACTTTTCCCTCAAGGGCGGACTTTGTCTTGCCTTTGTCATTCCTCACCTTCCCCAGAGCGGACTTTCATGTGTCTTGGACACTCTCTTCTCCCAAGGGCGTACTTCCTTAGTGCTTGGCCATTTTTTGTATGGACTAGGGCCGACTTTCCAAGGTGTTATGCCATCTCTTGTTCTCTTGGGCGGACTTGGCTTAATGTCATGCCATGACATATTCTAGCTTGGGGCGGACTTGGCTTATGATCAAGCCATGACCAAGGGCAGACTTTCATTGTGTTCATGCCAATCTCTCACCTTCCTATGGCGGACTTTACCATTACTCATGCCATTGTCAAACTCTTCTTATGGCAGACTTGCCATACACTCATGCCATCTCCTGTTCAAGCTAGGGCGGACTTTACCCATGCTTGTGCCATGATCAATACTTAGGCGATTTTATGGACTTCATCTGGTTCGTCCAAAATTTCACACTTATTTCCACTTTCGGGGGTCTTTTGAGGATGACAATGTTGAAGCCACAACCCAAGCACTTTCCAAGAATAGAAACCTTCCCAAAACAGAAACTTTCCAAAAATAAATCCCTAAAAAATAGGAAGTCCAAGATAGGCTAAAAGTGCCAAAAATAAAGTCCCTAAAAAATAAGGGGCCAGAGTGAAAATCCCAAAAACGTAGGTGTCAGAATTGACTTAAACAACAGGTGATCCTTGTCCTCCAGGCCTTCTAAGCATTCTAATGACACTTGTGCACTGATTTGGGCTCAAATTCTTTACTTGGCTCGGGTGACACCTCAAAACTCCAACTCCTCATTGTAAGAAAAACGGTGATTAGCAGTTGTGATGCCAAGGCAAAAAACCCAAAAAGCAAAAAAATAAGAGGGTCCCCATTTGCAATGGGGCGATGTTGTGAAAAGGTCACAACAGGTCCCTAATGTCTAAAAGAGATAGAGCCACAACCATTAGAATTAAAGCAAGGATAAGCAAAGCCTCATCAATTTGTCTCCATTTGTATGTGAACCAATAGCATCCAAATGGCACTTTAACACCTCCAACATAGATCATGGGTTGAAAGAAGGAATTAATAAATCTAGTAGATCTTGGAACTCTATGGATGGATCTATGGCTAAAAGTGGTGAACTTGCGAAGAAAACGGGCCAAGCATTTTTTACTAGGGTAGTGGAAGAAAGTGGATAGAGAACCACCAAAATCTCTCTATAAACAATGGTACCTCCCACAAATTTCATAGTCAACCAATCACCAAAAATAAATGCTCATCCACTCAATCTCCTAAAGAGAACAAGGCAGTAGACCCTTTCACTTTGTGAAATATAGTGGTTTGTCTCAATACGAAGCTAATGGAAGTAAACCTACAACTAGCCAAGGGGTATCCTCAAACCATGAGACTAATCATGTTAAAGATAATTGGACCAAAAAATGGTCCTATCCACAACCTACAAGAAGTGCTCAAAGTAGAATACTAGTTTACAGCTAAGAGAATTTAAAAGCGCGGTCCACATAACTTGAATGCACTACCAATAAATGCCCTCTCTAACAAATTGATTAAGCATATTTTTTCCACAATGAAGGCATGAAGAACACACAAGGAGTAACTAAAAGGAGGAAACTTGTCCAAAGAAATTTCAATAGACATGAAGGGCAAACAAACCTCAAAGAACCAACGATATTGACATTCAAAATGACCCAATGGGACAATTTCCTTTGAGGAACAAAGTGCCAAAAAATAATACCTCCTATAGGATGAAGTAGAACAACCCATGGACCTAAGCTTGGGTATAAACTCAACGAGTCTAAAAATTTTCTTGAGGCAAAGGGGTTGGGCAAAAAATTCAGCCTAGACAATATACTAAGGAAATGTCCATTTGCTACAGATCATCCACTAAAGCATAATCATCTAATCCCTCTCAAATCATGCCCAATCACAAGACCTAGCTAGGGCCCCAAACCTCATATACATAGAACACTATTAACATGATCATTGTGTCAAAGAGACATATTTTCAAAGGGATCTCCTAGAATGTGCATGCAAGCATTGGCACTTAAGAATGATAAATGAAGTGTATAAGTATCCCTTGCAAAGACAAGAATAAGAGGTAAGTCACAAAGAAAGAGGTCCAATGAACAAAACTCCTAGATAAATACAAGAGGTGATCTTTGTTGAGCCCCCTTTGTAGAAGAAATGAAACCTAGAAAGAACATCCTTGTTGGTGTCGAAGACCATTTACCAAGGTTGACCACAAGCCAATGAAGATCACAAAACTCAAAAAGGGCATGAAGTTGTCTCTACAAGTCATTAAGAGAATTAGAGAGGAGGACCCCATCATCAACAAAGAGAAAAATTGCAATCACAACATGGAGAAGCAAGCAATCATCAATCTCATGGGTATGTTGTCTAAGAAAATCCTGAAGCTCATCAATGCAATTACCAAAAAGGGTTGGTAAATAAGAGTAGACCCGCTTAACTCCAATAGTACTCTAGACAAAGTTAACGAGGCCATGAGGTGTCTAAAATCATCTAAAAACTATTTCATAGAGGCACACAATGGCAGTAATGAAAGTATCAGAAATGCCAATGTACCACAATTTTTGTAACAGCAAATAGTCAAAGGCCTTCTTAAAGTTCAAAAACAAACAAAAGATTTTAGAAAGCCAATGAGAAGCCTCTTCAATGATAGCATGAAATGTGAAAATGTGGTCAATATTCTAGAAATCTTGGAAAGTGGCTTGTCCACTACTATGGCCAAGTTTCGCAAAAGTATGCCCAGCCATGATAGTTTCTAAGTTTTGTAATTACTCGGATTGGAACAATCTCCAAATTTGTGAATGAAGTGCATAATATGTTTTGACCAAGCAAAGGGGAACCCAAAACAAATGACCTCATTAGATAGCTATGAAATGGAGTAGGCAAGTGAATCCACATCATACTTAATAAACCGAGCTTGGAGGCCATCACGATCAGCCACTCTATTGTAGCAAAGCTTCAAAATAATTCTATGAATACAACTGTAGAAAACAAGTGATAAGGGGGAATGCAGAGCTCTACTAGTAAGCTGATTTGGGATATTATAAAGGAAATTAGCATAGGAGATCAAAGCAAACGATATGATATGTACAATGGGGGTGTTCCTTGGGAATGATGGAGGACAACAAGGAGCTCATTTTGCCTTGACACAAGAAACTTGCATTTCTTATGCTGAAGGAGACAATGATAGTCTCTACAAGTGGTAAAAATGGAGGAGGGTCTTGGACAAAGATAAATGGAATCTCCATTGCATAGTTTTACAGTTATTGTCAAACCAATGACATAGAGCAGAAACTATGAAGACAAGGTGGACTAGATAGTTTTTATGATCAGATATTTAAAATCATAATTGCAGCACTTAAGACAATGAACACAACAAAATACCCTGGGAAAATCCTCCAACTTGAGGGAGAAAAACCCAACAAATATATCTCTTATATATTGAAGTAATAAGAGCAGAAATCTGCTTACAACTCAGGCACAACACAATGCCGATTTTGATACAATGAATAATCGCACCTCTCCTAGATGCAAATACAAATGAATATGTTTCTACTTGAAGTCGAACTGCTATTAGAAGATGATGATCTATTGCTCAGGCACAAACTTCTTCTCCAGATCCGAATTATGATGAATGAACTTGATGATCAAATGAATGATCATTACCTTGTATTTATACACAAGAGAAGGATCGCGTCCTTTCAAGACAAGGAGGTCGGCCTTGATAGAAAAATCGCGACTCTTCAAGAAGTCGGCCTTAATTAATTATTATCAATAATTTATTTTATTGTTTGTTTGTGAAGCGCCTCTTCACATTAGATATCGATCATGTATTAATTAAATAGCCATTAGGCTACATTTAATTTATTCCCTTTTTAGAAACTCGTGCCTAGAAGTAGGAGGCCCACAGCTGTCAATATCATCAACACTCCCTCTCAGCTAGGGAGGAACACTTCTAGCTGTGCAAGACATATCACCTCATCGTGATGTCAACCACCATGGCTACACCCATGTGTGGAAAAGAGCATATCACCTCATCGTGATATCAACCATCATGGCTACTCCCATGAATGGTATATGCGCACAAGTGCACATCACTCAACGTGATGTCGTCATCTCATCATGATGTTCACCATGGCTACTCCCAGAGGGTGAAAAACACAAGTACAAGGATATCATCACGGACTCTCTCACGTGATTTTTTCATGGAGTCACACACATGACATCCACCTTGGATACTCCCAGAGGGTGGAAATAAGGGCTTGCACCTCAAATCTCTCTCACAGAGAGAAATGCATTAAAGAAATCCATAGAAGATCACTGAATCTGAGTCTCCCTCTCAGCTAGGGCTTCATTCTCCACAATACCAAGCTTGTCTCGAAAATACACAAACTTTACTCTAGAGAGAGGCTTGGTGAGAATTTTTTGTCTGCTCATCAGTGCTAATGTATCTCAACTGGATTGCTTTCCTCAATACCATATCTCTGATATAGTGGTATTTGATCTCAACATGTTTGGTTTTGTCATGGAACACTAGATTGACAGAACGCTTCACACAACTTTGATTATCACAATGAATGATAGTTGGCTCCAATGATTGTCCAAACAATCCTGCAAGGAGCTTCTGAAGCCACGCTGCTTCTCGACACACATGCTGCAATATACTTTACCTCTGCGGTGCTCAATGCCACTGAAGACTGTTTCCTGCTACACTAGGAGATCATTGTAGACCCCAAACTGAAACAACATCCAGAGGTGCTCTTCCGATAAGCAACACAACCTGCCCAATCAGAATCTGTATAACCATGCAGCTTCAAGTCTACATTAAAAGAATATCTCAAACCATACCCAACTGTGCCACACAAGTATCTTAGGATATGCTTTGCTGCAACTAGATGTATTTGCCTTGGTTCACACATGAACTAACTAAGTGCACTCACTGCATAGCAAATATCTAGTCTAGTATTGACTAGATACATCAATGATCCAATCAACTGCCTATACATGGTGGGATCCACTAGATCTGAACTAGTTGCAACGTCTTTTAACTTCTGAAAATTGGTTTCCATAGGTGTAGACATGGATTTGCAAACCATCATGCCAAATCTCTTCAAGATGTCTATTGTATACTTCCCTTGACTTAGAATGATCTCATTAGGCCTCTGCCACACTTCTAAACCAAGGAAGTAATGCATGTACTTAAGATCCTTCATTTCAAATTCAGAAGCCAACTCTTTCTTGCATTTGATAATGAGATGTTCTTCTCCAGTAAGAAATAGATCATCAACATAGAGAACCAATATCAAGGCCTCACAATTAATTACCTTGAAATATAGATTAGAATCAACATCATTCTTGGAGAAGCCCAAACTCAGCAAGTATCGATCAATCCTCTCATACCAAGCACGAGGAGCCTGCTTAAGGCCATACAATGCCTTCTTCAATCTGTAAACATGAGACGCTTTCCCATGAACCTCAAATCCATCAGGTTGCTCAATGTATACCTCTTCTTCAATTACACCATTTAGAAATGTTGTCTTCATGTCCATCTGGTGTAACTTCCATCCTTTAGCTACTGCAATGGCAATGATAGTCCCGATGGAGGTATATCGACCAACTAGAGCAAAGGTTTCCTCGTAGTCTATTCCCTCTTTCTGAGAGAATCCTCTAGCCACAAATCTAGCCTTGTACTTCTCAATGCTTCCATCAGCTACATGATTGATCTTGAAAAGCCACTTAGAAGATACAACAGATTTGCCTTCTGGTCTAGGTACAATGTCCCAAACATCGTTCTTGAGGATAGATTGATACTCTTCAGCCATAGCATCTTTCCATACTTGTTGACTTGAAGCTTCCTCAACACTGGAAGGCTCAGATTCAATCATTTAACTCATCAAAGCAACATAGTTTGAATTTTGAGGTCTTTTGCTTTCTCTGAATGTTCCTCTAGGGGCTGCAAACTTCTCTGCCTCTTGCATTGTTTTCCTAGCCCATAGAGGTCTCTTCCGACCAATAATGATGTTTGTAGGCCCATCAGTAGGTTCCAAAGGCTCAACTGGATCATCATCTTCTTTAGAATCAGTAGCCTCCCTCTGAATCTCGGGATGGTCAACTTCCATGTCCTGAGGAGACTCTTGGTCTTCATAGTCTATCTCCCTTTGAGAGCCTTTAGATCTCCTGAATGCAACATCTTCTTCAAATGTAACATCCCTGCTGATCTCTATCAATTTCTGACTTGGAATGTAAATCCGATAGGCTTTTGAAGACTCACTGTAGCCTACAAATATTCCCTTCTTGCCAGATGGTTCCAACTTTGTCCTTTTATCTTTAGGGACATGAACATATACAGGACAACCAAATATTCTCAAGTGGTTGACTTCAGGCTTCACACCTGTGAAAGCTTCTTCAAGAGTCATGTTCTCCAAGATACAATGAGGGCTTCGATTCAAAACATACACAGTTGTTCTTGAAGCTTCAGCCCAAAGGAAGATTTGTAGATCTTGATCATGAATCATGGCCTTAGTTGCTTTTACAATAGATCCGTTCTTCCTTTCTGCTACACCGTTTTGTTGTGGATTGTAGGGAACACAAAACTCCCTCTTAATTCCTACTTCAACACAAAAGTTACGAAAGCTTCCAAAGATGTATTCTCCTCTGTTGTCAGTTCTCAAAACTTTGATCCTCTTCCCGAACAAGTTTTCTACTTGAGCTTTGAATTCCTTGAATCTCTCAAGTACTTCCTCAGATTCTTTAGTCTTTAAGAAATAAATCCAAGTCTTTCTAGAGTAGTCATCAATGAAAATTACATAATACAAGAAACCACTCAAAGAAGTAATAGACATTGGACCACACAAATCAGAATGAACAAGATCTAGAATTCATTTAGATCTACTTTCACTACTATGAAAGGGTCTTTTAGTATTCTTACACAATGCGCATCCTTAGCAAGTACCTTCATGCTCTTTGCTGAGTTTAGGAATGCCGGAGACCAGCTTCTCCATGGTTGGAAGTGCTCGGAAGTGAATGTGAGCAAGTCTTCTATGCCAAAGCTCACATGAACTTGATGTATCATGCAACAAGGCTTGTAGAGAATGGGTAGAAAGTTTGTAGAGACATTCTTGTCGAACACCAATCACACTGGCTGACTTGATGTTAAAATTCTTTGGCCATGCAAGAACTTTTCCTTCAGAGAATGCTACTTGATATCCCTTATCTTCTAAGGCTAAAATAGAGACAAGGTTCCTCTTGATGCCTAGTACAAATAGTAAATCACTCAACTGTAAGGAGATGCCAGAATCTAAGTGAATAGAGGAGGTCCCAACACCTTTCACATAATAACATGCATCATCTCCAATTATGACTTGAACGCTTGAATCTCTCATCAGCAAATCTGAAAGATGTTCTCTGAATCTAGTGATGTGATGAAAGGCACCACTATCAATCAACCAAGTGTTGTTATCTGTTGGAACATTGCTTGATAAGGCAGAATAGAATAGAAATTCCCTTGAATCCTTTTGAGGAGAGATCTCATCCACATCCGCAAATGAAGCATGTTGTTTTGGTCTAGCAGGGCAATCCTTTGCATAGTGACCAAACTTGTCACATCTGAAGCACTATAGGTGGGAGAGATCCTTCTTCTTCTTAAATGGAGGAGCACCATCAGATCTTCTATCTTTATTCCTCTTGAACTAGCCTTTCTTTCCTTCTCTTCCTTTCTTCTTCGAAGATTGAGTGGTAAGAACATGAATCTCCTCATTGGTAGAACTTTGACCAATGCCTCTTGCAGCCAACCTTGATTCTTCTTGAATACAATCTGCTCTCAATTGATTAAACTTACGAAGTTTTGATCTCGCACTGATTCCCTGAATGTATGACTCCCAAGATGTAGGAAGACCATTGAGAGCCAACATAGTCAAATCCTTGTTATCAACAATATGCCCAATGGTAGAGAGCTGATCTCTCAACTCGGTGATCTTCATAAAGAATGAGATGACGGATTCTCCTTTCACCATCTTGATATGATGAAGTTGTTGCTTTAATGCAAGAGATCGACTTGTGTTGTTGATCTCATACATCTCCTCCAAGGTCTTGAACATATCTCTTGCTGTTTTCAACTTGGAGATGATTGGCACAATGTGATCTTTCACGGAATCAACCAACATTTTTTTCGCTTTAGTGTCATTTCTCTTCCATTGAGGCTTCTCATTTTCTTCGGTTGGTTCAGGAACTTTGCCCTCCACGAACTCAACTAACTCATTTTCCTCCAAAGCGAGCATCACTCTAAACTTCCAAGATGTGAAGTTTGATGCGCCCTCAAGTCTATCTTTGATCTTGAGCCCATTCACCATCTTAACAACAAGATAGATGTAATCGAAGATGAGAATAAGAGTGGAGGGTATCGCTGATTGAATAAATCTGATCAAGATCTTCCTTATACCCGCTCTGATACCATGTTAGTTTTTATGATCAGATATTTAAAATCAGAATTGTAGCACTTAAGACAATGAACACAACAAAATACCCTAGGAAAATCCTCCAACTTGAGGGAGAAAAACCCAGCAAATATATCTCTTATATATTGAAGTAATAAGAGCAGAAATCTGCTTACAACTCAGGCACAACACAATGCTGATTTTGATACAATGAATAATCGCACCTCTCCTAGATGCAGATACAAATGAATATGTTTCTACTTGAAGTTGAACCGCTGTTACAAGATGATGATCTGCTGCTCAAGCGCGAACTTCTTCTCCAGATCCGAATTATGATGAATGAACTTGATGATCAAATGAATGATCATTACCTTGTATTTATACACAAGAGAAGGATCACGTCCTTTCAAGACAAGGAGGTCGGCCTTGATAGAAAAATTGCGACTCTTCAAGAAGTCGGCCTTAATTAATTATTATCAATAATTTATTTTATTGTTTGTTTGTGAAGCACCTCTTCACATTAGATATCGATCATGTATAAATTAAATAGCCATTAGGCTACATTTAATTTATTCCCTTTACAAAAACTCGTGCCTGGAAGTAGGAGGCCCACGGCTGTCAATATCATCAACACTAGAGTGATGAACAATGTGGGGAAAAGAATCAAGGGCTACCTCCCAAAGAACATTAGAGAGAAATACATATAAGGCGGCAGCTAGAGGGTGGAAGGAAATAGAAGCTGACCAACAAGGCTAGATGCAAAACAGTGAAATTCTAAATATTGGAGATAAGAAGAAGATAATCAGCAAAATCACAAAAAAAAATTGATATCATGTCGAGAGATTGTTAAAAAAGTCCATGAAGGTGAAAATGTTCAACTTGGTCTCAAAAATCTATTATCAAATATTTCAACAAAATTTGCTAAGCAATTGCAAAGTTAGGGTCTCATGACCCCTAAAGTGATATAGAAGTGAAAAATAATATAGGAGATTGAAATTCACATCTATAGAAGATTCAAAATTCAGTTTTTATTCTAATTGTTCACATCTACTTCAGTGAAATTGTGATATCTTGAGAAAAAGGTCCGCTGAGCCAAAAGACATGATGGCCAATATGCAAAGAGAATGAGTTCATTCAGTATTGTACCATTTTCCTGATCTTGGCCAACTTTTTGTTTGAATTTTCTTTTTGGATTAGAATTAGGTTAAATGGCATTGGGACAAATCCAAATGACAAAACTCATCCCAAAAGAGTTGTTAGGAACTCATCAACATGACTTTATTAAATAAGATTCCTAAAGTCTATCCTAAAAGCTAATTGACCATTACAATATAAAACATTACTTTAATAGTCTATTCTCAGTCATGGCATACTAAACAACTGCCAAGTCCACCATGTCAGCAAAGCAGGGGATTACAACTATCTAATTTGACAAAGTAGACTCAATTGTAACCAAATTTCACCTTGTTATTGTTGAGTTCATCAATGAAGCTTATTGTACGCAATCAAGGTTGTCAAATGACTGACTATGACACTTCCATAGTTCCACGGAGTTTCCTGAAGGGGGGACATGGAGACGTGGGGACGGGTTTCGGGGATAGGGGAACCAAGGGCCTAGGTTTGGGGGCGGCAAGGGAACAACAGGGGACGATGGGGGGACGATGGCAAGGTGGCGGCAGCAGGGCAGCGATGAAATACATATAGTACTTGAAAAAATAGTTATAAAAAGATGTGTAAGTATAAGAATTTCAAATGAAACTTTGGAAAACTAGTTTTAAAACATTTGAATTTTGAGGTGAACATTAACTTAGTGTCACTCCTCTTCTCGCTCTTCTTCTTGCTCCTCCTCAACCCTCTTGCTCTTCATTCTCACTCTTTCACCTTACACTTGCAACTCACTCACACTCACGCTATTAGCTTCTTGTTGATTTGTTTTTGTGAATTAAAATGAGGATTGGAGGCAGTTTTATAGAGTTTGTGGGGTTTGGGTGGAGCCCATAGGCCATTAGGGTTCAGCCTTGGGCATGGAATTCAAAAAAAAAATTATTTTTTTTTAAAATAATTTTTTGGCCGTCTAACCTAATGAGACTCCTAGGCATCCCCAAGACAGTCAGGGGACTCTTAAGAATCACCCAAATATCTCGGAGTCCTCAACGTCTCAACGACGTTTCAAAAACGGTGGCACTAGTGGTGAGGTGATGAGGGGACGTCCCTCCAAGTTCCCAAGTCTCTGAGACGTCCTTGTCTCAGAAATGCAAGATTTTTTGGGGGGAACATGTCCCCGTGGAACACTGGTCATATTTCTTTAGCATCCATCTTTCAGCCATGATTGTTTCATTGATTTGGTGATGGTAGAATCTGGCAATTGTTTGCTATTGTTGTTTTGCAAGCCATGGTACTTGATAAGGTATGGTGATGTACTAACCCAACGTGGTTCCAATACATGATAGCAGCCATGATAACAACAGATACAGCTATATCGCTTGGTAGTAGGCTTGGGATTATATGCTAAATCAACCATATATACAATCAAGGCACCCTTTGGTTCATATGATTGTAAACACATGGCAACCCATAAGCACTACCATTCAATGAGATCATGATGAAGATTAAATTAAGGCCACCATGCTAAACTATGTTAGTGCTATCCTTGGGCTATGGGTGACAGGTGAACAAGCATGGGTATTAGATGATGTCGCATGCAATGATATGGCCATATGTGTAACAGGGCAAATTGAGTACTAGTGCCTTGGTTCTTGAATGATAATTTTGTCAACAGCTATCTGATATGATTTGATTCCAAACATCCAAAAGAATCCTTTTAGGATCTTGTTTGAACACGTTGTTTTAACAAGTTCAAAGACAGCATCACATTGCCATCAATTTGGATTACGTATATGAGAGTCATCTTTGTGATGGGAGATTGACTGCCCATATTGTTTTGTTGACAACATGAATTTATGAGCAGTTATTGGCTTGCATTCAAGTAGGACTACCTATAGCAAAGGGAGGGCAAAAGGATTGAGCTGAAAGATGAGTATAAGCACCAAAAGAAAGAGTAGAGCCAGGCCTAACTATACCAGACCTAATAATGATGGCTGAGATTCACATGTATTGATGCCATATATGCCATTCAAAGATACATGGGAAAGTGTTCAATTCAGCTATATTGATGCCATATATGCTCTTCAAAGACACATGGTGTGTTCAGTCAATCCTACAGCAGTAGACTGTATAGGGTCATAGCAATCAATTTGTTGAGAAGTATTCAATCAAATGCAAGCCTAAACAGCCAAAGCATCAATTGCAAGGTGTTTAGACTACAATATTTTCAAGGTTAAAGACATTTAAAAGATAATCAAATGCACTTCATTTTATGACGCATGGTAAAATGGTCCTACTTCAATATTTGTATTTATGTCACTTAAGATTGATTTAGTATTTCCATACTGGTTTGGGGAGAAGGTCATTTCAGCCTTTGCTGTAAACCCTAAATTGTGTGTCATGCCTACCATTCACTCTAAGGACTCTCAGGAGGCTAATATGTTTTTAGTTGCTGCTACTGCTAATAGAGCTCTCTGCACGGAAGGCAAAGAGAATGGCCACATTGCTGCCACAAGAAATAATTGGATCTGTGTTGGCAACCATTATCCCAATAAATAGCCGTCACTCCTTCAAGGTGATGGTTGCAGCTAGGGAGATAAAAGAGTAAGGGAGATGCTGCTCTGAGGTGTGAGGCTCAGCTCCCCTCTTCTAATCTTAAGAGTTGGAATGGGAGTTCAGGGTGGATAGTTAAATCTATAGAGAAGATTTCAATCTTGGAGCCGGGTAATAAAGTGATATAAAAAGCAAAGAATTACTTGAATATGGCTATGATATGCAGGTTCAACTCTTGACTTACATCAAGAGGTAACAGATTCCTGGAAGCCTTTTTCTTGAGGAACCTATGGTGATTTATCCCTATGCTCAAGGCTTATTTGTTATTGTATGTGAATCTCATGTAGATAGAGTGACCATTTTGGCAAAGGGTTCATGGTCCTAGGGGAATGCCTCCCGTTTGGTCAACCCCTAGCCTTTGGGTTTAACCCTTTAACTAAAAATGTCAATATTGTTCCACTTTGGGTAAGAATGCCGAATCTGCAATTGCATTTTGGGCTTCCCTCCATCATAGAAAGTATGGGCAACTCCTTTGGAAAGTTTGTCTCCATCTCTCTTGAAACCCTAAGGTGCTCTCACTCTACCTAAGTGTGTATTTCAGTAAATTTGGACTTTTCTTTGGGTCTTCTTGCAAGATATGGCTGAAAGCAGTGGAAGCAATTTGGAAGCAACCTCTTGATTATGAGAAGCAAACCTTCAAGTGTTGGAATTATTTCAGGCTTGGTCACCTATTTGGAGTGTATCTCGAGGAAAAGCAAAGAGCCGAGATGGCAACTTGGTGGTTGAATGTGAACCCGCAGCATCAAGTAGTTGGCTACCCTATGGATACTAAATCACCTATTAGCAGGCCTATTTTTCTGGTGTAGACAATGGAGGGATTGGTAGAAGAGTTCATGAAGAAAGCAGCAGATAGTGCAGGTCAAGGGCAAGAAAAGTTAGTGGTAGATTCTCCTGTAGTTTTTGATGTTGTGCTACCTGTTTTTATTCCTAAATCCTATAGCAGGTCCTGTTGGATATGCATGCTATCCCCATACCTGTTTGAAAGGAAGGATTGAAGCCTAAGGTGGAATCCTTAAAAGCAAGCAAAGCAGTTTGTTCCAAACTGTTACGGGAGGATGTGCTGAAGCTTTTGGCTGTAATTTTGGCCAATAATGCAGAATGTTCAGAATTGTTTTGGGTGCCTGTAGGGATTGATCCTTTTTCATTAAAAGAGGATTTCCCCTGGGAGGCGGGTTTTGAGGATGAGAAGAAAGATGATTTGGAGATTGTATCTCCTAAGAAAAGGGATTGGACTATTGTAGCCAACAGAAAAGCAAAATGATACTCTTCCCAAATGATTCTTAGATCTCATGTTAATAGACTAGGTTAACTGTATTGTCAATTGGTATGATTTTTCAAGGATAGAGGTCAATTGGTATACTTTTTCAAGGATGGGGGCCCTAATAGAACCCCCAACTAATCAATCTATTAAAAAAATGTCACTTAGATCAAGATGTAGATTCAAGTGACACCAATGACAAATTACAACCAAGTCATTTTTTATAAAGACAATCATACTTTATTGACAGCAGCAGCATTCAAGAAAGAGCCAAACACTCAATACCATGCTAAGTTGCTAAACAGATTCAAATTTGGATTTCCACTGCCAAAACATGTTGTTTCCCCTGTTAATTACATTCAGCACACATATCAAAACTTCTAAACTGAAAATTTTTTAGATGACAGACAAGAATCCTATCACTGAATCAATGGCTTGCAATGCATAGGGGTGAGGATTTGGAAATGGTATCCCACATACAAACCATGACAAAACAAAGAGAGGCTTTTATATTCAAACACTCACTTTGTCAAATTAGCTTCACGATAAGCCATGGTTTGGTTGAGCTTAAGTGTGTTGTTGGGTCCATTTGAGTGTCAATAAAAATTTTGAAGAAGCTTTAGTCCAAATTGCACACTGGTCAAGTTCAAAAGTCAAAATGCTCAAAAAATTGAATTTGGTTGTTATCCAATTGTCAGCTTTGCAAGAGTACAGAGCAAATATACAGGTTTATGTTTAAACTTGCTACTTCACCCCCATACATCAAAATTTTAAAATACTCAAGTTTTAGTGAAGAAGTCGCAAGTCATCGCAAAAATACAGAGTAACGTAGCTGTCTAAACTTCTAAAATATGTTAAATGCAGATGTGCCACGCTGAAACATTAGGCAGTTCAAAAATACAAAGTGTTAACCAGCTAGTTAACGCTTGCATGCAAAAATGAAAATTTCTCCTAACATGCAAAACGCCAAATTAGCCCAGGGCATCGAAGGATAGCCCTGCTGTTTTCTTTACATATCAAGAAAATAATGTTAATTGGTCCCATTGCACGAAAGCCTAAGATAAAATATGTCAAATGTGCAACTTTCATCTGCCCTCATTTTCAAAATAAGTGGGTCTCGTTAATGCCATATGTCATGCCAAGTTCCAAAGAGAAGTTCAAATGTCATTCAGTGGGCCCTGCCAGCACCATGTCAGCCAGCAGATGCTACAAGATCAGTGACCTAAAACCACCCCAAACAAGACAAGTGTTTTCAATAAAGAGTCCAATGATATTTTCCATATCTTCTTCGTAAGACCTCCAAATCCAATGTTGTCCAAATCACCTAGGAGCTTGTTCAAAAGGCTATTATATTATTGAACATACATGACCCCATGTAGGTTGTGAAACTTCACGTGTATTGTAGTTTAGAATAACACCACAAAGAGAACACTATATAAATAGGAAGAGCCTTGCTCCTCACCCCATAATGTATGATACAATCATATTTATTATTTAAAACTACTAATGATCCATTAACAATATGCAAAATAATAAATAGATCAATGATTAATCTTTAAGATGGACTTTCTAGACAAAACTATTATCATATCCAAGCACATGGAAACCCACAAACCATATAGCAATCCTAAGAGGAGAATGGTGGGGAACAGCCATCCTTGTCAAAGTCTTCTAACCAAAAAATTATCAACTCATATACCTTACATCCCTCATAACATATGCTCTTCTATCTTATCTTATTCACAACTAACTGCATCTCTTCAACAAGTTGCCATTCTTAGCAAGCAACAAAAAAGGAACTAGGAAGTCATGTAATGCACGCTTCATATCCCTATGGGCTCTCGAACTCTATAAAGTAATGTGACATGAGTCAAAGTTAGTGACAGTCAAACTTGAGGTGTCTAGACAAGGGGCAATGATGCTAAAGCTCCCCTCTTAAGATGATCCAACTCCTATCAGGCATAGTATAATTTAAGCAAATACTATATGAGCGGAGTTGCTCCATCCTTAGCTTACGCACCTCAATCTTTATCCACTCCATCTTTGTTGCCTTCCTTGCTTGGGTTATTTACTAAATTTGCTTCTAAGTTCTTTATCTTTGCTTGCTCCAACTCTATCCCAACTCCCAAGTCCTTGGTTGGAAACAACCTCCTCCTCTTCCTAGACTATTCATGATGTTTGGACTTTTGCAAGTAAGCATTCCATATCTCGAGTGGTTCCTTGGAATCCTAAAATTTTCCTTCAAAGTTTGTCACATATATCATCAACTCAAGACCACATTCCTCTACCTTCATGTTCATTGTCTTAGTCATTTCTGCTTGCTGCATGGGTCCCTTATACTAGTCCTCTATCATCTCATCTATCCTTCTCTACTAACTTAGCCATGACAAGATGTCATCTTACATGTTAATCAAGTTAGGCTGGGTAAATATAGCCTCCTAGATGGTTGAAACTTGAGTCATTCACTTGTTTGCTCAAGACTCAATCCCTTTGTAACGTAGATTGGTCCACCCTATACCAAAAATAATTATCTTCTAAAACTATTGGAAATAATACTCTATCCTCTACATGGATGAACTTTTCATCATAAATAATAATGCACCTAACAATATCTCTCATCAGCCCATCTTACCACTAGAGCAACACATCAACATGTACAAGGAAAGTGTTCTCTGGTCTAGTGGAGCTCAATGAGCAGTTGATTCACATTGACCATGTAACTTGGTTTCCTCTTTGTCCCCTCTTCCCACACCCCAAAAAAGAGGTATTGAATAGTAACATATGATGCCCTATGACAATATCCAATATCCTTTGCATATCATCCATCATTAGCAGTTCTCTAAATGACTCCCTTGTCTACCCAAATGCCTGCATAATGTACCCAAGCTTGGTATCTATAATTGTACCATGCTCCTCCATTCAAGCAAGATCTGTTTGCTCTCGGTTAGCCTCTAGCTTGGCCTTCATTCCTAGAGTCACATGCTTTGACTCATTGCAATCATGAATCTCCTGTTCCAACTATGCGATCATCCTCAACATCATGCTACATTCCAATCAAAATACTTTAATCACAAGTAACCTCTTACGCTTCCTCCATCTATTGTGGTTGAAAGCAACCACAACATGTAAGGGTAGGTAGTCAGAAAACATCTCATTGAAATGCCTTAGCCCTATCTGTAGTAAAAGCAACCAAAAAACATCTCATTAATATGCCTTAGCCCTATCTGTAGGATAAGTGTTGTTTGAGGGTATATTTCTAGCAGCATTGCCTATTTGGATCCTCATAGTCCATGTGACGTCCATCCGTTCTGTTGTTGTTGACACCTAGAAATATACTAAAACCAAACACAAATTTCCCATGCCTAGCATGGATAGAAAAACAGGCAAAATAAACAAGAAATTGTAAAGAGATAAGAAGTAGTTTTCACTCGATAATGCATGTTCATTTCTTGTATAACTGCGAACAAACAAGCAAGTGATAAGTGGATCATTTCCAAGCAAGGAACATATTGCATGAAATTTTCAAGGTCAAAGGCATTCAAAAGCCATCAAAATGTATTTAATTTTCTGTCACAAGGTTAAAAGGTCCTATATAATGTTAGAATTGCATCACTTAAATCAGGACTTAAATTCAAGTGACATATTAACTATTATAAACTGACACAAATCAAGATCTAGTCATTTGTGTAAATGCAACATGTTATTTTGTTAATTTAGTAAAGACATGCACATTTAATATGTATTAGTTCAAATGAAAGATATGCGACTAAGATGTAGTATAAAGAAAACAAAAATGAGTAAACGTTTGCATCTCAAAAGATAAGGAACATTCACCACTTTGGGTTAGGATAAGTCAAAAGTTGCTTATGTGGTAGTTAAGTATTTATCAAACTAACCACAATTCCAAGAATTGTACAAAAGAAATGATCTTGAATGGAATGGTATGATATTTTTCCCACACCTTTTTAGGCATGACATATTTTAAGTCATATCTTGTTACATGCTCCCAAAATATCTTAGTTTGAGATAAAGTGTGTGTGCATAATAAAGTTCTGAATGTTTATCTTCTTTAGAAATTAGTAAAGGAGGATGCTTGTGAAACTTTGTAAAATACTAAGAATCAGCAGTATCTTTAGACGATAGCTTCATATAGTTCTACTTTTAATATCTCCATGTACATTGATCTTTTTATCTTGGAAGATAAAAATATTTCTAGAAGACCTTGTGTTTCTTGAAGATTATGGACTTTGAACCACTCAGCCAAGTTTTTGGTCAAAACTCTAATGTCACCTAAATCAATCAAGGACTTCATGTATTGTGTGTCACTTTAAGCTTTTAATTCTATGTATTAGCCACGAAAGTTATTGACCAGCTTGCACAGCCATGCCATTTTGCCTCATATGCCTTGGTCACAACCTTTGTTGGGTAAAGAGGTCAACTAATTTCTTTAACACTTTAAGCAATTTTTTAACTGTAGTTTCCAAACACTCCATTAAGGTCGATGCCTTCTACAATAAATTAAAATACTAAGGATTTCCTCAAACATAAGTCCACAAACTTTCCATTGCTTAGGCCTGGTTCGACAACCCTGAGTGAACATGCACAGCAAATCACAAAAAGGAAATCTTGACTTATAAACAAATCAAGGTGGACCCTGTCCACATGCAGGCCTTACAGAATTTCAAGGGAAGAAAAGGGTTGACAACACCCCAAAATCCCACCCACTATTGATCAAGGTTCAATCTAAGAGTGCAAAAAAAAGGTCTGATGGAGAAAAAAGCAATAGCATCAAGCAAGCAAGAATACCATGAGGCCCTCCCACCACAAGGAGTGCCCATTATTGATCTTCTCCATGACAGCATGATCTAATGGTTGAAGCATTTTTCAGAAGATCCTCGTCACGATTTCCACCACCAACGCTCTCATTCCACACAGCTCACCTTCATGTGGATCCAAGGGAATCTGAAGATCTTCAATCCCGTTTTGAGCATCCTGTTTCCATTTTTGGATCCCTGCTTACCATTCATCCTCATTGAGGCCATGGCCTACCATCCAGAATCAAATCAAAAGTAAATCACACCAAATCATTATAGTTTAAGGTCACAGCCCAAATCCCAAAGCAATTGATCTATTCCAAAGGATAGATTGTCAACCTTCAATCAAGCATCTTCACATATTAATATATTATCAGACAGATCTAGGTCCTGGATGGCATGTGTCCCTTGTGTTCCATTTCTATGATCAGTGCCATGGGGTAGTATTTCGCCACCTCTTTTGATTGTGTATATACAAGCTTTGCTCTCTTTAGAAAACATTGAAACCCTTAATTAGCTTCAAAGTTTCAAGCACCACTGTGCTCCTAAAGAAGTCTAGGTATAGTATCTTGCTGTATTCACATTTCATGTAACCTTCAGCCTTCAAGACGTTATGTAACTGTGTGTATTCAGAAACAATTATTTCTGTCTTAGCATAATCTTCCTCTCTTTTCCCCTCAAAAGGTAGACTTGTCAAAGTGCGTTAAGTTAGAGAAGCCAACCTACTCTGGAGGTTGCTTGAGCTTCAAGGAAAGCTGTGCTCAAGCCTCCCAATTGTGAATTGAACTGGTGGGCACAAATATAAGTTCAATTCACCTAATCAACAGTCATGATCCCAAAAAACCCTTCCATTGAAATTTGCATTTCTAAATTTGGACACCTTTCCATTAAATGGTTAAAAATAGAGAAAAAACCTAAAAGATCCAGCACTTTCTATTTTTGTCTCGCTTTCTATTGAGAAGTGGATAAAAAATATGAAAAATATTATCATAAGATTGACAGTCCTCTCTGAGGAGGGGAATGCCATTCAGTATCCATGCCCCCTTCTTCCAATTTTTATTGGCACATATTAGGCATAGAGTTAGCTTCATTGAAGATTGAAAGGTGACAAATTCAGGAGCAACAGGTAGCATGGCTTTTAACCTTCCGAATATATTGCTAATTGGCTGTGCTTTTGTTACCTTGTTTCATTTGTGTGGCCTGCTGGCCTGTTAATAGTCCATAAGGTTTACAGTTTGATATTAATCTATATCCAAGGTAGTATTTGTCGGTTAATCTCATTAGGTTTACCTGGAAGTCTTTTGGCAATATTTGGGATTTTAAGATTACTTCTAGCTGTTGGTTAGATTGAGATAGAATGATATTTTGCTCCATAAGTTGTAACACTCAGCAGTTGAAGATGCCCGACGCATCTGAAGGTTAGATCACTTTTAGGCTTAGAAGCAGCATTTTGAGAAATTCCTATTTTACCAAATTCATCATTCACCGGCCTCGCCCAGGTGTGGACTGAAATAAAACAATCACTTAACATTGAGATCATGCATAGCATGCACAGTGGCAGAAACATCAACATCGTGTATCTCTAGCAAACTGTGGGCTCTGACATTGCTATCAAAGCCTTCAAAATGGACCTAATGCTTTCTGAAAAAAAAAGCAATGCTTCTTTTCTTATGAGCAAAAAACACCAATTCAACAGAAAAACCCCAAATCGACATCGAAAAAAAGAGACAAGGAACAAAACGTGAAGGAGGAGGAAAGTACGACAAGGTATTAATATCATAAGTTGCTATTCCACTCAATCTGTCGAGCATGTAGTGAGGTTCTGTTGTAACTGCTATGGAGTGCCTCGTCCATGTTTACAAATCTTAATAACGTGGTCTAAGCCTACCCAACATGGCATTACACGCACCTCATCATCTCAGAAGCTAAAACTCTGGCTGGTGTAAGCTATAAGTACAGAGAGTGAAACACAAGCAACTAGTTCCAATTGGCTAAGCTGCATCTTACTTGTGGATAGTGAACCTTATGTTGCTAAGCAAATAAATCACAAATTACTGTCCCAGATTTAAAGACACCCAGCTGATTTTTCGCCAAAGATATTTGTTGAAGATCGCAGTATGCCCCAAGAACTTTAATGAAGAAAGGCCTGTGTTCTAGGCACATAAAAAGTTTCTAAAAGGGGAATAATCCCTGTAAATCATCAAAATCGCTCAAAGAGATAATGATCACTGAAAATCATCAAAAATCCACGTATGTAACAAAGAGCTTACCTCTGTCTTTCTCATGTGAAAGGGAACTTTAGCAGCACATAATTGACCAGAATTAAGCCAAACTAACCCCAAACTGGACAAACTTCCTTAAACAATCCCCATATATTGCACACCTACATCACTCAGCAGTGCTCCTCTTCATCTCAAGTCCCCTGTTCCTGGTTTCAGCTTTGACCCACGCGATAAACCAATGTTAAAACCCATCAACCCTGTTCACAGCTCATGTACAACAGCACAAAACCCTAAACCAAGTCGCCTGTTCAATTCCCTGGCAGTTCCAGTTCACTGACGAATACGGTTTTCTTTCATTAGCCTTTTTAAGGAAGTATATAGTAAACACATGATCGAGCATTGACATTTGCAGTCCAATCCATAACCATCAGTGCTTCGAGCACAAACAGACCATTCTGACAAATCATATAATGCTCTTCAGAAAAACATTCTCTGTAAAATATAACAATAAACCAGTACAGGAGCTTTTGTATCTGAGCAAAAATATTAAAATGTAAGCAGGTATTAGTCTTGGGTGTTTTACTCAAATGGTGCATCATCTTAAATACCAAAATTCTTTGGGATTTACAAAAGAATATAGCTGTTAAGTCAATAATAACAACATCAAAGCGTGATCTGTGTTGATCTGTGTGGGGAAGAAAATATGTGATTTTTTATATATAAAAGTGATCGTTGTGATAAAATAAAGGCATTTTCATGATTGTTTTCATGGAATGCAATGATAGGAGGAATTTGTTAAATTTGTCTAAAGTTCTATGCTTGTGATGAAAGCCATGAGGTGGAGCCACTTGGGACCTTGAGATGAAATTAAAGAAAATGATATATTATTCCTTGCCAGGGAAAATAGCATCTTAGACATTTTAATTTTTAGTTGTATTCTAATCATAACAATAACATTCTTTAGTCAAGAAAGAATAATATCTTGACTAAATATTGGCTATAGTTTGCCAAAGTGTTTATGTGGTGTAATAGCCAATGCATTTTATGTCAACTCTAACTATTGTCAATAGGTATTTAGCAACAAGGACATAAGGTACGTTTTGTTTTGTATGTTATCTTTTAACCTTCTAATTAGGAGTGTTAGTCTCTTCTCACTTTATCTCCTTTAAACTATGTTATTAGTTTGTTACATAATGTAATTTTTTTACATTAATTATTAGTTTAATAAATTGAATTTTTTAATTGATTTAATAATTAATTTATATGAAAAGGTTGAAGTTCGATATATATTTAAATTTAATAAATTTAGAATTCAAATAAGAATAAAATGATTAAATAAATGTATATCTTAAATTTGGAAAGAAAGAAATTGATATGATTGTGATAGAGATGATACTTCAAATTTAAGATTAGATTTAGAAATACGCAGTTGTGACAAATTTGTTCTATTATATATAAAATTGTGTAAAGATTCAAATCCAGGTTGAGAGGGTGGTCGTAAACCTCTAGAGGGCAATAGTGACCATTATGGGCAACCTTGACCTTTTTTTAAGCACTCCTAACCTCTAAACCCTATAGTTTTCAATACTCTAGAAAAAAAAATTGTGTGTCAATACCTACAAGTAGAATATTTGGTGGTGTGACGAAGCACTTATCAAAGGTGTTATCAAGTGGGGGAATATGTGACTTGTCTTGATTGGAATTAGGTCCAATGTGTTGATTCAATGATGCTTGAACAAGATCAAAGACATGAAAGAAGAATGCAAATACCTATGTATATATCCTTTGCTATATATATGTTGATGTAATGCTCTCTATGATTGAAATGATAATGCTATGTAAATCTTGCAATAATGTTAAATGGTATTGGGCTTTGTTCTTTTATAACACTCAAGCATTCCAATTTGAATATTTAATGTGGGAGTCTATGGGTAACAACTAATTGAAGCCGAGTCAACTTAGGGTTGTGATAAACTTTGAACTTGGAAATGCATGGATCAAAACCACCCTCATAGTCCTAATTCAAGATCATGGTTATCAAAGTGATCTTAACACACAAGTATTAATGGTTGGGTATGGATCCTTGGGGAAGATGAACTCGGGTTCAATTCAAGTATGAGATGAATGCCAAATATTGTATAGAAATACATAAATTAAAATTTAAACTATTGCATTAGGGACAAAGGGTTAAAATGATTCCAAAATGAGTGGGAAAAGTGTCAGGGATGTTATTTTTCCTCTTCATTATGCCCCCACTTTGACTTGCATGTGAACTACCATAAAGCATGCATGTCGATGTACAAAATAGATGATACGAAACTAAATGAAAAACACATTCATAAAGGATAAATGAATATGAATGATGCTCTGTTTGTACTATGTGTAATGATAAATCCATCTTCAAACCTATATGCACTAGATTGTGTTAATAGTATCTAATGTGAAAACTAAAATAAGCATGAACAACAACTATGTGGCAATATCAACAATATGTTTATAAATGTAAAGCATGTATAGGATCTTTCAATGGGTCATTATAACCAAAGCAAATAGAGTGAAAGATATCTAGGTGTGAGATACCTAAATGGACCTTTTATAACTAGAAAAGGAGGAAGTATAAGGCCATGTACTTAAAATGGAAAAAAATGGGTGACATAGGATCCTTGCATGGACCATTATAACTAACAAAGCAGGAGGTATAAGGTCCTTGAATGGACTAAGTTAACTATACTCCAAATGATAAAATATTATGTAAGACTTCTAGTAAGTTGTTATAACAATAAAAACTCAATGTTAGTGTATGTCAAAAATTGCATACCCTTGCAATTTCACACTACATCATGTCCTCACTTCAACATTTTGATATAGGTGATCTTAAATCCAAAATTTTAACACTTGGATTTTATATTTCTTGCATTTTTATGGTGATCTAAGCTTTCTAAGTCTGTTTTTTTCTCAGACGGGGGTGCAATGCACTAACATACGCATGATGCACTAGCATCCCATAAAAATTCATGAATATATTGGCCATTTGACCTTTAGTTTCCCCTGGTCACACTCACAATCAAGGAAGGAACAACTTGGAATGTGAGTTTGAACTATGGCTTGACTTAAAACTTCCCATTTTGGCTTCCAAGCAATATTTTTCACTCTCATACACTCACTTTGACAATTTGGAAGAAACTCCATCATCTTCAAGCAAAACCAACAAGTTATATAGTCATACCAACTTCGTGTATGTGATTTCTTTAGTATTTTTCAAGAAATATATTTGTAAGATTGTAGTAAAAAATAGAAATAAGGCAACAATAATCTTCTTGGAAGTTTTTCACAAGCTTCCACATGATTTTATTTTTGCAATATTGTTCCCTTTCTCCTTATTTACTTTCTCATTTTTATCCTTAAAATCCTAAGTGTGAGCATAGTGTATCTAGGATTGTTTATATATCATATCTTTAGTTTTCAATTCAAATAATTTTTATTTCCTACTTCAAATACATCATAAATATGGGTTTTTTATGGATGTCGAAAGAATAAACCAAGGATTTATTAAGGCAAGCTCCTCGACAACCACCAAAAATATTTTTTCTCTTTTTTTTCGTCTTCAAGATTCTTTGTTGAAGAAGAAGTGTCATTCAATGACATCTTTTCCAACCTTCCCTTTTTATTTTAGTTCCCATTCATTTAAATATTTAAATAATTGTTTTTATTGTTATTCTCATAAATTAAGGATTTTATCTATTTTTAAATATATTCTTTTCATATTCTAAGTGTACAAGAGGTATATCTTTTCATGACAACACTCTTTATTTTGCATTTGGTTTGGATGATATTGTGACATGAAGATGTCTACATTACATGCTAGTGTCCTTGGCAGAGGCTTCTAGTTTGAGACTTTGGGTTCTTAATGATTAATATTTTTATTTTAGTAGACAAAAATTTATAATTAATCGTTTGTGATAAGATATTTTCACAAGTTTGTTGTAATTAATTATTTTAGTTAGAAATTTGCACTTTTTTTATTTAAAATTTAATATTTAGAAAAGGATAATCAGAACAAATTTAGGTGGTCCTAAACTATCAATTTATCCTAGCATAAAAAGTGAAGTTAGCTCTCAAGGGAAATCTCTTTTGAAGCAAATAACTTTTTCTTCCTCCATGGTTAAACCCTTGATGAGCCATTACAATTGTGATCCTATGGCATAAGACCCCTAGAGAGCTATTGTAACCATAATCATGAAAATAATTGGTGATATATTATACCCCCTCAAATTGGTTCCATTAAAGGTAATGCAATCAATTGGAGAAGAGAAAAGTAATATGTGGAAAGATATAATCATGTAAGTTTAATAGACATGTAATAGTGTAATGGATATCCTAATGTAACAAACATGAGATAATGTGTCAAGATATGATTGTGAATGAACATCTAGAAAGAGGTAATAAGGTGCCCTTCAATGTTGCCTACCAATATGAGGATAAAGAAAAAGGTAAGATTATCTAATGTGTTAAATGTAAAATGCAACTATATGTTGTGTAAAGTGTAAGCATTAAAATAACATAAGAATTTTATTATACTTTTTGATGAATTTTCATCTCATGAAATTCATAATATGAATTATGTGAAGATATCATCATGAAAAGACACATGGGCAAGAGTGCAATAGAAAAATAGTATCATGAACTTACAAGAAATTTCATTGTATACTTCTCTAAAGATGAGAGGGGAAGTTTCATGAATAACATGCCCCAAATGGCATAATAATATGACAAGGTGAAATGAGTGTAAAATTACAAGCATGGCATGAGAAAAGGCCTAATAATGTCAAAAGAAAAAAGAAGAAAGAGGAGGAGAAAAACAAGTTTGGATACATAAAAAGGACATTAACATAAAAGTAAAAAATAAAAACAAGTTATGTTTTTTTCAACATGATGAGAGTGATTACTAAACAATCTATGATTTTTCATCATCCCAAACTTGTAGAGAGAACACAAAAAGAAAACACATAAAAATACAAGAGGAAAGAAACATGAACCACTAAACATATTTCATCATCACTTGTGTCGACATACATAGGCATATTTATGTCATTCATGCACTAGGAACATGGAAAACCAAACAACAAGAAGAAGGGAAAAAATAAAAGAGAGAACATATTGATATAAGAAATGTATAAAAGAGCAATAAAAAAATTAGTACATTTGAGGGAACATATCCAAGACCTCATTTAGCTAAATGTTCATTTTTTATTATATCTCTAGAGGATACCATTTTCCTTCATATTGATAACCTCATCTTTATATCTATATTTGTGTGCAATCATATGTCTTGGTCCATATACTACATGAAATTATATAGAATATATGAGATAATTATCATTATGCATGTCATTTTCTTGAATAGCCTCAATTTGTGATGTGTTCGACATAATATTTAAATTATCAATATAACCATTATGCACACTAGCCTTGGATTGAACCTTATTGGATTGGTATGGGAAATATATCTAGCTATGGTTATTATTATCTCTTACTTATAGCACCTTTTTTAAATTTATGTATTGTGTGTATCAATGTGATGCATATACTTATCGTGTGTCCATGCATTTGATGATCATAACAAAAATAGTTAACCTTGAAATGTAGTGGGGCCTCTCTAAATATATGAATTATTTGTATCGACAAAAAAATAAAATAAAATTGCAAGAGTTGTTTCAATGTGACATGTTGAAGATCATCCAATCTAGGGAACTCTCTAAATTTTGGTTGAAAAGTAATAGTGTTCTTGTGTGAATGATTATAGATGTAAATTAATAGAAGTTGAGGCCAAAGTAATAACTCTATTTAGAAAAGATTATTATGTATTAGAAATACCATGACTTGCACTATCTTGGATTAAGACATCAATAATTACAATGAGATTTACATGAGTTTCTCAAGTGTAATAAATATTATCAAGTGAAACAACATAGTACGAAGGAGAATGATTGGAGGGATATCGCATGGTCTAAAATATTATCACCCCTTAAAAGGAATGTCACTCAAAGTGGCACAAAACCCATAAATTTTTTAAGTCTAACATATAAGGAAAAGAGTTAAAAACCTCAATGAAAAGCGATAAATAAAACACACATTGCAAGAGTGCATCCATGGAGCATATAGTGACATTGTGTGGTAAAATAATAGAATATCCTACAAGATAAATGGTTGTTATAGTAAAACAAATGTTGAAATTCTTAATATATATGTGAATGAAATTCAAGGATAAGTTTATTTGGAATCTATAAGTAATGGCAATTAGAGAACTAATATAGAATTAGAAAATGAGAGATATTAGAGCCAAAAAACTAAGGATTGTAAACAATCCCTAGAGAAATATCGTATCATCCAACTATTTGTGACCCTAGTCACACTCTCCTTACCTTTCTTAATTCTCATATTGTAGATGCATCTTTGACATAGTATCATTAATAAATCTAAATTTGACTTACTTATATTTTGTTATCGATTTTCTAACACCCTTATGGATGAATACTTGTATTGTTCATAAATTATTGTGTTCGATACTCATTATTACTATAGGTCATGCTTATAATTCTAATGTGAGATTTTAATTAAATGGTGATGGTTACTAATTGTGATTATTATTACAACTCTATGAATTGTTGATTACAACTTAATAGTTATATATTTGTGGTTATTTACATGTTTTATTATAATTACCTTGGTTAGGGAAATTTTGATAAAGTCTTGTAATGGTGGACTAGAGATCTATTTGGTTAAATGTTTGGTAGTCTTGTGAATCTATATTAGACATATGAAAGTTTGCACACAAAATAGAAATAAAAATTGAAAACGCCTTTATTTGTTATCATACTAATTGTAACAACCCTAGTGTTCTACTTAGTAAAATTCCAAAAATTTCACGCTTAGTGAATATTCTATGATGCCATGACATAGCAATAAAAAAATTATTTCCATAATGTAAACTACATGCACAATTGAGATAACACTAATTCAAAACTTCCATTGCATTCCATTGTAATTTCGCAAATCTTCCCATAACATAGATATCATATTGATTGAACTCAAGTATATCTTTCATGATTACATCCTTCCATATACATGGGTACATGATACATACATAGCTCTTTTGAGCTTCATCTAGAAAAAAATATACAAACTAGTCCTGATGTCATTGCATCAACGCATACATTCTGAATGTCCTTGCTCATTGGTGCAAACACTCTAGTTGTCCCTAATATTGGCATAAAAATTCTCAAACCTCGGTTGTCGACTAATTTGGAAAATTATTTGATGGATAAGTATGCTTATTATTTGTTTAAGGTAGTAAAAAAATTAGATCTTATCTTGTGGGTGTTAAGGTTATGGCATATGTGCCACACCTAGTTGCTAAGGATATTTTTATGCAACAGGAAGCCTTAGGTAAAAAAATGTCATTGGATTAATAAAACTTAGGATAATGACATGGAGATTCAGATCACAAAACTTATCAAAGGACAAGGATTGGCCAATTTAATGGTAAATTCCAACTTGGAAGCAACAAAGTTAAATGAGGTGAATGTAGAGGATGTTGTCCTTTTGTGCAGGTTGAGTGAAAATCATTGGTACAAGGATGTAATATTCTACCTATTAAACATGAATTTCCCACCATCAATGGATGAAAATAAAAGGAGGAACCTCAGGCTCCAATTTCCTAAATATTTGTTGATTTAGGTAATCTAATGTGGAAAAATCATGGAGTTTTATTCAAATTCTTGGATGGTGAGTGGGTTGATAGAGTAATGACGAAGTGTCATCATGGTCTGTGCAGTGAAAATTTCAAGGCTAGTACCATAACAAATAATATCCTTAGGGCTAGATTTTGGTGTCCCATATTATTTAAGGATGTAGCACAAATGATCCAAAGATGCGATGTTCGCCAAATATTCTCATGAAAACTAAGCTTTTTTGGTGTGCTTCCCTAATTACCTCTTTAAATTAAGGCCTATTTTTAGCAAGAGGGGATATATTTCATAGGATAAGTATAAGAGAAGTACAATAATAGATATAAATGGATCCTTGTGGCTAATGACTACTTCACCAAGTGGATTGAGGTGATTCCAACTCGTAATTCAACATCTAAGCTAGTAGTAGATTTCTTGATCAACAATATTATAACTAGGTTTGGAGTTCCAACTAGGATTCAAGTTGATAATTCTAGGTATTTTAGATCACAACACATGTTGAATGTATGCTCTGAGTTTAGTATAAACTTGGTAAATTCTTCCCTATACCACCCACAAAGCAATGGATAGGTTGAAGCAAGTAATAAGATCATGATGAAGATCATAAAGAGGACATTGGATCAAAATATGAAGATATGGGATTACAAGCTCAAGTACACTCTTTGGGCTAATAGGGTAACTTTCAAGAAATCTATTGGACGCAATCCATTTGAATTGGTATATGGGGTTGAGGCTAGGATGTCTATTAGTTTAGAGTTTCTAGTATATCATATGTTGTACTATATGGATAATGATCAATGTGATGTAATATCCCTTTAGATCATGCCATTAATTGAGTTGGATGAGAAACTAAGAGTAGAAAAAACAAGAACTTGCAATATATAGAGATCATGAAATATCTTCACAATAAGAAGACATCACCAAGGGAGCTTCAAGTTGGCAATTTGGTTATTTTGTGGAACACCAAGTTAGAAGATAATGAAAAGTATGGAAAATTTGATCCCCTGCTTGGGCCTTATGGAATAGCTAAGAGATATGAACTTCATGTATATCATCTCATAGATTTTGATGGAGAATTATTAGAGTTGCTCATGCATGGTCAATATTTGAAGCACTACTTTTCTTAAGTATTAGAGCTACAAAATTTTGATTGGTGAGTGCATTGTTACATATTTATTTTTACTCGATGTTTTCCCAAGTAGTCTTGATTCTAGTTTTTTCAAGATGGTGTTTTATTTAGTTGTGGAATTTTTTTGGCATAATCAAATATTCTAGATTATCATTGTGCCTACAAGAAAAAACATCCCCAACAAAAGCCACTATTGGGACTCAAATTAAAGTTTCATTTTTATTGGAGTCTCTTTCTTTATGTGTGTACTAGTGGTGTTTGACCTATTATTGATAATTGATATGATAATTTATAAATGGGTCATGCTATTTAAATGTTTCCTCTAGATGTTATATTTGATCCCCATGTTTTTTCCTTAGTTAATAAACTCAAGCCACAAAATCCAAATTTGACTTTCTTCTTATTGTTTCATTGGGGTTTCAGTGTTCTTCATACTAGCATAATTTCCCTTTTAGCCTCGACCCCTCACTCATGCACTTCCATCTCCATCTAATTATTCTTTTATAGGCCTTTTGGGCCTTCAAGTTTTCCTTACCAACCTATCGATCCTTCCATGTCTTTTTTCCTTTCATCCCTCTCCGATGAGCCACTCTCCATCATCTCAATCTTTGAAACCTTGATGAGCCTTTGCAAAAAAATTTCAATCATCAAAATTTTAGGAATCTCCTTCCTTCAATGCCTCTTTTGGTATGTAGTGTATTATGTTCCTAACCCCCGCTCCTCGATTCATTCTCTCCACTTATTGCATTACAATCATGTAGTAGTTTGATGTACAATCATGTAGTAGTTTGATGTATCGATCCTTAACTACCTCCTTGTTCCTCCACTAAGGATTTGCAATTTTTAATGCTCAATAGATTCCTAAATCTTGATAATGTGTGTGAAATTATTTTAATGCATTTTTGGGGGCTCAATGATGTGTTTTCTCATCGACCTACTCTACCTACTAGCTTTTAGGATGCCATTTTTCCCAACTATCAGGAGTAAATGACTTGGTCCTTCTTCAATCTATAGTACCAAGAATCAACCTCAACAACTAATTTTGGCATTGATATAGTATCATGTTTTAGGGTTTTTTTGGTTGAGTTTTTTGTTGTTGGATTTACCCTTATTCTATTCATTAAATAGAACTAGGACACAAAGGATAGCCTAATAGTAATCCAAAAGAGTGCATCTACATAGAAAACCATTCCAAGGAAGTGGCAAGGAGCTAGAGACAGTGTTAGATTACATAAATGATATTGTAATACCATTATTCAATTTAATGTCTCCATTAAGGAATGGGAAAATTTAGAAAATGTATTTATCTTATAATATTATATTCAATATATTTGTTCTTTTAAATGTACACACTATTAAAGGAATTTGAAATGATTCTAAATCAGTTTTATCTCTTGTAATAGTGTTAACTAAGTAGATAAAGCTAAATAATATATGTCGATGTATCTTAATGTGTAGATCACTTCTTGTTTGACATTTTCACTTTTCATCTCTCATTTTTGGCTATAATTTTTTTGCCCTTAGATAGACACAAGTTTCCTTGTACTAGTTCTAGTCCCACATAAAAACAAACCATTAAACACTTTTTATATTTTAGTTTCAATTTGTGTGGTTCATGATATCATCTTATATAAGAAAAATACATTAATTTATGTGAATCATATAATTCACATCTACCTTTTGCTCATTGTTAAGGCGTTAAATCAACTATACAATAGTAAGGTGGTTAGTTTCTCTCAATCTAGTAGAAATCCTAGGGTTGAATCAATAGTTTGGGCTTAAATATCATTTTTAGTTTCTTTTTTTATAAACCAACCTCTAGGAATACCCTCCTGAATCTAAGTTGAGATCAAAGCATAGGAGATAAAACCCACTCTCATAGAATTGACCTTAAACACTCTTTTTTGTTGAACCATTTCCACCCACTCAATGACAACCCTTTCCTTTTGAGTGAAGTTTGGTTCTAGGAAGTGGAGCAACAATTTGGGACCCAAGAAGTTAAGAAAAGTCATTTTTACTTTTATGCATTTTTAACCCATTAGTATAGATACATAGAGGTAGGGTACTTTTAGGGATTTCTTAGAGTATTTGGGAATGTATTCATACCTTTGGAAGCCTTGAAAAGTGAATAGATTAAGGGAGCTTGAAAATCTTAAGTGAAAATACTTCAAGTCAACCCTTACCTTCCAAATTGTAAGAGAAGATGGAGTGCACTCCACTTCATTTTGCATTGGGAAGATGAACCCATGTGGGTTCACATGGGTTGAGTACAAAGCCTTTAATGTTTTCTAAGAATATTGTAAGAGATTGAATGTTTGAGGTTTTAAGATTCCATGTGGCTTCATCCTATTCGCTAGTAATTATTGTCACAAGACACTCTATTTTATAACCTTCTATTTGGCTTTGAAATTCATTTTTAACATTTTCTTGTTAGATTTGGAGAGTTGTATTTGTGATTCCTTTAAGCCTTGTAGGTATTGGAAGAGAAAGAAATTTTTTCTTCACCATTTTGTAAAAATTTAAGTAGGAACCTATAGGATGAAAGATTTATTTATTGTTTCTCATATATCATTTATACTTTTGTGAATAAATGGAAAATGAGATTTTACTTCCATCAAGTATGTATATGTGGCTTGTATGAATTATTTTTTTATTTTTTGTTGTGTTTTCCCCTTCTTTGAGATATTTTTTGGAGAAATGTGTTTGTTTATTTATCTTATGGAGGATCATGTTGTGTGTTCTTGTGAGGGATAATGAGAATTTTATATTTCATTTTATAATTTGGTATTTGTAGTTATGTGAAGAATAGTACTGGTAGAAGATGGGATTGTGTTGTGTGTGCAGTATTTGAACTTATGTGTATTGATTTGTATTGCCTCATTTACTTGGTTCTTAGGAAATCCTCTAAGCTAGGGGTTTGAGAATGTTTTGTGCTTACCCTATGTTTAAGAGGTTGCAATTTCGTATTGGTCACATATTTCTTATTGGAGCTTGAAGTTATTTATTCATCCTCACAACTATTCTAGTCTTAATTAGATGAAGAGATAAATAAAGATCATTTTATTTTTCTCAATCCTATGTTACCTCAAGGAGAAACTAAGTTTCATACTTATATGTTATATAGTCCATGATTAAAGTTTTAGTCTCTTGTTGTATTTTAAAATGTTAAAAATTCAAGAAATAATATATTTTATTTTAATGAAAAAATAGTGTGAATGCAGTCTACTTCAATTTTATGCTTCAATGCTTTATAAAATCTAAGTTACATATATGCCAAATACAAATACGTGTTAAACTCTAAAAAATTTAGTGTTTCATTGCATTGAAGAAGAAATAGGGTTGTGATTTTTCTCCAATAATTAGGTAAATTTAAATAGGAATGTGTTAAATAATTTGTAAATGCCATTATACCAAATAGTTGAGTTACACACATACATATATACAAATTGGAGACTTATAAATATTGAAAATATAATAATGAGAAGGGTGTGTGCATGTGTGCATCTTCAAAATATAATTTACTATCATGCTAAAAATTTTAGAGAATAAATTAAAAAGAGAAAAGAGGGAGTTGGTCGTTATGGGGCTTTGACCCCATAAAGGGTGTGACACACTTAGAGTGTCATTTTTATACCTTGGTGTCTTTATAATATATTTCTCACCATTGTTCTTTGTTGTTTGTCATTTTTATCCAACACTCCATCCTTGCACAAGATAAATAAAATGATTTTTGCTTTAGGGTTATGACATATGAGTTGTTTTTTGTATTGATAAAAAATGAGATTAAAATGCTCAAACCTTATTTAATAAAAGATCATATAGGTAGATAGTTTGAGTCTCATGAAGTGCGACTAAAATCCAAGAAGCATACTAAACACCATAGTCTATAAAAAAGACTAGAGAAAAAGACAAAGAACAACAAAGAGACAAATCAATATCACGATAACAAAACAACATAAAATAAAAAAGCTAACTAACTTCTACAAACCACTAATCGTTTTTCATTAAATACTAATGACATATGAATTGTTTTTTATAATATAAAACTTATGTTAAATTTTTTACGCTATAATTTATGTTTGATTATATATAATATATTATATAATATTATTAAATAAAAAATGTTAAATATATAATTATATTACTATTATATAGCATAATACACAAGAAGATTTAACTATAAAGGATTATATGAATAAATGGAAAGGTATAAGTAAATTGTGGGAAGAAGATTCTCATAGGGGACTTTGATTTCTTAATAATTATAGATCCCTTTAGAAAGACACTTTCTTATGATTACTTTATTTCAATCCAACTTTATTTCTCATTATTATAGAGCATTATTGTGAAAGGATTGATATCCTCTTCATATATAGAAGGTATCAAATGCTTATCTTCTCGTGCATTAAGTTGTGAAATGATCTTGTTTGTTGTGCACTAATTTCCCTTTGTTATTCTCATTATTTTTTGTGTTAGGTGTTTATGTATTAGATCGAGGGATTATTTTGTTTTCTCCAATAAATAAGAGATGGGTTTTAGAGGGCCAATCTCATATGTGCACCTAAATAAGATTTTTACTATTCAAGATGGACTTGTTAAGGTGATAATAAAGAATATTGTAAGTATGATACTTGGAAATGAACATGTGTGTACAAGTAAACTTGGAAGTGGCTTCATATTTCCTTTCTAGTTTTGTCACGGTTAAGGACTACTATGGAGTCGAGTGAGTAACAAAATGCTTGATTATGATAGATTTTATGGGTGGGATAGATGAATTTTTAGCCTTATATTAAGGCTCACATTAGGAGGAACCAATGAGACACTTCTTAGAGATAAAGAGTGATTTCAGTCTAGCTAGGTGGAGTTAATTAAAACACTAATTATAAATTAGGAAGTGGGAGAGGATGTTTAAGCGTTTGTATTTGATGCTTTGAAGAAGCCCTTCCTTGGAGTATCTCCTTTGGTGAATTGTGAATGTATTGCCAATTATCAAAAGGTGTCCTGGGATTTATGGAGAGTTACAAGGTTTGATACTCTTAAAAAGGAATTATATAACAACATCTAGTTGGATTTTGGGTTGGTAATATTTTTATTTTGATTTTTCTTTTTAGTATTTATCAAGAGGCACAAACTATGGCATTCCAAATCATTTAACAAGGTGAATATTTTTTGTATCTTTAACGAATGAAATATGAGAAAAAAATTTGTATTTTCAAATCTTATTAATGGTTAAGATGCAAAATTTTTAATAAAAAAATTTGAAAAATTAATTATTGGCAATTTGATTGGTTGAGGAGGTTTGAGTCATTTTTGCAACCTTCATGTCGCTCAAAAATACAAGTACTTTTTAATAATAAAATATTGGTGGTTTAAATGTGTTATGTATTGGTGAGTACTTTTCAAATAATGAAATATTGGTGGTTTATTTGTATTATGTACTAGCAAGTACTTTTCAAATAATAAAATACTGGAATTTTAAATGTTCTAGAGGGTTATATGGTACATTTAATAATATTTTTAAAAGGACATGTAATAATAACAAACCATTAATAAAAATTGCTTAAAATTCAAATTATACATGTACCTTCTGACGAATTAGAAGTTATAATTTTTCAAAGTTAGATGAAATATATTTAGTTTCAAATATAAACATGTGAGTTTTTTAAGGCAAACTCTCTATGCAACGTACATTTCTACTATTGTATAGGGAAGAAGTCACATATGTTTCAGTATAAAAGTTGTCAAAACATTATTTTTATAATAACTAATATTTTATATTATTACTAAACAAAATATTAAATTATGATTTAATTAATATTAAAAAATTATATTTATGAGTAAAATAATATTATAATTTAATATATGCTTTTCTAAGTGTTTATTTTTTCAATAAATTCATTTATATTTAACTTTGTTAATAATGTATTACTATTAACACAATAGTAAAATATTATATATTAATATTAATAATATATTTATATAATAAATAATAATAATATATATGTTATAGTCCTTATATAATATTTTGTATTACTATTTTTTTTATTATTATATATTATAATAAACAATATATTCTTTTTATTATAAAAAATTTGTGTGTAGTAAATAAAATAATTTTAGCCTTTCTTTGTAATGTTCGTTGCGCCCACTCCAAATCCTCTTCCGCAATGTCTTGAGGATCATGTCTGGCAATGTTTTGGTGACTCACACCATCTATGGAAGGGGAATGATTGTTGTTCTAAGGGCATTAAAGAACCTATTGTGCTCGCCCCAGTCTCCCATGGCACAAAGATTGTGAAAGGTAGCTCAAATGCGGTGGAGTTCAAGAAAGGTTTTTTTGATCTATGCCATGACACTAGGGTTTTGTCACCAAATTGTGGTGTTGTGTGGGGATGTGCTTCCCCCCTCCACAACTGCTCAAAAACTCTCAATTGGATTTCAAAATGGTACTTAGAATGGACACTTGTGCACATGGTGCATAGGAAATTCCTACTTATGCTCGTACATCAAGAGATTTCCCCTTTGAATCCTCTTCATTCCGCCCCTACACATTTCAGAGTTGCCCTTTCCCCATCCACCACTCGGAATTGGTTCCAAAAATCATTCTGGATGGTGTCACCAGGGATAGAGAAGAGTACCTACAGGACCATGCACCAATCTGCAAATTTTTTAGGTTTGGCCGAAACCGTGTGATCTACACACTTGGATAAGCAAAAATTGGAAGGAATACATGAGGCTAAAATCAACATCTACCCCTATGCAAGGGGTTTTCATCTTGGAGTTTGAATCTCTGGAAGACAAGGAATTAATTCTCAATACTGTCTATGGTCTTTCTAAAGAGAATTTTTATGCATTAATTCATGGTTCCCTTCATTTGATCCTCAAACAAAAATATTTTCGTTAGCATACCTTTGGGTAAGACTGTCTACCTCCCTCTACAATTTTGGGAAATTGAGTGTTTGAAGGCTATTGTCAATGGGGTTGTAAAGTATCACAATATATCAAAAGAAAATATCAATTACAAAAACTCTACTTGTGCTCGGTTATGTGTGGAATTCAATTTATCCAAGGGTCTTCTAGCAAAAATCTCACCAAAGGTTGGAAACAGGTGTTGGAGACAACTTATAGACTACGAAAATATCACTTTTAGATGCAAGAAATGTTTCTCAACCTCCCATGTTACATCCCAAAGCAATAAAAAGCTAGGTTTTGAGCGGAGAAAATATGCCTCAATCCAACCTACTTGGTGGATTGGTGTTGCATCCAACCACTATGTCATTGAACCTAATACGAAGGACTCTTCTTCCTCACATGTTCGTCTTGATGGGGATCCTTTTCCTTGCTCCCCCTCAACAAGCCCACAAGTTCCAGTTCATGAGTGTTTTCTATTTTTTGGTTTAGAAGTTGTTGGTGCCACTCCAACCCTAGTCAATATTTTAGACTCAACACTATCGGAGAAATCATATTTATTATCTCCAAAATCATCTATGAGACCAAAAAGAAAAATAGTAGTGATCAAAATTTATCTCATAAGATCAAACAAGAACAGACAAAGGTAAAGAGGAAGAAGTTGCCTCCTTCTAGACTCAAACATCTAATGACACTAAGATCAACAAAGATTGGGAGGTAAACCTGAATTTTTGGGGTATGGTGCACACCCATTTTTGGGTTGTTGCTGGTTTTGTTGTTCTGTAAAGCCATTTTTAATGTTAGGTGAGTAGGATTGGACAACACAACTTTGTGTTGTTGTTGTCTTGCACCCTTGGTGGCAAGGACATGCATTTATTATTTTTTTGGAAACTTATATTATGGAAGTTTCCCCCTTGATAGTACTTACCGATCAAAAAAATATAATTTTTTTATTTATTATTCATGATATAATAAATCATAAATAAATATATTTATAATAAAATATTAAATTATAGTTCATTTAATATAATAATAATAATAATAATAATAATAACAATAACAAACTATATAATAATATCATCTATTATTATTATATTGTAGTTTTTTATATTTTAAATTAAAAGCCCTCCATGTAGCTTCTCTTTCTTCTCTCGCATAGTATTTTTGTTGAATTTAGTGTCAAAATAGTAGGGTTAAAAACTTTAAAATCTTTCATATTTCATTTTAAAAAAAATTATGATAATATTTATATTGAATAATATAAATTATTAAGTAATAATGTCTAATATTTATTAAATAATAGATAAAAAATATTAAATATTATTTAAATAATATATTATATATTTATGATAATTCTTAAATATAAAAAAATATATTTAATATTAATATTAAATATCTTATTTCTCTTTATAATAATAAATATATAATAAAAAATAATTATTAATTATTATTAATAGTAAATATAGTCTATACTTTTATTTAAATAATTATAGTTGAACACATGGGTAGTGGTTTTACTAGGGTTAATGTCACCAAATGCTCCTCGAGCTATGGAAGCCCTTTTTTTATTTTATGTTTTTTAAATCTTATATTTATGAATAAAACAAAATTATATTATAATTTAATATATCTTTTTTCAAGTATTTATTTTTTTCAATAAATTTATTTATATTTAACTTTGTTACTAATCTATTATTTTTACCATAATAGTGAATTGTTATATATTAGTATTAATAATATATTTATATAATAAATAATATACATAATAATTATTATATTAATAATATTATTAAATATATATATTATTGCCCTGAAGTGTGAGCAAAAAAATGGCGAAGCACCAGCAACGACAGGGATTTCGAAGGCATGGCAATCTGCAGTATGGCGCGGGCCAACAGGCAAGGTGGCCTTTCAACCAAAGAAATGGAAGGAATAACACTCACCCCCGAAGGGTCAACCCAAAAAGGGCTTGGCAGGCTCCAAACAACAAAGATGGAGGCGTGGGTAAAGTTGATTCACACACAGGAACGCATTCTCAGTGGGACAAATAGTTCAAGAATTGGTATTTACCTGAACAAGTAGAGTTCCAAAATATTGCGGTGAAGTTTTGGCGCCCAAAGCAACAAGCAAAGAAAGTCGGCCCAAGCCAGGTATTTCCAAAAATCTCCCATGCAACTGTGAATACTGTGCTTGTGGAAAACAATGAATGGAAAGATTTTGTTAGTTTTTTAAAAGCTAAGGCTTTCTTTCTAAAATGGGGTGGGAGGTGGCCAGCTTACACGAAATTGAGGGCTTGGTGTGATAGACATTGGGGTCATGAATGTAAACTCAAAACTCTTGAGAATGGTTTATATCTAGTCATTTGCAAGACCATGATGGATAAGGAATGGATTCTAAATAGTGGCCCTTTCGTAATGGAAGGGTTGGGGTTTCACATTAAAGATTGGACCCCAAATTTCAATCCAAATGAAACTATGGTGGAAGACATTCCTGTCTGGATTAGGTTAAAAAACCTCCCTCATGAATATAGGGATCAAGAAACCCTCAATATGATTGGTAGAAGGTTTGGAACCTTTGAGAAATCGGAGGAGGTGGTAGACAAAACAAATTTAAGCATTTATCCTAGAATTTGTGTTCTCAGACACGGGATCCATTCTATACTAGAAAGGCTTGAAATCAAATCAGGAGAAGGGATATGGTTTCAGAAGCTAGAAATTGAGGATGCTTACTTTGAATGCGTTGGGTGCATTGGGAAACCAAAATCCAAAGAAAAGCTTGTTTCATTGGAAAAGGGAAAGGGTCCTTGCCAAAATACCCTATCTGAGGTGATAGTAAATTTGTCAGAGGAAATTCAAAGGGAGCATTCCAGCCTCACTGTAGAATGGGGTGCTCAAGGACGAAGTGAAACTCAAGAACTAAGAGCCTTAGAAGAGGGATGGTGGACCATAAACCACCAGGAAACATACTATATCCTCAAAAATAGCTATGCAAAGGAAACCTAGGTGGGGGATTTTTATGTTGCTAAAAGTGCATCCCCCAAATCCATCCCTAGTGAAACAGTGAGGAGTGTGAGAATTGCACAAGGCGGCCAACTGATTGGTTTGGAAGATATAAGAAGTAATTTTGAGGGTGGTTTTGAGGAATGGAAATCACCACAGAAAGGTTTGAACCAAGGAGGCAAACAACACACTCACTCAAGTGAGGAAAATTGCCTTCTAAGCCAAAGAAGGGCAAATCATTTTCAACACTCTGACACTCAAAACAGGGCAGAAAAACCTAGTGAACCTTGGTGCCAAGATCAGCATCTGAACAGTGACACCATGGATAACACCATTCCCTTTGAGCAAACGATAAACTGTGAATCCCTAGGGGCAGAAACTACTTTCAAGGATATACCCATCTCCCCTATAAGAAATCTTGACACTGCCTTTGATGGTGTTTGTGCTACTGGTGGAAATTTGGAATTTCTTCTTTGGATTCAGAGGTTGATGAAAATCAGGGTAATGAGGACATTCTAGGTCTTCAGGATAATCTTGCAATAATGGAGAAGCGAACTATTAACCAATCCTTAGCCCTAAACAGCAAAGCAAAGATCGGTGAGAAGAACAAAAGGGGTCCAAAAACAAACAGAATGTGTCTTGAGATAGCAGGAAATACAGCGAGATAAAGCAAACTTAGGTCGGGGAAAGGGTATGCCTTTTCTCAACAATCATGAAGATCCTCTCATGGAATGTTAGGGGCTGCAATGCCCCTGACAAGATTCGTTTGATCAAAAGATGTTTTGATCAAACGAGGCCGATCGTGGTTCCACTACAAGAAACGAAGATTAAGGATAGTGATGTGGATGCTTTCTCAAAAGGCTTTGGTTAATGGCATTGTTCCATGTCAGGAGCACTAGGTGCTTCTGGTGGATTAGGTTATCTTTGGAACGATTCTCTGGTAAATGTTCAAATTATTAGACAGGAAAGGCATTGGCAGTGGTGTAAAGTGGATTCAAAGCAATTAAGAGCAAGCTTTTGGATTCTCAATATTTATGGCCCTAACAACTCCACCCAGAAGAGGATCCTTTGGCAAGAGCTTTCTGCTATTTTGAAGGATATGGTGGGGGGCTTGTGTCTTCTTGGAGGGGATTTTAATGTAGTAATGAGACCCTCAGATAAATTTGAGGGTCTATGCTGGTCTGGAAAGAGTCAACAAGACTTTTGTGATTTTGTTTTAAATAATGGTTTGATTGAATTACCCTTTAGAAAAGGGGAATTCACATGGACAAATAGGCGTGGTGGTTTCCTAAACATTGCAGAAAAGTAGGATAGGTTCTTCATAGTTGGAGATTGGGCTGAGCAACGGTGGCAATGCGAAGCAGAAATTCTTCCCATAATGGGGTTAGATCACTACCCAATATCTTTAAGGCTTCAAGATGAGGCAACTCTAGACAGGTGCCCCTTTAAATTTGAAACAATGTGGCTGAGGGCTGACAAATTTAAAGATTTAGTGCAGGATTGGTGGATGAATGCTCCAAAATGGTCAGGGAATAACGCTTTTGTTTTTTTCAAAAAGCTACGATTTATGAAAGATCAACTGAAACAATGGAACTGAGAGTCATTTAAGAATATTTTTGTGGAGAAAGGGAGGCTGGAAGTGGACCTCAATGCTTTGCATTCTAGGATAATTGAGTTTGGAATGACTGAAGAAGACTACACTCAAGAAAAAGAGCTAAATAAAGCCTACTCTGAAATATTAGCAAGGGAAGAAGTGTTCCGGAGATAAAAATCCAGAGATACATGGTTGAAAGAGGGTGACAAGAACTCCAAGTTTTTTCATAACTTGGTTAAAGTTTGCAGGTCTAGCAACAAAATTCTATCAATTAAAGACAACATGGGTGAATTATTGCAAGAGGCTGATCGGATTAATAGGGAAGCGGTGAGATTTTTCTCTGATAGCTACACTAAGCAACTGGATTGTCTAAATCAAAACTCAGAGGTCTTGGATGTGGTTCCGAAGTGCATCTCAGAGGACCAAAACAAGATGTTGATGGAGAAAGTCTCATTAAAGGAGGTTAAAAGAGCTCTTTTTGCTTTGGGGGGCGACAAAGCTCCTAGCCCTGATGGCTTTCCCGTAGTTTTCTTCCAGAAAATGTGGGATATTTTTGCTCAAGATTTATGGGATGTGGTGGAGGAATCTAGGAGGGAAGGCTTTATCTTGAAAGATCTAAATAACACATTCATCGCCCTTATACCAAAATGGGAGGCTATAAATTCCTTTGAGGATTTTTGACCCATATCTTTGTGCAATACGGTGTATAAGGTAATTTCCAAAGTAATGGCCAACAGATTGAAGTTGGTTCTGGGTTCTGTGATCTCTACGGAGTAGAGTGGCTTTTCGCCCAATAGATCTATTTTTGAAGGAGTGATAGTGGCTCATGAAACTATTCACTTAGTCAGGGTTGTGAAAGTGGAAAGAATGATGGTCAAATTAGATATTAAGAGAGCATATGATGAGGTGGACAAAAAATTCCTGCTGAAAGTTTTGGAACAGTTTGGTTTTAGCAAAGATTGGTTACGTTGGGTGGAAGGATGTATAAGGACACCTCGTTTCTCAGTTCTAGTTAATGGTATCCCACAAGGTTTTTTGAATCCACAAAAGGGATTAGGCAAGGAGATCCCATATCACCGTTTTTGTTTATCATTCTTGCTGAGGTGCTTGGCAGGCTTATTGCCCAGAAATACAGGGATGGGCAGTGGAAGGGGATTAAAGTGGCGGAAGGGATTGCACCAATATCACATCTACAGTTTGCAAATGATACCTTTCTTATGGGGGACTCCTCTGTGCATGAAGCCCGTGTGATGAAGGGCACACTGGACAAATATGGCCTAGCCTCAAGCCAACATATCAATTGGAACAAGTCGGAATTTTTTTTCTTTAACACTCCTAAACAAAGGCAAGTGGATATCTGTCGGATCATGGGAATGAGGACTAGCAAACTCCCAAGTAAATTTTTGGGTATCCCTCTTTTTGGAGGTGCGAATAGAGAAAACATCTAGAAAGACCTAATTGACTCTTGTCTTAAACGTATGGATGGCTGGAAGAGCAAATGGCTAACCTCTGCAGGGAGAATTCTAATGTTGAAATCTGTTATTTCTGCAATTCCAATTTTCTCAATGATGTGTTTGAAGGTGCCCAAGAAAGTAATTAATACAATTGGACAGCGAATGAGGAAGTTTTTTTGGAATGGGTCCAGCTCGGAGGACAAGATCCCTCTGTTGGCATGGGAAAAAAATTGTAAAGCCAAAGATAAAGGTGGTGCTGGTTTGAGAGACTGGCAACTATTGAATGAAGCTCTTGGGGCTAAACTGATCTGGAGTTTGTATGCTAATCCAGATATACTATGGGTTAAAGTTTTAAAAGAAAAATATTTGGATACAAATAAGGAGCATCGGATCTTCACAATTCGCAACCCTCCTAAAGGATCTGCAATTTGGAATTTTATTGTCTCATGTAGACCAGTGGTAATAAATCACCTCTCATGGAAGATTGGAGATGGCTTTAAGGCAAGTTTTTGGGAGGATTCTTGGAATGAAATGCCAAACTTGGGTGATATGCTGGAGTTCGCTGATCTCAAAAATATTTTCTCCCAGAGATGGGGGACCAAAGTTAAAGATTATTTAAGCTCAAAGGTGGGCCCCTTAGGGCAGGAATGGGTTTGGAAAGATGTATCAAAGAAGGATTTGACCCCTCAGCAGTCTCTACTAATGCAAAATATTTTTAAGAATTGTAGGATTCAAATTTCAAGTACCGAGGATAAAATCATTTGGTGTGGTTCATCCTACGGTAAATACTCAGTGAAGCTTGGCTACCAATTATTGGATGTTGAGGACAAAGAGAACTTTTGGGTAAAAGAACTGTGTTGGAACAAGGATTGTCTACCTAAAGCAGGAACCTTCGCATGGTTAGCTGTAAGAGGCCGAATTCTTACGAGGGAAATAAGGAAACGTTTGGGGTTCGCAGGCCCCTCAAAGTGTGTTATGTGTGATAAGGAAAAGGAATCGGTGGACCATCTGCTTATCGAATGTGAAGTGGCAAGCAATTGCTGGGTTCATGTGCGAAGGAAGTTAAACTGGTAGAGTCCTCTTCCATGGAATCTTAAAGAAATGTTTGAAAGTTGGCCTGGGAAGTCAAAGAAAATTTTATTGTCTAGTATATGGGTTTGCTCTCCTTCATTGGTTATTTGGGAAATCTGGAAAGAGAGGAATCGAAGAATCTTCTTGGATAAATATGAAACCACAACTAGGTTGATTAGCAGAATTGATCACAGCATAGAGGAGGTTGTGAGTAATGTAGCCTCACAATCACATAATTGGCATAATCCTTTCTCTTTGGGGGATACATTAGTGCAACGGGCTTGGCCTGGAATTTGGCTAAGAGCAGCTACAGGTCAAATTGGGAAACCAACCAAAATCTTAGGAGGATCAAAGGTGGTTTGGAGCAAACCTAAGGAGGGCTAGTATAAAGTAAATTTTGATGGGGCGGCTAGTGGTAATCCTGGCCCATCAGGGGTTGGGGAAATAGTGAGGGATCATCTAGGTAACACCATTGCAATTGCTGCAAGGAAATTGCCACCAGGTACTAACAATGTGGCTAAGCCCAATGCTGCCTTACTTGCAGTTAAGCTAGTTAAAAGTCTTGGGGTTAAGAAGTTAGAGCTGGAAGGGGATTCTCTAATTATCATACAAGCGATAGTGGATTCAGGGGTGAGAGCATGCATTTGCAAAATACTATTAAAGAAATTTTAGGAGTACTAGAAACCTTTGAGAACTTTGACATAACCCATATAAGGAGAGAGGGCAACAAAGAAGTGGATGTATTGTCCAAGTGGGCAATAACATTTAAAGAAGAGGTAGAGTTAGTCATAGAGGATCTCAGAAATCTCCAACTTATAGAAGGAGAAACGACTAGTTTATGAAATCACAAGTGGGTGAGTTTCGCAATAAATAAGAAGTCACATCTGGAAGGAAAAATGTTTCTTCATGACAAGTAAAGGACAGTGTTTGGGGTACTGGCAGTATGAGTTGGTGACACTTCAGAAGAAGGAGAGTTCATTTTTGGATATGACATGAGGTTTGCGAAAGGATGCGAATCCCTAGGAACACGGGAGAAAGATGAAGTCATTACCCACGATCAATTAAGTAATGATTGATTGTGGATGGCGGTGACGCAGGGATGACTCTGGAATGAATTTCATGTAGGATGGAAATAAAAAAGAATTAATGGGAAAAGCCCTCAACTTTAAAGCAATTAAACAACGATAACAATCCTAAGGCATAAGCGTTTCTCTCTATGGGTTTTGGTGAGAGCGAAAGCTGTGAAAAATGGAAGCTATGTTGAGTTTTTCAACCAGTCTGTAGTAGAAGGCTTTCTTTAGCCAACCATCGGTGAAAAGATTGAAGCAACTATTGTTAGTGCCAAGTGATGAGGTGGTAAAGGTAGTCCTTGAGAAACTGTGGCAGCATTTTCGTGAGGCAATGCACAGAGGAAGACAAAACATTGATATTGCTTCCATGATTTTTGCATGGGCAATGGAGATAGGAGAAAACCCGAAATAAATTAAACGGGTAATGCTCACTCTTTTCCAGGAAGAACTATTGGGCACGCTCGAGTCTTTCCTTGAATGGGCTATCCCCGAGGTTGTCTTTGATGTTTCCGAAGGAATTGAGGAAGTGGATGAAGAGACAGAGGATGGGTTAATCCCATTTATAAGGTGGCACAGAACGATGGATAGAGAAGCATATAAACTAAATGTTCTATATGCTTGGGAAAACCTAAAAGTGGAGGTGCGAAGAGCATAAATGAATTGGAGCGGGAAAGCTACAGAGGCACCAGACATATTTCCAAAGAAGAAACATTCGGCGCCAAGAGGTTGTGGTCAAGGAGCGGAGCTAGATTGCTAGGTGAAGGAAGGACAAGAAGGTTGGGAAAAGGTTTTTTGGGGGAATGGTTTTTTGAAGATCATAATAGCCTGGGTAGTGTAGAAGAAAGCAGCGTGAAGGATGCTACAACGAAGCCAGAATAGTCGGCCAAAGGTTATGGGTGAAGGATGGTGTATAAATTTTGAACGATAAAGAAATTAGCAGAAGCGAGGCGAGCTTAATTTGGGAAGTTTACTATGAAAAAGCATGGTGTAGGGAAATGAGATACTGATGGCGATGGATTGTAGGGATATAACAGTTTAGAATATTTTAGGAGGGAACTAGTTTTTGGTCTCCTAAAGTCATATGATGAAATATCTGGATATTTTGTAAACTTTAAACTTTACATATGTATTTGCTTTAATATCAATAAAATGACTTGTTACCTATCAAAAAAAATAAAAAATAATTAAATATATATTAATTCTTTATATATTAATTTATAATATAATATTTATATAATTATTACTAGTGATATATTATTATTAATCAATAATAATAATTTATTATATTGATTAAATAATCAATGAATATATATGATTTTGTATGAAATAATAAATATATATATTTAAAATAAAATATTACATTAGGATTCAATTAAGATAGTAATATATTATATATTTTATACTATATATTATAATAATCTTTTATAAGTAATACAATAATAATCTATATAAATTGAAAAAAACTTAAAAATGGCTCGCTCTGCTCCAAAAAGCTCCAAAACCCTTCCTGCGAATGCCGATGGAAAATCCTCTCCTCACGGTGCAATTATTGAAGATCTGCATTTTTCCTTGGGTGATTCAAATATTCCACATTTGTGTGGGCTTCCAACATCTCTGAGGCTGGTAGATCCGACTCAGTGGCCTCTCATGTCATTCCCCTGCTCGATTTCAAGGCGGCCTTGGGTGTTCATGATGTGAAGGTGGCTTACCCACCTGGTTCTTGTTCATCGCCAAATGAAGATGGTTGTGGACGTTCTTCCCTCCACCCCCAGGCCTCTTAGCTTCCCTTCTATCATTCTGATTCAATACCCAAGATTTGCTTGGATGACACTACCAGTGATAGGGAGGCATACCTGTTAGAGCATGCCCTAATTTGCAAATTCATGCATATTTGGCCGAAATTGCACAATTTGCACTCTTGGATAAGCAAAAATTGGAAAGCACATATGGAAGAAGAAATCAATATCTTTCCTTGTGCCAAGGGGTTTTTATTCTGGAATTTGAATCTTTGGCTAACAAGGAATTGATTCTTAACACCAACTCGTGGTTCTATCAAGGTGACTTCATTTGCATTAAGCCTTGGTACCCCTCCTTCGATCCTAGGTCTAAAACGTTTTCCTCTACTTTTCTCTAGGTAAGATTGCCCTATTTACCTTTACAATTTTGGGAAATTGGGTGCATGAAAGCAATGGCCAATGGTCTTGGTAAATACCACTATATTTCCAAAGAAATAATCAATTATGAAAGCTCTAACTATGCTTGTTTATGTGTCAAATTCAACCTTTCCAAAGGTCTTCCAGTTGAAATCTCTTTTAAGATTGGGAATAGATGACGGTGCCAGTCTATAGATTATGAAAAGATCCAATTTAGGTGCAAATTTTTTTTCTCAACTACTCATTGCACTTCACAGTGCACTAAGAAGCATTCCTGTGGTCGTGGTAATGATGCTCTCAATCAACCCACCCGGTGGATTGGGGTTGAATCTAGCCACTATGTTGTTGCTCCGAATGAAAAAGTTGATTCGCCTACCTCAAAAGCTTCCAATGAGTCTATCTTGTGTTCCCATGTCCCTATACAACGGTGTATGCCAGTTTTAAGTTTTATGGATGGTGAAATCTCTCCTTCCCCTGTTGTGAAGTCAGTACCAATATCAAAGGACTCCTCCTTGCAAAACTTTGGTTAGGAATTGGTTCCTTTTGTTCCATTGTTTGGAGGCTCGCTAATGGAAAAAAATGCATAGAACAAAATACTACATTTGTGCCTGAGCAACCTTGGATGGAGGTGAAGAGGAAAAAATCCCTTTCTGCCTATCTCAAATCAATTAAGCTTGGTGAGAAAAGTTGATTCTAAGTATTATGTTGCACATCCTTTCTTGGGCAGTTGTTGGTTTTGATGCTTATAAGGTTTTATGTCTTGTTTATCAAGTAGGATATTTGGCCAACATAGTTGCTGGCATGTCGCAACCCTTGTGGCAAGGGCATGCTTTCAATTATTTTTTTGATCACATAATATGGGAGCTACCCCCTAGGTAGCACTTACCAAAAAAAAAAAAAAAAAAATATAATCTATATAGATAATAATTTAATCTATTATTATTATACTATAGTCCTAACCAAAGCTTCAGGTTGGTTAATAATGCATTTTATTTCTCATAGCATTTCTTCCAACTCTCTCGAGGTGCGCCAATTGGACATGTGGGCATGGCTTCTCTTTCAGATAATATTTTTATTTAATTTATGTTCAAAATACTAGGGTTAATGTCTTTCATATTTCAATCGAATTCTCCTCTAGTCGTGGAAGCCCTCCTTTTATTTTCTGTTTTTTAAATCTTATATTTATGAAAAAATAATACTATATTATAATTCAATATATCCTTTTCCAAGTGTTTATTTTTTCAATAAATTTATTTATATTTAATTTTACTAATAACCTATTATTTTTACCATAATAATAAACTATTTTTTTAACTCATAATAAGAGATTATATTGATATATCAAATTTTTTTACATAGCATTTGCTAAGCAGGAGTTCCAAAATGCAGATTCTTACTACCAAAGACTACATACCAGACCAATGTCACCAGATCAAACTTTTAGATACAACTGCACACCCAAAACATAACCAGAATAGACAACCCAACACCATAGCTAAGATATAAACTAGACCCTTGACCCTTTTACATACTTATATTATCAGCATTTACATATGGACCCTGAATACGAAACTAAACAACCCTACCCACCAAGAAAATCATTTTCATGGGTGAAAGCTTGAAAGTTTGGAATCCAAGTAGTGCTCGATGAAGAAGGAAGTTTTAGTGATTTCAAAAGGTAACCCCCGCTGATCGATGCCATTTGCTTATGCTCTACCAGGGCCATGCCTTTGAGATCGAGGACGAAGGGATAATAATTCACAACTTCACCCAACACATGTATCAAATGGAGATCCCGTGGATGAGGAACCCCCATACCTAGTGAGGTAGCATAGAGAATTTCCTCGAGACCAACCAAAAGATTAGCCTTAAAATCCTTCCTAACCAATGCCTCTACATCCTTCTTCGCTGACCTTATATCCAACACCACTGTTAGAAAACACAATGTGATATTAGTGTCTACACGAAACAACTTTGATTCCCCCAGGAAGCTTTTCCCCAAAATAATCTACACATTATCCAAGATGAGGGAGTCATATTTCTTGAGCACCTATTTGAGCCTCTGGTCAGAGATAGGCCCACAAAATGCCATTTTCCTAACAACATTGTCAAGTTATATTGGCCTGTTTTCCCCTATACTCATTAGGGTCTCGAAAGACATGCAAACCACAAATTTTGAACACTCTTCCATCTTTCTTAGCTTCACTACCAAAAAAAGGATATCAAATTATCAATCTTGTGGAAAATATAAGCTAACTTTAATTAAAGCCATATCATTGAAATGATCGTGATGATCGGTGTAATCTTGTCCTTGCCATTATTAAACTTGATTTGATTATATGTGCCCCATGGAAAACCGACCTAGAACTGATGCATCAGCTCCACCTCAAGTGAGAAAGACACTACCACCATGCCCAATGCCCAAGTGAAAAGATCAACCAAGTGATGAAATCAAGCTTTGTATATCATTGAAAGTCCTAATCATCACATCTAAAGAGAATGTGATTTAAATGCTATTAGGGGATATCAATGTTCATACTCTATCATCACTTGTCCTAAATGAAATTTCCAAGTAGGCATCCCACCTAGCCGGTCTTTCGAACCTACCATGTTTACCTTCCAATGCCCAGTCATCACAACACAACCCTGCTTGTTAAACGGGAAATTTATCAATATCACCCCAGGCCTTCCACAACTGTTAGTGTGGAAATTTGCCTGTCCAACCGCACACCATAATATTTTATTGTTATATATTAATAATAATATATTTATATAATAAATAATATATAGTATTTATTATATTAATATTATTATTATTTATTTATTTTTATTAGAAAGTGTTGCCAAACGGGATAGCTCCCATTGCATTAATCTAATTAGAAAATTTACAACACTTGACGCAATATGTGCATCATTCCATCTCCAAATACAAAGGATCTCTCAAGCTGAGAGGCCACCAACAAGTCACCATTGTTGTTGATGAAGCTTCCAAAGTCACTTAGATCTCTCTTCTCAAGACCTTCTCTATAAATCTCAAGTGCCTTCATGGCCTTGCCTTTCTTAGCCACTACTGTAGCATCGAATATCTCAGTGATGTATCTAGAGGATGGTGTGACCATTACTACCTCCATTGCAAAATTTACTAAATCAGCATACTCGGCGACCACCAAGTGATCCATGAAGGAGACACCCCAATAGAAACTACCCATTGACTATGCCACATTCTCCATAAATTTCTCCAACACAACACCGTCATGGATATGTCCATCCACCTAGCAAGAACTACCAATCACCTTCATTACAATAGTTTGATCCTCCCCACCCTTGACCTTAAAGAGCTTGTGCAACTAATCCTTCAATGGTTCCTTCACTCTCTGTTGACCTTATCTCATCTCTTCCTCCTTTTCACAAGCACACTCCACATCAAAGACAACATTTATCGCCATTGCAGGTTTCATAGGAAGCAAGTGGTTTAAATAAGTGCTTAGCGATTTCTCAGTATAGGAACAACTGTAATCACATGAAGGGTGGTTTAGAATTAAATTTAGACATCTTCCTGAGGGGATCACCCAAGATCAGAGTTGTATGAACAAACCTCATAACCTGGGGGTGATCTCCAAGCGACAGATTCTAAGCTATTGGTCAATACTTGGGGAGAGTCATATCTCCTGACAACAACCATCCCCACATAGTCCATGACCTTATTTTCATTTGATTATAAGCAACATGGAGACTAAAATTATGATTTCATTCATGCTTACATCGCTTCTACACTTTATTCTAGAAATTACCCTGATCTTGTTGTACATGCTTGTCCAAATTTGGCCAGGTCAAAGTCTCATTGGATAATATCTTGCCTTCATTACTATTGATAGCTACATTGGCCAAGTAATCAGTTGCTTTGTTGGCCTCATAAAACACATGATTTATGGAGAATAAATCCAACCTTCCAACTTTTCCCATATTTGTTTGATCCATCCTTGAAGGCTCTATAGATTAATGTTTTTTATTTGATAAAATTAATGCATACTTGGGAATCCTCTTCGATCTCCACAACTACAATACCTTTGGAAATGTATATACCAAGCCCCACATCAATGACAACGAGCTCAACTTCATTTATTGTGCCTTCCCCAATCTTTTTGTAAAGGTACCATACCAACATCCCCTCATCATTTCTTATAAAACATCCTATGCCAGACTTCCTTGGGTTTCCATGTGAGGCCCAATCAAAATTTAGCTTAAGCCCACCTCTAGGAAGCACAACCACCTTGCATCCAACCTCTTGTTCTTAGAGTCAATAGCTAGATTGCTATAGTGTTTTGGAATTTTTAATCCATTCAAATATTTCATTAACTTCTCATCCCAACTAGAGTAAGGCATCCTCATGCATTGGGGGGCCTAAGTGTTTAGGACTTTAGTTATACCTTCCTCTATGCTTATAATTAACTATTATGTGCTTCTCTCAACACCTTGAAAGATGTGCCTATTATGCTCTTGCCAAATATTCCATAGGAGGGTAGAGGGTGATATAGTCCAAATGTCTCCCCAAAAATAGTTGGCATTGAGACTAGGGAAACACTTAAGGAAAGCGAACAAGTTTGCCTGCCTGGCTCCCTACCAACCCAACTTCATACACAACTAGTCCCAACATCTCGATGCCACTTCACAGTCTAGTAGTAGGCACGATCCATACTCTATGCATCATCCTTGCACATTGGACATCTATTCAAGCCAACAATGCCAATGATATGGAGCCTCTCTTGTGAGAATGTATTTGTGCATGGTCATCCAAGTGTGCCACAACTTTTGGTAGTACTGTCTTCTTTCAACATAGTTTGACATGCTAGTCTTTCTATTGACATCTCATACTTAGAAGTTGGTACCCTAGCTTCATAGTGTATTTCTTAGTTTTAGCCCCACATCATATGATTTTGTCAAGCTTGGATATCAACAAAATCTTCCTCCTCTTTAACACCTCTATCAGTGCCGATTTTGTTTGGTCACTTAATCTTAGCTCATTTATTCAATTCCAAATCCCCATTGGCACACACCATGACCATGTCAGCAACACACATATTTACCATTATATCTATCAATTGCTTACATTCTACTAGGTTCTTTGTCATAACACCTAACCGCAACTTGCATAGGAATTAAATAATTGTTGTCCAAAGAAACTAATGTGATTCCTTAAGGCAACATACTTTAATAACAATTGTAAAAAGAATCACATCTTTATGAGAATGAAGGATCACAACTATACAATCTCTTAGTAATGATCGACCAATAAAGGTATGAATTAAAAAATGAAATGAAGAGTCTGAGAAAGAAGTCAGTAAATGAATAAAAAATAATAATAATTAATCAAGAAGGCAACAATTCATTTAGTAAACAACAACAATTAAGAGTATTTGAAAGGGTAGTAATTAATAACAAAGGGAGCAGTGATTAATGAAAAGACAACACTCAAGAATGACAATGCTTGAGTTTTAAGAGGTATGTCCTTTACAAAGAAAGAGGTGGAGAGAGGTGACTATTCTCCACCACAAGATATAAAAGAAGGCACATTTAAAAAGGAGAAGGATGATATCAGAGATCATAAATAAATATTTGCACTCAGGAAAACACTAGTTAGTGGTATAATTTAAGTAACTAGTATGCAATTGAATGTATATTCAATTAATATCTAATCTAGATAAGTATACAAATATACATATATATAGATAATTTTATAATGATTAATAGGCATTGAGTAAAAATATGTTATGCTTAAATTTGTAGATAAGTAAATAGTGAATCTATTTATATTATTATAAACATTAGCCTGTTCTTTAAGCAATCATGTGTAAGGTTGGCAAGGAAACATGTTAGGGAAGGGTGATATAGGTTCTCTCATTAAGTATGCCAACCCTAAGTTGGGTGAGATTGTTTTGGTGGGGTGTTTCGTCCACTTGGGGCCAAGGGGGGTATGATCCCTCCCTTGGGCTTAATTGGGATGAATAATGTATAGGTTCTCATATTGTAAGTATGCCAACCCTAAGTTGGATGTGATCATCTTGGTTTGATGTTTTTTCCACTTGGGGCCAAGGGGGGTATGAGCTCGCCCTTAGCCTTACTTGTGATGAATAGTTTTTTAGCGCCCTATCATGCATTCCTCTCCAATATCTACCATTATTGGTTATTGAAAAGAGTCTATAGATTAGATTCAAGTCTAAGTTGTCTTTCATTATTTAATAAATGTTAATAGTTCATTTATTCTTAAATTCAATATGTATTATATAATTTACTATGGAATGTTATTTGTAAGACAATTTTAATGTTGTGAAAGTGTCTCTTAAGGTAGACTTAGGCATACCCCAAGTAGGGGACATTGCATTCTCCATCTCCAACAAGGGAAGATGGCCATTCCATGAGTCACACCAAAATAGGGTTGTCTTCCCATCACCAATTTGTCAGGTGGCATGGTCCATGATCATTGGGTGGCATTCCCACATGAATTGACAAAGGTGTAAGCCTAGATGAGTATTTTCTATTGTCAGGATTCTGGTCGAATCAACATTATCCATATATTTCCTTCTTAGGACCCAACACCAAAGGGAATCGGGTTTGGAATATAATTTTTGGATTAATTTATCTCTAAGTGCTCTATTTTGAAGATCAATATTCTTTATGGTAGCCCCACCCTCAACTTTTCTTTCTCACATGACATCCAAGTTTAGGAGTGGGAGGTGTTGAATGTCATTTGAACCCTTCCCTAGAAAATGTTTCATTATTTTATTCAAGCCTTGTTCTACATACTTTGTGAGTCTTAGGCATGACATCACATAAATGGGAATGGCAACAAGGACAACTTTTAGCATTATTATTTTTCCTAGGAGCGTTACACTTTCCCTTCCAAGAGGCAACTTTCTTCTGGAACACTTCCATAACATATTGCCATTGCTCCATTTTTGTGGCTCCTTGGAAGATAGAGATCCCAATATATTTGCTTTGGATATCACCAATGTTGAAGCCCATATAATTAGCAATTCTCCTTTGAGTTTTCCTGTTAGTGTTGAAGAAGAGGATTGTAGATTTTTCATTGTTTATCTTTTGTCCTAACTTAACCAAGGGTAATACCAAGCTCCATAATAGCTCCACGATTGGAGGCTAGAATTACACGCATCCAATATGGATCTACATTTGTAGTTGAATGTATACCATATAGAGGCAACTAACTGCATACAAGAAATATGAAAAGGGAGATTAGAGTGCAAAGAAACTTCTCCCTGAAGGGAAATTTTCTCTCCATTGTCTGAACCTCGAGAAAAATTGGGAGAAATGGCCTCACAAGGTATAGCACACTAAATCCATTGCTTGACATTTTTCTTGTAGGGAAAACCCAAAATTTTAAACAATCGGGAAGGCGTTTGTGAAGATTGAGAAAAACACAAGCCATGAGATCAAACAATGAACAAAGACACCATCCACATAAGAGATCTGCATACAATATATGCAATAATGCTCAACAAGAAAAAGCTACAGAAGAACCTCAATAATCTTCAAGGAAAACAAGAGTCCTCAAAGGTTGAGAGTTCGAGAGTAAATCTCCAGAGTGATAATACAATGAGGGTTGAGTGCTATATAGGAGCAAACCTAAATGGTAAATGGATTAGATAAGGACAAGTGTCAACATCACATGTGATGAGACATAATGATCTAATAATATCTCTCTTCAATTAATAGAAAGTCACTTAGTTAATTGAATAAATAACTCCTAAGTTTAGCTTAAGTGCATGGGAATAAATTATACTAATAATCAATTAAAGGTTAATTAATTATTAGCTAATAAACAATTACTCTAACAACCCCCCCTTAAGATGAAATTGTTAGGAAAATGTGTCTCAACCTTGAAATTATATACGATTTATTAATAGAATGTATGTTGGTATGTGGCAACTAATCATGCAAATACTATACACTTGTAACAAGATGTGGGGTTCGGGGCAACGCCCCAAAAAAAAATTTCATTGACACATCAAGGTTTTTTCCTGCTGACATGTCAAGGTTTTTCCGTTAACACGTCAAATGAAAAATGACCTTGTAAAACCCTAATTCTAGAAGGCTCCAAAAAGCTTGTTATAAGCAGGTGGAAAGTATGTAGATGTGGGTGTTTTTTGAGAGTTTGATAGTAGTTGGGTTGTCTCTTAATCTCTGGTGGTGATACTCCTATGAGAAGCTTTCTCTGCAAGTATATTGTAATCTTTTGATTTTTGAATAATATATTGGGCGACTTTTGGAGTGTGGGGTTTTTCTCCCAAAAAGGTTTTCCCCACGTAAATCATTGTGTTATGGTATGCATGATATTTGTGTATTTATGTTTAAGTTTTTTGTAACTATTAAAGATCTGTAAAAGTTTTGCATTATTCTCCTCTCAAGGTTAGTGTAGGAAGTTGTTCTAATACTTTAGCTTCCTTACAAAACTTAGGAATTAGATAAAAACCCTAAAAAGAAAGAATGCATGATGGGTTCCATGGGGAAAACAAGGCCTAGTGAGGTACCCATGTACAAACAAAAGATCTCACAACTAGTTGCAGGATTGATTTGATGTATTTTGCTTTAGATAAGCTAGCTTCCCCATATAGCATTGTATCATTAGTGAATTGTTGATGGGAAAGCTACTTCATTTTTTTGGCTACCTTGATACCCCTTTATCGATCATTCACCTTGCTTCCTTTTATCAACCAACTTAATGCATCTACCATTAATAAATAGAAATAGTGAGAGGGGGTCCCCTTTCCATATCCCATGAGAACACTCAAAGATGCCACATGGGGTGTTGTTAATCAACATTGAATATCTCACCAATGAAATACACCCAAAAAGCCATTCCAACCATTCATTTCCAAAACCAAGTGTCTCAAGTACTTTCATCAAAAAGTGCCAACTTCCTCTATCATAAGTGTTACTAATATCTAATTTAAGGATCATTTCTCTTTTTTTGCTTAATTGGACTGAGTGAATTGCTTCATTGGTAATGATTATCCCTTCCATAATTTCCCTACCTAACATAAAACCTGTCTGCTCCTGTGTAATTAGAATCCCCATGATGTCCTTTAATCTGTTGGTTGTTGATTTAGTGATTATATTATATATTATGTTGTAGAGGGATATTGGCTTGAAGTCAGTGAAGGATGTTGCATCCTCTTTTTTCCTTATGATGGCAATGTGGGTATTATTGTTTTGTTTTAAGATTATCCTCTTCTTTGTATAGTCCTCAACCAACTCCCATACTTCATCTCCAATGAATTCCCAACACTACTAATAGAAGAGTTTTGGGAACCCATCTAGCCCCGATGACTTGTCCAAATGCAACTCAAATGCTAATTTCTTCACTTCTTCCTTTGTGAATGGGGCCATCAAACAAGATTTAGTCTCATGCATTATGAGCCTAGGAATTTATGCTTGAATTTGACTTATATCAATTGGATCCACTTTATTTGGTGGAGCCAGTAGCTCTTGAAAATGCCCCACTACTTCCTCTTGAGTGTCTACTTCACCTCTAACTTGCACCCCATTATTATTATTGATGTTGTCAATTCGGTTCATTATCCTCCTTATTTTAGTAGTGTTATAGAAGAAGCTTGTGTTCGAGTCTCCTTCATTTAGCCATAGTTCTCTAGATTTACATTTCCAGTAAATATCTTCTCTTGCTAGGACCTCTTCTATTGCCCTCATCAATATTTTCTCCTCCATAAATTCGATGTTTATCATTCCTTGTGCTAGGATTTTTTGGTTTAGTGACTCCAATTCCTTCTCTAAATAGATTTTTTCTTCAAAAGTATCTCCAAACATAGTTTTGTTCCAAATTCTTAGATTCTCTTTTATCATTGCAGCTTTGTCATGAATTGAAAGCTTTTAGCACCGTTCCTGAGCTTAGTTGTAGCCCACCATTCTACAATTAAGGGTAGAAGATCTTTGTTTCTGAACCATATTTTTTCAAATTTAAAGTTGCAGTGAATCAAACATTTATTAGTCTTTAGTAAAAGTGTTATCGAATGGTGGTCTGATCCTCAATATGGTAGAACCGTTACTTCCCATATGGTGTTTGTGCCCAAGCAATTGGCTGTTAATAAGAATCTATCTAGCCATTTGATAATGTTGGCAAAGCTTAATCCATGGTTGTTCCAAGTGAACCACCCACTTTTGGTGTGAACGTCTACGAACTCACTGTTGGATACAAAGGTTTTAAAATCCTTCATGATTTTTGTTTCACTCGATAGATCTCCACTCTTCTCTCTCAGTTCCAATATTGAATTAAAATCCCCACCTATGATGATGTTTTGGTTTTGAAATTGTTGTAATCTAGCTGATAACTCACCCTTTGCACCAGGATTGACACTTTCCTTGGATTCCAAATTATCATTAGCTCTTTAGAGCTTCCTACGACATCTGCCCACACACCTTCCCATCACCTACATTAGTCCAAGAAGCCAGTCACATCTTTATCAGTTAACTTAGTTTCTTGCATAGTTAAAATGTCTATATTTAATAATTCTAAATGGCACTTTATCTAGCTCTGCTTGTTAGGGGTGTTTAGGCCCATAATGTTCTAAGTGGTTATCTTCATCACTTCTCTAGGGAGGAAACTCCTCCCTTTGATCACAATAGGTATTATTTGATGCTTAGTAGGCCTTGGTCTCTTGCATCCTCTTCTCTCTTCTGCTTATTTATCTTTCTTCCTATTTTCCTACAACTTCCTAGCTTAAGGGATTAATGAGAAGTTTGACTTATGTGCCTTGGTTTTTTTATATCAATTCTTTATATCTTTGCATTTTCCCCATGCTCTGAAATTGGAGGGGATTCTAAGTCATTTGCAATGTCATTGTTGCTAGCTTCTTGATTAGGTGTTGGGATTGCTACTTTGTCCTCCTCCTTTCCTTGTTCATTGACCAAAGGAAGGAAACTATCACCTTCCCGAGTTTGGATTTCTGCATTAACTTTTGTGGGATTCCCAACTTCTTTTTCATAATTTAAATTAATGGAAATATCATCAACCTTGATTTCTCCTTCCTCTATGTTTGGAGAGGGATCCTAAGGATCCACACTTTGATCTAACTTAGTACTAGCACAATCCTCCCCCCCCACCTTCACTCTTCTCATCTAATCCTAGGAAGCACATTCCTCTTTCCCATTGACTTTTAGTCTCTCACTCAATGCTACTATAGTAGTGTTTACTTTGACCTTATTTTCTGGCATAGTCTCTATGCCCTCCTCTAAATTTCTATCCCAATCGGGTGATTTTCTTTCGTTAGTCAATTTGATTGCTATTTCCACTCCATTGTAATGCTCTCTAGACTTCCTCCTCATTCCATACCTTGTTTCACCCTTTGATTGAGTTATAGTAACCTTTGTCCTCTCTTGATATTGACTAGCAACTGATCTTGAATAAACTATCTTGAAGTGGTCTCTACTTCCACAAGTTAAGCAGAAACATTTCCACTCCTCAACCTCAATTGGTTGATCCCAATGGCCATCTTGAGTAGTGAGGTGAATTATTTTTGGAAAAGGCCTAATTATGATCAGTTTTTGCCTCGCATAGAGAGCTAAGTCATTTTCTCCCATATCCAAACCTAAAAATAGCCCTAGCTTAGATCCTATCCATCTTAAACAATCACCCATCAAGTATTCTATTGGAAGGTTATATAGACAAACCCAAAAATCATCCTTGGATGGTGCCATTTTCCTTGGATTGAAATTTCACAACCATCGTATTGTGTAAATCAGATTTTTCCTAATCCACCACATGATCTAAGCAAGGACCTCATCTCGATCACCTTCACTCTCAAATTCCACCACAAATAATTTTTCGGTAGAAATATTAGATTTTTCACTGCTTTCCAGTTTGTTGAAACCCACTCTTAGATTCTACAAACTTGGGTTGTCGCCAATTACTTTCCCAATCAACGCCTTATCACTCAACTCCCACACCTCTTCATTAGCTAATTTTGACACTTCAATTTATAATGACTCCTCTAAAAAATTTGGGATCCTTCATGCTCCTGCATCCATTGAAGTTTTATTTATTTTCTCCTATCTTATGTTCAACCATGGCCAAGTAGGCAAAGATGCACCCTTCTGGACACTATTTTGCTTCCCTTCTTGGTTTTTCCTATGAGCGAAGAGGAATTATGTTGTCTCCCATTACGAATGGTGATTCCCTCAAGTTTGCTTCATATCCAAGCCTCCTATCCCCACCTTCGTGCTCATTTCATTCATTGTGGTGATATCCTTATTTTAGATATCTTTTATAAATGAGATATCCTTCTTTTGCACATCTTTCCACAACTTGGGATGACAACTAGCAAACTATTAGCTATTTTGAGGCACCCAACATGTAGGCTCCTTCTACATTATCTAGGGCTTCATATTATTTAATAACAAAAATAAATAAATAATATTTTAAAATAATTCTTATACAATCATAAATAACACTCACCATATTTTTTTTCTTGGCTATTTCTTTTGATAAATATTAAAGAAATTAACAATTCACTAAATTTTCTAAGTTTCTCTACTCTATCTTGTAGTATCTCCTAAATAATAAGTGTAGATACCATTGATCTGACCATTAGAAACCAACCAACCCTTCCTACCTTCTTATGACCTAAATACCTTTTGATGATACCATAGAGTCCCTACTCATGATACTAAACAATGCTTGCATCTAAAATTGTGATTGATCACTTAGTATAGGCTGACCACACTTGATCCATGATGACTCAAAGTGTATTTAAGCCACTAAACATCAGTCTAATAAGGTCATTCAATGCAAAACTAAACTAAGAATCCATTGAAACTAACATATTAAAATACGAAATCTTCAAAAACACCTATTCTAATCTATTGAAACTTATCCTATTGGGGGATTGGTGTTGCATTGATGTGGAATGGCGACCCTTTCCCAATCCGGTCAATAAATGAGCTTTTTTTGATTGATTCTATTGAAGAAAATTGACGAAACTGATGAGAGATGTGTATGAAAACATGGTTTAAAAACTAAATTAACATGATGAAAGCTATTTTAACACGATATATGCTAAGATGATCGATATAGGTGTATGCAAAGCTATTCTAAATAGAATTTAAGCTCAAAAGATTAAGACCCTAATTACCAAATATGCTAAATGGATGCATCTATGTTACCATGGAAGCCATTAATGGAAGCTAAGCTAATATGATGCAATAAATTAACCTAAAATGATTTCTAAAACATGAAATATGAGTGCAAGATGAGAGTTATTTTAACAACATAAGTTTTCTCTTAAAAGATGGATCCATTTGTCTTCAAATAGTGATCTATTTATAGGAGGACAAATGAGAAACGAAGGGCTAAGATTGAAAAAGCTAATCAATGGTCAAAAAGGAAGGAAGATGGAGGCATGGATCATGGATTCCCATCAAGGGTTGAGGATGCAAGATGATATTTAATTGAGGGCATACATTCATCCAAACAAACACACTTTCAAAAATTGCACAAGAAGTCATGTTTGAAAGTTTGTTGCAAAAAAAAATATTCCCTTTTCAAATGAGTGAAGAAAGAGAATATTCTCATGGGTGAGGAAAATTAGATATTTAGTTAATTAAAACCAAATTTAAATGTGTAAAGGGGAAGGAATATTCCATGAGAATATTCCTTTTTGGAGGAATTTGCAAAAGAAGAATATGATCTTGGAATATTCCCTTGCAAGTGGGAGGATTAGACTTAATTAGTAATTTGATAATTAAAACAATGTTTCAATTATGCAAATTAGGGGAATTATATGATATTCATTAAATAAATGATTTAATGAAAACAAGGGGGGATGTGATATGATATTTAATTAAATAACTTAAATTTATTTAATTAAATAAGAGGACTTTAGGGATTAAATTAAATAATTTGATTTATTCAATTTAATAGGATGAAGGGTTAGCATGAAAGGGGTGAATTAACCTAATTAGATTAATCAAATTAATAGATGCAAATGATACCATTAATTAAATAGCTAGGCTAATTTAATCAATTAAGCGGAAAGAGGATGGGTTTTAAGATGAAATTATGTTAGTATATCTGGTTCGAGTGCATGATACCATTCAGGTCATTTTTAAGTGTCTACATTTTGCCCCTCTTTGAAGTGAGGTACCTACTACATTGTTTCAAATACTAACGCTTTTTCGGATTAAAAACTGTTGTTCAGATCAAAAAATACAAAAAATCTGATTTTTGGATGCCCCACTGTTGCCCCAACAGAAGGAATAAGCTGGTTCCTTGCCCCCTCGAGAAATCAAGCAAAAATTTCAAATTTTGGGTTGATTTCTTGAAAAAGGTAAAATATAGGTTTAGGTGCTAAAACAGGCCCCGGGATGCCAAAAATGGCCTCATAAATGCAAAAGACAGCTCAAAATAGGTTGCACAAGGTGGAAATAGGTAATATAGGTCAAAACCCTAGCTTTGGTTCAAATTAAGGCAAAAAAACCCCTAATTTTTAGGCTTAAATAGGTGAGGAAGGGTCACTTTAAAGTCATTTGTGCATTCACACTTGATAGATTTGTTGCATTTTGAGCTTTGACCTCCTAATGAAATGATGCAACGAGTGCTCCCATGACACATTTCTGACCGAGTTCGAGAGTACTAGAGGCCTCCAGGCATAGGACCAACAGTATGCATTTTGAAACTTTCCTTGTATTTGGATTTTTGTATGCATTTATTATGCTTTGAAATTTGGTTTAGGGTGGCATTGTTGTATTGCGTTTAGTGACACCATTGTAATGAGTGATGCACTTTGTGATTTAGAATTAGGGTTTCTAGATTTCAAATTATGATGCAGGTGTAAATAATGACGCAAACCCTTGATTTACAATTTAGAATTAGGGTTTCCACCTATCAAATTATGACACAATTGTAAATAGTGATGCTAGTCGCAATTTTGAATTTGAATGCATTGGGCGTCGTTGTTTGGAATTTGAATTATGGTGATGCCTTTGTAAATGGCAACACCTTTTTCATTTTTGGATGAAAACTCCAAACTTAGCCAATTTTAACGAGATTTGACGTCGTGCACTTTGTGGGTGCAGGAGGTTATCTAGCCTTTGTTGTCCCATGTGTACCGACCTACTGTTCATTCCAAACTTGATGATTTATCGGAGCTTTGATAGAAGCACCTTGGAGAGATCATATTATAGTACATCCCTACATGTTCATCGTGTAGACCCATCTGGTGATGATGATAGTGCTATGCAAGCGATGGCATAGTGAGACCTCGTCATTCCACTTACCCACCAACGAGGCGATAGTCATGTTGGAGGATGTATGGTGGATTTTGCGATTGACCATACATGGAGAGCGAGTGATTTATGATAGCGACATTGGATATGATGCCTGTCATAAGGTTCTTGACCAGGAGACTATTTTCCTGGTCAACTCATAGATTGACCTTGAGATGTACAGGGGTCGCACGTTGACTTTCAGATTGATTGTTGGTGCAGTGATTTTGAGGTTGCTTGCCCCAAACTGACAAAGCAAAGGGTTTAGTCCTGAATGGGGGCTAGATTGGCATCAAATGTTATTCAAGAGGACCCAGTACGCATGGGGGCTAGTAATGCTGGCCTCCCTTTATCATGATATGCATGACTTTGTGTACTGCGATGACAAAGCTATTGGTACAAGAGTCACACTCTTGTACATATGGGAATGGGAGCACATTGCCATGCTATGACCAATTATCCACATGGCTAATGTGGAGCTAGATGATTTGGTCATCTGGAGATACAAAGGAGTGATCACTCTACAACACACAAGGCAGCTAGACATCCCACATTGGAGGAGAGTGATCAATGAGATGACAGTATTTCGATGGTGATTGTGGCTACAACTGCTAGCCTGGTATGATGGTGTGCAACAATTATTAATTCCTTGATAGACTTATTACATGCAAGGTCGAGAGCACACCATGATTGGGAGGTACCTGCCAGATAGAGTAACCAGATAGTTTGGTGAGAGGCAGGACAAGCCCAATGATCAATACACTACTATTTTTGTGAGATTGTCTCGAGAGGTGACTTGAGGGCACACGATACCAGCCCATGAGGTCGTCAAGGGATTCAGATAGTTGGTTGCCATGCCATGGGCCTATGATCAGGGGTAGGTCGATGCTCAGACTATGCCTACATATGATGCTTAGTTTGTACCCCCTCCTCAAATTATAGATCCAACAAGCATACCTCCATGAGGGAGGCTGAGAGGGAGGGGAGTAGGTAGAGGATGAGGCCAACTACAGGATGGACAAGGCCAAGGGTAGGGTGGAGGATCAAATGAGTGGGGAAAAGGTTAGGGGAGAGGATAAGATAGCTAGGATGGCCAACAACATGAAAGACAGGTCCCCGGTGCACCTCCACTTCACCATCAGCCACCAGTAGAGCCATCGCCAATACAACAGCCACCACCGGGGTCAAATCCTTGAGATATTCAGATACAATAGTTGTAGCAGTAGCTACAAGTTGTGATGGCTAAGCGGGATCAAGCTCAGCAGTAGGTGCTAGCGCTGACAGTTGAGAGAGATCATGAGCGCCAGCTCAAACAGACCTCAGATGTACAGTTGGCATAGGAGGTCAACTGGTGACAGTAGTTAGAGGCTATCTCACAATGACATGCACAATAGGAAAAGAGGATAGTCGTGCAGACGATGTCAACACAACTGTTTGGATTGACAAGGGAGGAGGTGGCATACTAGCGGACATTATACTATAGAGATGTCCCTCCATGCCGCAAGCAGCCCAATTTTGAGCACCAGAGCCAGGTACAATCGAGTGCTTCCACCTCAATTAGATAGCTAGATCAATCAGAACATGGTGATAGGGCCAGCGAGGGATAGACCTCTTTTGACTTTGCAAACACTTATTTGTATAGCCTGATTATTTATACATACATACACTCACAGGCTCATTTTTTATAGCCTCATGTATATTGTATATTTTGATGATATTCATACACATCAATTTAGATATTATACCATAGCAGTCATTTTTTGATATATATATGAGATGATCTGGATTTGATATGTGATGTGCTCTTTATTTCATGTTGTTATGAATATGTGAATGCAATGGCATGGATGCACTTATTTTTATTTATGCGATATGTGGTATGTAATGATTCTCTATGATGTGATGTATATGATATGTAATGCAAATGAATGAATGTGTTATCTTCTTTTTCAATATCTTTTCATGATATGTTATGGGATAAATGCTATGATATGTAGGTGATATGGATGCTTATGCAAGATGTATGAATGGATGCATTTCTTTTTGTGTATTTTTCTATGTAATTTATGATGTGATGATGTTGCATGTATGGATATGGATGATGCTTATAATATGTATGCTATGAATGATTATGATATGGATGCGATGAATGGTAATGCAATGTATTAAGATGCTTAGAATAACAAATCTATATTATTCAAAACAACTTAAATGATAATGATGATGTAACGGATTACATTTTATTTTATTATGATATGCTATGATAATGTGAGATGTATGCATGTTGATGATTTGTGGATGTAGGATGGATGCATGATGATGCTTTTGTTGACTGTCATGATACCAAGTTAGCGTGGAAAGAAGATAGAAGAAAGAAGATGACTTGACCATTGATTTTGAAGATTGATTCAATAAGTCAAACAAGCCTATGATCCATCGAGACTTTATTAGATATGGTGATGAGAGAGACGATGATGAATTTCTCATATCTTGGGATTGGGATTTTCCATCATTCATTATTTTTGATATAACACATAGACACGATGCATAATGGTATTGAGAACTAGGACGACATTGTATCTAGTGTAATGGAATTCTACTTTGTAAAAAGATAGGATAGTTCTTGTTCACACCTTGACGTACATAAACCTTGTTGGAATTTAGGTTAGTAGCTTAGAATACATCAGACCAAAGCATACACAATAGTTAACAATCTACTCCAAACAACCTCCCTACACACAACTAAGCAAGTATGCACCAAGATTATTTTACAAGAATGCCCACAAGCACAACAAATGAAAGATAATGATCAATGCTCCATTCCTTTCTCTCCAAATCATTTTGATAGACATCAGCGAGTGGTCCTGACAATGGGTCATTAAGATAAATGATAAGAAAAGATCAAAGAAAAATAATTAGTGTTATCTATATCTCTTGCCAGTTTGATATAGCTAAGGTGATTTCTGGTGTTGATGTCCATCGCATGAAGGATTCACCCTAGGACATGTTGATCAGGTGTTTTGATTAGGACAAGGTGTGTGATAAGCCATTGATACAAACTCTACTGACTCATTTACCTATGATCTAGACTTTATATTTTGACACTTAGGTTTTTACTTTACGACTTGCGATACTTCCTTTCTACTTGTTTTGCCAAAGGTTAAAGATGTTGATTGATTTATTATGGGTGAAGGTTTTATTGCGGGTGAAAGCAAAATGGGATGGGTGATTTTGGATTTTCTAGAATATTTCAATGTTTTTGGTATTTTTGAAATGTTTTGAGGTTGTTTTTGGTATTTTTGAACGTTTATGTGAATGTTTTGGTTTTTTGAGTATTTGAGGTTGTTTAGGGTTTTTGAATGTTTTGTGTTTTATGAGTTTTCAAATTTTTTGTGTTTTTTCAAAATTTTCAAATGTTTTTGAGGTTTTCCAAATTTAATCAATTTTTAGGGGTTTTATGAGATTTCCAACCAAGAACCTAACCTAAAATACTATCCTAGGGGCCTTGAGGGCTGATCAAAGATGAGCCTTGCCTTTGTTATACACGCATAAGCCTCGTAGTTTGACTGACTTGACTTATTGTCGATGAGATATGAACAGTTGATAGAATAGTTTATTATGACGAACTCCTAAAGGACTGACCTAGGGTGTCTCAAGGGAACATCAATGATGTCCTTTCCTACGTTCAAGCTCAGAGACTCGTAGTTCGATAGGGTACAATTTTTGAATTTTGATGTTTTAACCTTTTTAGGGATTTTGGCATGTTTTGGATTTTTTGGACTTTGACTTTACAATTTTCTGAATGTTTTTGGATTTTGATGAGATTTTATGAATGTTTTTGGGTTTTAGTTGTACAGGATTTTGATGTTCTAGATTTTCGGCTATACAAGATTTTGCAAGTGTTTTTGGATTTTTTGATGAATGTTTTATGAATGTTTTTGGAATTTTTGATGAGATCTCCAATAACCTTAAGATGTATAAGAACCCGATCTAATTCAAAATGAATTTCCCCCAGTGTGATACAATAGACTACCTTGATATAGGCAGGACAAGCTGACCTTAGGAATATGCCAAGTAGTACTAAAGGAGATATGATACTTCACAATGCCAAGCTACGATATAGACGTGGATGGGAGATGGAATAAATAGGATGAATGATGCGATGGATGGATGGGATGCAAAGAATGAAAATATAAAGAGCCAAAGAATATATAGAAGTGCGTTATTTATGTGAGGCACCTATTTGGTAGGTTTTCACCAAGGTACTTGCCCAAAGCGCCACCGAAGTGGTTTTCACTAGAGGACAATTTTTTTCTTTACTGTTTTCAATCCTTTATATATATATATATTTTAGAGGTTTGACCATTTTTTGATTGTTTTATATTTTTCAGATTTATACCCTTCAAGTCTAGGCATAAAATTTTTTAAGATGTAGACTGTTGGTTGGTTCCTGCAAGGGTTCACCTTCAGGCATTGATAATTGATATGCTCCTGATCTATAGCTTGCTATGACAACAAAGGGACCTAACGAATTAGGCTCAAACCTTCTTTTACTATCTTGATCTAGAAGATTTTTCTGATTCTTCTTTAGGATGAGATCCCCTACTTGGAAAGACTGACTCTTGATATTCTTGTTATAGCTTTGTTTCAATTGGTTTTGGTATACTTGCAAGTGATTAAGGGTGTCAAGGTGATGCTCATCCAAGAATTCTAGCTCATTTAGCCGAGATACTCTGTACTCTTCATCATTGATTAGGTTTTTCAATGGGACTCGCAGCGAGGGAAGCTCAACCTCAATAGGCAGGATGGCTTTTGATCTATAGACCAAGGAGAACGGGGTTGCACTTGTAGGCATGCATATACTAGTTTGATAGGCCCAAAGGGTGGGATTTAACTACAAATGGTAGTGTTAGAACTAAAAATTTCCATTCAAAACCCTAAGGTTTCTTTTACAATTTTCCATAAAATTCCATCAAAACCCTAAGGTATTTTATTTATTCATGCCTTATATTTTCGCTATCTTTCCCATAAAAGTCATTAACCGCCTTCTATACTTTATCCCCCATTTATTTTCCTTATATTTCATTACCTTCTCATGAAGTTTTTTAACTTTACCGCCATTCAAAAGGGCCAAAATTGACTTATCTTTCACTACGGTCATATTCATTTCCTTTAAATGGTTTTACCACTTTACCGCGGTCTCCCACAAAGGGGCCTGCAGTATGGCGGTAGCGGTTAGCAGGCAGGCATAAAGTGCTTACTGCGCCACCACACGCGGTCAAGTCATACACCATGGTAGCATGATAAATAGTCAAGCACTCGGCAAAGACAGGCAGTCAACAACGAAGCAATGGTTAGAAGTGGCCACCGCGGTACCACGCGCGGTTAAACCACAAACCGTGGTAGCAGTTGGAAGACAGCGAAGAAGAGGTCACCATGGTACTGCGGACGGTCTCCTAGTAGACTGTGGTGGATGGTTTGTAAGCAATGAAGGGAGCAGCCAAAGAGGTTACTGCGATACCACGAGGGGCTCAAATGAAGACCATGGTAATGTGGTAAACCGTTAGCATTCAACGACGCAATTACTGTGATACTGCAACCAGTCAAAACAATGACTGCGATAGAGCGGTAAAAGTAACAAACGGCCGCATGGAAATAAAATATATAAGGAGCGGATAAAATTGAAATAAAGGCGAGAAAGGATATGAAAGGAAAATCAAGGCAAAGTTATAGTTAAGAATATTTAATTTGCCAAAAGGCAATCTAATTAAATATTTTAAATCTTTGTCATAAAATTCGAATAGTTGTAACAGAAAATTGAAGGGTCACAACCGTTGAGATGTAATGTATAAATAATTTGAAAAAATCAATAAAAAAACAAAAAAAGAAGGCAGTAGTTAGACTGTAGGAGGGAGATTTTCCCGAGAGGGGACTGGGATGCAAATAATGTACAAATTTTTCTTGAAGCAGAAACAATGAAGACTAATGTTTTAAAATGGTGAATTTCTCTTTGGTGTTCAGTTGTTGTGTTGCATCAATTTATACTCTTTATTTGGTTGTCTCCAACTTGAGGTCTTTTAATTATTTAAATCAGCATATCAAGCATATTCCCTGATTTATCAAAATATATTCCATTTTGTGTGATTTGATTAATTAGTGTCTGCAAGTTAGAATTAAATTCTCTTAATAAATCACTGCGGTTTTAAGATTTCTTTTGGATTGTTGAAGTAGAACCTGATAAAGAAACATTCTAGCATTGTTTATGCAAGTCATAGACTTAGTAATGTTTTATGCCAGCCATAGAATTTACAGAGTTCCTAACAACTAGAGTTAAGCCAATAAGAGGAAACACATATATTTTTGACTCCATTGCCCATGTGGATAGAAGGCACTAATCTGCCACAACCCGGAGATACTAATTCATATCAAACAAATTATTCAAAAAACCTTTCATTTGTGCAGTAGGAGTAGGAGTAGGTGTAGTAATTTTATCTATCCACTTCCCTTTGTCATTGTGGATAGATTGATCAACGAGGAAACACATCTTAAATCTGCAACATACACATAGGTTCACCCGCCTAGGTTTTGCAAAGCCTAAAGAGTAGAAGGTACAATTGCATCAATTGGCCTTGTTAGTTGGCCAAAAGCTTTGTGAGAGCTTGGCAACCTCTTGTGGTTCAAACCTGCATTTTTAAGACCCAACAAATTTGCGACTCCGCTGGGGACATACTTAGAAATAATTTCCAGCCTTTCCATTTATAGAGTCAACAAAGATTTCACATTTTTTTTGGCGACTTCGCTGGTGACATACTTAGAATTAATTTCTAGCCTTTCCATTTATAGAGTCAACAAAGATTTCACATTTTGTTTGGAGATTCCGCTGGGGGCAAAGCAAAGCAATATCATAATCTATTTCATTTTCCTACTTTTGAAAAAGTAGGTGGCGACTCTATTTTGATTTGATATATAATGCATAAATATTGTGGAGCAGTAACATTTTGTCAAGATGGTAGAAGAACAAAGAAGACACCGGACAATGAAAGAACTAGAAGAAATGAAACAACAAGTGTTATACTGGAAACAAAAAAAATAAAAATTGAGACAACAAATGCTGCAATTGGGACTTGAATTCGACAATGAAGGTAATATGTGCTATTCACAGCAGAACACTTATGCACCACAACTATTACCTCAAATGAATAATCATCTTCCATTTCTTGAAAGAAGATCAATGATCTACCAAAACCCATATGGCCCTTCAAATTTTGTCTCAATTATTGATAAACCATTTAACTTTAGTAATGTCCAAGGCTACCCAAATCCTTACCCCTGCGATGAGGCAAACCTGCTAATGCATATCCCTAAACTTCATGGAGAATGGAATGAATCAACTTATGAGCGTATGGAGTGATTCTGGGATGTCATAGTCAGCTTTCAAGTTTATCCAGAGATGTCATTATGAAATGATTTTTAAGATCTACGAGGGATAGTGCAAGGGAATGGTTTAAATATTTGCCTGTGCAAAGTATATCTTCATGGGAGTATTTGAAAGAAATATTCTTGAGCTAGTATGGGAAAAAAGATGATGATCAAGAAGAAGATGATGATGTACATACTCAAAACCAAGACTCCATTATAGAATCAGAATGTGAAATTTCCCCCTTAGATACATTTTTTGACATTAGAAAGTATAAGGGAGAATCTACGACTTCTTTATACAATAGGATGGTAGAAATTTGTATGCAAATACCTCCTTGTTCTAGGCCTACAAGACCCACATTTGTTACAAAATTTGCAAGAACATGGGAGCCTGAATCAGTTTATTGGCCAAAGTCATCAAAACAACGTACCTTTAACATAGTGAATAAATTTCTTGATTCCAAGGTTGGGACAAGATACATGGATACTGGAAATAATAAATCTAGTAGTGATATCATGAATGATCAAATAATGCAGACAATGGAGGATAAATGTGAAATTGAGATTTCCAATGACAATTCTTCAGATGTGGAAGATGGTGATGATATGGGTGGTCAATCATACATATTGGATGAGGACTACAATGATGAAGATGTTCCTGAAGATACACTTCATAAGGAATATATTGGTGACAAAGCAAGCAAAAATGAACAAATGGAGCCCTCATTCTTAGAACAACACCATGATGGCACAATTGATGATAAGGAAAAATTCATGGGAGAAACCTTACATGAGGAGGATGAAGATATAGAAGATATCTCTTGCATAATAGATTGTGACAGTGTGTGTTATGAGGGATCCATTGAATACTCAAATTGTGAACATGAAATGGTGGATGTTGATCTACAACAGGATGATTGTTGCAGTTCATATGGAGATCAAGAAGTTGGAGAAATAGCAGGAGATCCGGTTTAAACATGTTCACTCAGCAGTGAGCAAGTTTTAGATCTGTTAACTCTTGAATACCAGAAGTGTGCACTTAAAGATGAGTCCAAAGTTTTGGCTCCAGCCTACATTTGTTTTGATAGTGAAAGTAATAATTCATGTGACCCCATGTGCATCTATCACAGTGATGAGGATTTATTTGTAGCTGATCAAAAGTCTGTTTGTGTCCAAAAGGAGTGCATGTCAGTGCCAATTGGTGATAGGAAAGAAATGGAAAGTGATTTGATTGTTTCAAAAAATATTGATGAGATAGAATTTCTTGGTTGCCATAAGGAATATTCAGATTTTTAGGGCCCAGTACAGTTGCAGGCACATTCAACAACATATGACAATGAGCATGCCTATGAATGTTTTGTTGAATGTGGATACACTTTGTATGCTGAGGGTGATGAATATTTTCCATGTGATAATGAGAATGACGAAATGCAGAGTGGTGAAAGGAATATGAATCAGGTTGAATACAATGCTTTTTTGAAGGCTTTTAATGACAATGCATGTTGCAAGACAGGTGGAATGGACAATTTCAAGAAAGGTTTGGTGAGCTCAAAATAGAATAAGGTCTATGACAGAGGAAAATGCAAGTTTTTCTTTTTTTGGGTGGCCTGGGGTCATCCTTTATGGTTTGATTTTTAAACCATAGCAGCTACAGAGGATTAAGGATTTCTAGTGCATGGAGAATTCTTAGCAAAACCCTCTTTAATCATTCACTTACATGCACAATAATTTTTGAGGATCTGAGTTTTCCAGTACATGGACATTCTCAGAGGTTCCCTTGTTGAAAAAATATTTTTTCCATGTATAGTAGTTTAGGATCCTTTTCATTCCCTCCATTTGCTCCATTTTCATGTCCTTCACTTTTCATTCCCTTCATCTGCCATGGCTTTCATTTTTCATATCTTTTGCTCGGTCTGCTCTACCAAAGATATTCTGGATTCTTGCAGTGATTTGCAAAATCACTCATCCCCAATAGGAAAGACTGACTCTTGATCTTCTTGTTATAGCTTCATTTCAATCGATTTTGGTATAATTGCAAGTGATTAAGGGTGTCAAGGTGATGCTCATCCAAGAATTCGAGCTCATTTAGCCGAGATACTCTGTACTCTTCATCATTGATTAGGTTTTTCAATGGGACTCGCAACGAGGGAAGCTCAACCTCGATAGGCAGGATGGCTTTTGATCCATAGACCAAGGAGAATGGGGTTGCACTTGTAGGCATGCAAATACTAGTTTGATAGGCCCAAAGGGTGGGATTTAATTGCAGATGGTAGTGTTAGAACTGAAAATTTCCATTCAAAACCCTAAGGTTTTTTTTACAATTTTCCATAAAATTCCATCAAAACCCTAAGGTATTTTATTTATTCATGCCTTATATTTTCGCTATCTTTCCCATAAAAGTCATTAATCGCCTTCTATACTTTATCCCCCATTTATTTTCCTTATATTTCATTACCTTCTCATGAATTTTTTTAACTTTACTGCCATTCAAAAGGGCCAAAATTGACTTATCTTTCACTACGGTCATATTCATTTCCTTTAAATGGTCTTACTGCTTTACCACGGCCTCCCACAAAGGGGCCTGTGGTATGGCAGTAGTGGTTAGCAGGCAAGCATAAAGTGCTTACTGTGCCACCACACGTGGTCAAGTCATACACCGCAGTAGTGCAATAAACAGTCAAGCGCTCAACAAAGACAGGCAGTCAACAATGAAGCAGTGGTCAGAAGTGGCCATCGCAGTACCACGCATGGTTAAACCATAGACTACGGTAGCAGTTGGAAGACGATGAAGAAGAGGCCACCGTGGTACCGCAGATGGTCTCCTAGTAGACCGCGGTGGATGGTTTGTAAGTGATGAAAGGAGCAACCAAAGAGGTTACCGTGATACCACAAGGGGCTCCAATGAAGACCACGGTAACGCGGTAAACCGTTAGCATTCAACAACGCGGTTACTGTGATACCGCAACCAATCAAAATGATGACCGCGGTAGAGCGGTAAAAGTATCAAACGGCCGCATGGAAATAAAATATATAAGGAGTGGATAAAATTGAAATAAAGGCAGGAAAGGATATGAAAGGAAAATCAAAGCAAAGTTATAGTTAAGAATATTTAATTTTCCGAAAGGCAATCTAATTAAATATTTTAAATCTCTGTCATAAAATTCGAATAGTTGTAACAGAAAATTGAAGGGTCACGACCATTGAGATGTAATGTATAAATAATTTGAAAAAATCAATAAAAAAACAAAAAAAGAAGGAAGTAGTTAGACTGTAGGAGGGAGATTTTCCCGAGAGGGGACTGGGATGGAAATAATGTACAATTTTTTCTGGAAGTAGAAACAATGAAGACTAATGTTTTAAAATGGTGAATTTCTCTTTGGTGTTCAGTTGTTGTGTTGCATCAATTTATACTCTTTATTTGGTTGTCTCCAACTTGAGGTCTTTTAATTATTTAAATTAGCATATCAAGCATATTCCCTGATTTATCAAAATATATTCCATTTTGTGTGATTTGATTAATTGGTGTCTGCAAGTCAGAATTAAATTCTCTTAATAAATCATTGTGGTTTTAAGATTTATTTTGGATTGTTGAAATAGAACTTGATAAAGAAACATTCCAGCACTGTTTATGCAATTCATAGACTTAGTAATGTTTTATGCCAGCCATAGAATTTCCAGAGTGCCTAACAACTAGAGTTAAGCCAATAAGAGGAAACACATATCTTTTTGACTCCATTGCCCATGTGAATAGAAGGCACTGATCTGCCAGAACCAAGAGATACAAATCCATATCAAACAAATTATTCAAAAAACCTTTCATTTGTGCAGTAGGAGTAGGAGTAGGTGTAGTAATTTTATCTATCCACTTCCCTTTGCCATTGTGGATAGATTGATCAACGAGGAAACACATCTTAAATCTGCAACATACACATAGGTTCACCCACCTAGGTTTTGCAGAGCCTGAAGAGCAGAAGGTACAATTGCATCAATTGGCCTTGTTTGTTGGCCAAAAGCGTTGTGAGAGCTTTGCAACCTCTCGTGGTTCAAACCTGCATTTTTGAGAACCAACAGGTAGTCATGACCAACTTTATTGACCGTTTTCTTTAGGATTTTTAGAATGGTCTTCTTTGTAGCCTCAGATTGATTGTTGCCTTGGGGGTAATATGGGGTAGAGAATCAAAGTTGGATGTTGAATCTTAGACATAGCTCTTTCACATCTTCATTCTTGAAGGGTGTCCCATTGTCTGAGATAAGGGTTTATGAAACACCATAATGACAGATAAGGTAATTCAAGATAAATTTGGAAATTTGCTTCCTCATTATGTAGGTCATAAGAATGTCTTTGACCCATTTGGTAAATTACCCAGTTGCTGTTATGATGAACTTGTGACCATTAGATGAGATTGGAGTAATCTTTCCAATGAGGTAAAGCAGAGTAATCTTTCCAATGAGGTCAAGCCCCCACTGTGAGAAAGGCCAAGGTGTGACCATTGGTTGTAACTCCTAAGATGGAGCATGAATAAGATCTCCACGTTGTTGACACTGAACACACTTCTACACATACTCATGGGCTTCTCTTTCCATGGTTGGCCAATAGTACCCTGTCCTCAACAATTTCTTAGCTAAAGTCATACCACTAGAATAGGATCCACACATGCTATCATGTTCTTTTGTTAAGGCGGTCAAGGCTTCCTCTCGGTTACCCACATCGCGTGATACTACCCTAGACAACTTCCCCCTTGATGTTGCTGACCTATTTGAGAATATCTCTCTCTTCATGATATCCACAACATCCTTCACCTCGAATGATCAACCCATTGAAATAAGCCTAGTATACCCACAACTCATTGACTTGGACCAACGGGGACCACTGATTCTAGATTTATTTGAAAATAATGAAGCGCTCAAAATTCATGGGACTCTATGACAATTTACCATGGGTAGATCACAAATTTGGTTTTGACATAGAGATAGACACAGTGGTGTACTATGGGGAGACGATTGAATCATTCGGTCACAAAATTGAGAACATGCAACTAACATGCAAATCTTTGAGTGAAAACCACATTGTGGCACTTTCTTATCCTAAAATAGTAAAAATAAAGGATGCATCCGAGGGTGAAAACCTCTTTGACGTGCCCAAGGATGAGGTTTTCAATCTCCCCCTTAGTGCGATGCATGCAGATAAGTCAACAGTTCTAGTAGAAAATGCCACCCCAGTTAATGTCGAAATAGAAGCTCCCAAGATAACTTTCTATGTTGAATCCTTGTTGGACGAAGAACAAAAAAACCTAGCAGCATTCTTGAAAGAGTGAAGAGAAAAATTTGCATGGTCATACAAAAATATGTCAGGGTTAGATCTAGAAGTCGTTGTGCATCATTTAGCAATATATCTTGAAGTCAAACCAGTGAAGCAGAAGTTAAGGAAGATGCATCCTCAGATAGCACTCTTGGTGAAACTTCAGTTACAAAAACTCCTTGATGTTGGATTCATCTGACCCATAGATTATCTTGAGTGGGTTTCAAACCTAGTACCAGTCTCAAAACCCATTGGGGCCATTAGAATATGCACAGATTTCAAAGACTTGAACAAGGTATGCCCGAAGGATGATTTACTTCTTCCTAACATTGAACTCATTATTGATTTAATAGTTGGGCATGAAATATTGTCATTCATGGATGGTTTTTTAGGTTATAATCAAATCATCATCACCAAGAAGGATCAACACAAAACTGCATTGACTTGTCCATGGGGAACATATTTCTAGAACATGATGCCATTTGGGTTGAAGAACATAGGAGCAACCTATCAAAGAGAAATGACCCTCATCTTTCATGAAATGATCCACAAAATAGTTGAAGACTATGTGGATGATATTTTGGCCAAATCAAAGAAAAGGAGTAAGCTCATAGAAGTATTGGGACCCATCTTTGATAGACTTGAAGAATACAAGGTATGACTAAATCCAAAAAAGTGTGTCTTTGGGGTTACATCAGGGAAGTTCCTTGGTTACATCGTATCACAAGAGGGATAGAAATTGATCCGACAAAAGTGAAAGCCATCCTAGACATGAAACCACCAGAAACATTGAAGCAAATGAGAGGGTTACAAGGAAGATTGCAATCCATCAGAAGGTTCATAGCATAGTTATCAGATAAAATTCACCCTTTCTCACATCTTCTCCATAAAGGAATAACTTACAAGTGGGATGAGAAGTGTGATAAAGCTTTCAAACAGATCAAGGACTACCTATTGACACCTCTAGTGCTCATGCTGCTGATACGGAATAAATCATTGATCCTGTATATCTCAACAACATCAGTAGCATTGGGTGCTCTTTTAGCACAACATGATGAAAATGAAAAGGAAAGAACTATCTATTACATCAGCAGGACCGTGGTGGGCTATGAAATGAACTATTTATCCATTGAGAAAGCATGCTTAGTGGTGGTTTTTGCTTCACAAAAGTTTAGAAATTACATGCTATCACATCAAACCAATCTTATTGCAAACATCAACCCATTGAAATACCTATTATCCAAAGCAACTCTCACTCAGAAAATGTCCAAATGGGTAATCATCTTGACTGAATTTGGCATAGAGTATGTGGAGCACAAGGCAATCAAAGGACATGTGATTGTAGACCAACTAGAAGAAGCACCTATCTATGTAGAGAACCCTTTGATATCTAAATTCCCCGATGAATCAATGTTCCTTATCAATCTAACCAATCAATAGAAAATGTACTTTGACGGGTCATTCACCCGACATGGATCAGGGGCGGGTATTCTCTTTATTACCCCTCAAGGTGATTGCATTCCAAAGTCATACCACCTATCATTTCCATGTACTAACAACATTTCTAAGTATGAAGCCCTCATAAATGGTCTAAGGATAGTAGTTCAATGGCAGATACAAGTGATGAAAGTCTATGGAGACTCCCAACTAGTTATCAACCAAGTCAATGATGACTACCAAACTAAGGATGAAAAGCTTACTCCTTATAAGAAGATGGTAGAAAGTCTCAAGGACATTTTCATTGACATTACTTTTGAGTAGACTCCTTGCATGAAATACCAAGAAAAAGATGCTATGGAAACAATTGGATCATTGTTAGACATGCCACACAACGTCGTTCAATATGAATTCTTGGTAGAACAACTTCTCATACCAACTTTCGAAATCCTTGAAGCTGAATTTGCATGTGTCATCGTTGGTCCTAGTTCCCCATGGTATCATGATATATTCACCTACCTTAGTAGAGGAACCCTCCCAAATGATATCTCCTCCAACCTTAAGAAGACCTTTGTTAAAAAGGCATCACGATTCATGATCCTAGGTGATACCTTATGCCACAAAAGCATTGAGGGGACATTACTATGATGTCCTAACCAAGAGGAAGCCTTGACCACCTTAAAAAAAGTAAATGATGGCATATGTGGCTCCCATTCTAGTGGTATGACTTTAGCTAAGAAATTGTTGAGGATGGGGTACTACTGGCCAACCATGGAAAGGGAATCCCATCAGTATGTGCAGAAATGTGTCCAATGTCAACAACATGGAGATCTTATTCATACTCCAACTTAGGAGTTACAACCAATTGTCACACCTTGGAATTTATTATAGTGGGGGCTTGAGCTCATAGGAAAGATTATTCTAATCTCATCTAATGGCCACAAGTTCATCATAACAACAACTGAGTACTTTACCAAATGGGTCAAAGCCATTCCTACGACCTACATAATGGGGAAGAAAATTGCCAAATTTATCTTGAATTACCTTATCTACCATTATGGTGTTTCATAAACCCTTATCTTAGACAATGAAACACCCTTCAAGAATCAGGATGTGAAAGAGCTATGCCAAAGATTCAACATCCAATATCGATTCTCTACTCCGTATTACCCCGAGGGTAACGGTCAAGCTGAGGCTACAAACAAGACCATTCTAAAAATCCTAAAGAAAATGGTCAATAAATATGGTTGTGACTTCCATTTGTAGTTAAATCCCACCCTTTGGGCCTCTCGAACTAGTATCTGCATGCCTATAGGTGCAACCCCGTTCTCCTTGGTCTATGAATTAGAAGCCATCCTGCCTATTGAGGTTGAGCTTCCCTTATTGTGAGTCTCATTCCAAAACCTAATTAGTGATGAAGAGTACAAAGTATCTCGACTAAATGAGCTAGAATTCTTGGATGAGCATCACCTTGACGCCCTTAATCACTTGCAATTATACCAAAACCAACTGAAATGAAGCTATAACAAGAAGATCAAGAGTCGGTCTTTCCAGGTAGGGGATCTCATGCTAAAGAAAAATTAGAAAAATCTTCTAGATCAGGACAATAAAGGAAAGTTTGAGCCTAATTGGTTAGGTCCCTTTATCATCCCAACAAGCTATGGATTAGGAGCATATCAATTATCAATGCCTGAAGGTGAACCCTTGCAGGAACCAACCAATAGTCTACATCTTAAAAAGTTTTATGCCTAGACTTAGTATAGGCTGACTACACTTGATCCATGAGGATTCAAAGTGTATTCAAGCCACTAAACATCAGTCCAATAAGATCATTCAATGCAAAATTAAAGCTTCAAAAATACCTATTCTAATTCATTGAAACTTATACTATTGGGAGAGTGAGGTCGCATTGAAGTAGAATGGCGACCCTTTCCCAATCCCATGTATAAATGAGCTTGTTTCAATCGATTCTATTAAAGAAAATCAACAAAAGTGATGAGAGATGTGTATGAAAACATGATTTAAAAACTAAATTAACATGTTGAAAGCTATTTTAACATGATATATGCTAAGATGATCGATATGGGTGTATGCAAAGCTATTCTAAATGGAGTTTAAGCTCAAAATATTAAAACCCTAATTACCAAATATGCTAAATGGATGCATCTATGTTACCATGGAAGCCATTAATGGAAGCTAAGCTAATATGATGCAATAAATTAACCTAAAATAATTTCTAAAACATGAAATATGAGTGCAAGATAAGACTGATTTTAACAACATAAGTTTGCTCTTAAAAAACGGATCCATTTGTCTATAAATTGTGATCTATTAATAGGAGGACAAATGAGAAATGAAGGGCTAAGATTGAAAAATATAATCAATGGTCAAAAAGGAAGGAAGATGGAGGCATGGATCATGGATTCCCATCAAGGGTTGAGGATGCAAGATAATATTTAATCAAAGGCTTACATTCATCCAAATAAAAACACTTTCAAAAATTTCACAAGAAGTCATGTTTGAAAGTTTGTTGCAAAAAAGGAATATTCCCCTTTTCAAATGAGTGAAGAAAGAGAATATTCTCATGGGTGAGGAAAATTAGATATTTAGTTAATTAAAACCAAATTTAAATGTGCAAAGGGGAAAGAATATCCCATGAGAATATTCCTTTTTGGAGGAATGTGCAAAGGAGGAATATTCTTTTAGAATATTCCCTTGCAAGTGGGAGGACTAGATTTAATTAGTAATTTGATAATTAAAATAATAATTCAATTATGTAAATTAGGGGAATTACATGATATTCATTAAATAAATGATTTAATGAAAAAAGGGGGGATGTGATATGATATTTAATTAAATAAGAGGACTTTAGGGATTAAATTAAATAATTTGATTTATTCAATTTAATAGGATGAAGGGTTAGCATGAAAGGGGTGAATTAACCTAATTAGATTAATTAGATTAATAGATGCAAATGATGCCATTAATTAAATAGCTAGGCTAATTTAATCAATTAAGTGAAGAGGATTGGTTTTGGGATGAAATGATGTTAGTATATCTGATTCGAGTGCATTATACCATTCAAGACATTTTTAAGTGTCTACACAAACATATAGTACAAGACCTCATCAATTCCAATACCATCCAAGTCTCTAAAATGAATGATAAATGAATTTTCTCACTAAACATAATTATAATTTACACATATATATTAGCCCTTTCTTGCAACACTCATCTAACCTTGTAGGTTGTGCTTTTACTTTACCTGTGCAAGATGTTGACAATAAAGGTCCACTTATCCTTTTATAGATATGGTAGGGTTTGTGAAAACACACCCTTGAGATTAGGTTATCATTGAACTTGCCATATCTTTCTCTTCTACTAATGTGCCCATGGATATATGTGATGGACCTCTTTACATTCTTGCAAAATTCAATGGGAAACTCATTTGAGGAGTACTCATTGACCCCATTAGCATGGTCAATATAGTTGTAGAGGAATTATTATATACCCATGATTTGTATAGAGATGATTACAAGAAATCATAAGTCTTACTATGAATGCATGATGAAATCTTCATACCTACCTTGGGTTCTCTTACCCTTCTAGTCTAGGTAGCACCAAAAATCCTATATGTCCTCTTCTTTGTTATTCCTATCTCTAGTTGCTTCCATCTAAATTTGGTCCACCTATGGCTCACCTCGATGCAAATAATCCCCTCCATTGTTTAAACGTGCCTAAAGTTCCCACATAGCAGAGTAATACATATGATCCACAATAATACATTTCAACCTCTCTCGTTACATGGTAACTTTTCCCTTAACTATTTAGAGTCAATCCCCATAGAACCTCTCCAACCTTGTATTGATTTATTATTTAAATATTTTTAAGAAAATCGAAGTGGGTCTAAGAATTTTTTTGTGGTCCTTCTTCCTCTTCTTTGGTTGTTTCCCTTTCAATTTCTTAGCCTTTAAAATTTTATTTTGTCCCTCCACCTACCTCTTCAATGGTTAAAGAAAATAAATCCTTTCGAGGGTTCCCTCTCACTCCTCCCATGGTTTTGTGGCCTTTAGTGGTGGTTTTTGTTACTCCTCCTACTTCTTTGGTTATAGGAGGAAACCAAGCCTTAGAATGTAAGCTTTCTCCTCTAGTCTCCTATGTTACAGTTGGTTACTTTTTTTCCACCCCTTGACTCTTTGATAGTTCGAGGAAAGAAACCCATGATGTGTGACCCTCCTCATGCACCTATATTTTCCAAGCCTTAAAAATTTGTGTTTATCCCTCATCCTATCCATTTGATAAAGTAAGGAAAGTGACCCATGCTGGTAGACCCTACTCCTCTCCCAACCTTGACCTTGAGAATCCTCATCCCATTAAACCGCCTCTTGAATTTAAACCTCCTTTTCAACCTCCACCTTCCCCTCAATGTAAATTTCATCCTACCCAAACTCTTTTTGCAAGGTTCATGTTATTTAAAATCTATCAACCAATCTTCCCCTCATTGCTCTGAACCCTAATATGCCTCCCATATCTAATCCCCTTGATATGTCTCATGTTAGCATCATATCTAATGCTATTCTCACTTCACTCATGTCTTTTCAATACACCTTCAATGAGATATTTCTTGATGTCATCCACCCTACCACCTATAATGGCATGAATTTGCACCCTAGGAAAATTCCCTATTTATTTACCTTTACTTTAGAAACTATAAGTCGAGTGATGCAATCCCACCACCATTAGCTTGTTCCTTTCGTGTGGCCTTGTATTTTGTTTCCATGGAGGATTTTTTGTCAGGGATGTTCTCACACACCACACGGACATTTGTGCGTTGCACCAGCATCCTGATAAGATTCTTGACCCTTTAATCTATAGAATCGTTATATTTTTGGTTGGCTGTGAAACTAACATCTTTTCTCCTTCCTTGACTGAAAAAAATTGACCTATTACCTTCATTTTGGCAATTGAAACTGATTCATTCACTCTTCCTTCATAACTTATTCACTCTTGCTTGCATCTCACTCACTCTCTCATTCATTCTTTCAACTTCTTGCTCATTCTTTCATTCTCTCACTCTCTCAAGCTCATTCTTTCTCTCTACTCTACTTCTACAATGTTCTTGTTGCAACTCCACCATATTTTTAGGTTGACGAAGCTCCATTCTCTCGGTGTGGTGTCATCTTTTCCTCACGGCCTTGAGTGCTAGCAAGAGGAAAGATGATATTGCTCTTATTATTTTGCTTGCATCATTATGTCTTATAGAGTACATCCGGGTTGTCTTTGCACTCTATTTGATAGTGTCTTTCCATTCTCTCTTTATTGATTTCTCTATCTCATTGCATATCTGGCTATCCATGGAGGTGGGAACACCAAAACGGGGGTATGACTGAGGCAGGCCTTGAAATGCAGCCCAACATTTTTCCTATTTTCATGGGTGCAGGTGTTGGATCGTCCATTTGGAGTTGAAGTTGAAGAATCAAAGTGTGGGTGGAAATATATCTTTTCTTAATATTTCTTTGTCATTCTTGCATTAGAGTAATTTCCAGTATTCTTCTTGTACTTTATGTTTCTTGCATTTCACTGTCAATCCATAAAATTGTGTCAATTAGGTCATTGTAGGCCCTTTAAATTTTTTTGTTTGTTTGCCAAACCTCTATTCGTGCAAGACACCAACATGTCCTTGAGATTATAGCATGTCATGTTGGAGACCAGTTCCCACACTATCATCCTCAAATAGTGGGTTGTCTAGTTCATAGTCTGAAACCTCTGAGGCTAGCTCACTCGGTTTCATAAACACCTATTTTAGTAGAAGGGAAACAATGTGTTGTTTTCCCTTCCTTTTCTAGCCTCTCTCTCAACCCATCAAACAACTTGAGGCAGTTTAGAGTAGTTTGTTCCCTTAAGCTCTCTCATGACCTAGAGCCTTGGAGGCGATGAATCCTCCTTCTCTACATTTTTGGTGAACCCGACATGAAAGTCTTATTTTCATTTCTTGGTGTCAGAGACCTTTCTCTAGTGTCCTAGTGTGTTACAAACTTTTGTGTGTTGTAAAGATTTATGAGCTTTACGAATCAATCTATAGCCTCGAGGCAGATTTTTAGAAGGAGCTTATGCCATATAGAGATGGACCCTAAGAAGGTCACTACCAGTCCTACCTTTGATGAAATGATTTCAAGAAAAATACAAGCTTCTCTAGTACTTTTGAGGAAACTCCTTGTATTCCTACACCTCCTACTTCTCCTTCCACTTCGTTTGTGGAGGAAGATGATGCTCTCAAGATTCCCACGGAGTAGCTTCTTTCCCTAGCCAAAAGGTTTTTGGAGTTTGAGAAGTATCTGGAAAAAGAAAGAGTTATGAGTAAGGCTTCTAAGGTTATTAACAACTTAAGAACTATGTTGGGAAAGGACTGGGTAGGTCTAGAGTTTCTCTGGGGCATTGCAGACATAGTGGACACTCATGTCCCATCGTATAATCCTAGGCATGGTGTTACTTGAGACCTTGGTTTTGAGACCACTTAAAGATAGATAGAAGTATTGATGCCTAAGGTATCAGTATGCATGGTTGAGACTAGACCTTCCATTAACACTACTTTTGGTCCTTAGTGGCCCTCGTCATTAAGGTAAACAAGGTACCTTGGGCTTCAATTCTACCAATTCTAATGTTCCTGGAGCCTATGCTAGTCTTGGTGGTAGGGTCTTTGCTAGTATGGGGGCTGGTGGCTCTAGTGGTTCTGGTGGAGGTTCTTTTGGTCTTGCTTCATCTTCTGACCCTGTCTTAAACACCTTGTTGCAAAACATGGATCAAATGTAGAACCAACTAGTGAACTTATCCGATGCTAATTCTCAACCTACCTTTCAACCTTTCTTTCGACACAGTCCTTTATCTATGGATATTTTAAACACTCTTATCCATCAAGGGATGGAGATTCTCAAATTTGAAAAGTATGGTGGTCATGGAGACCCTCAAATGCATGTTTTAGCATTTAATACTAAGCGCATTGATTTCTTCCATCAAAATTCTCTAATGGCTAAGCTCTTTCCTAGATCTCTTAAGGGTACTAACCTTGAGTGGTACTGTTCCTTATTGGATAACTCTATCTTCTCGTTTGATTAGTTGGTAAATTAGTTCCTTTGATAGTTCTAGGCTAACATTGAGTTGCAGATGACCTTTTTGGATCTCGTTTGATGTAAGCAAGGGGACTAGGAGTAGGTGACTAACTTTATCACCTGATATCAAGTGTTATTCTCACAAATTTTTTATCCGCTGTTAGACTCAGATGTGTAGAAGTTTTCATTGAAAACTTATTAAAGTCATAGCAAGATAAGTTTTCCTTAATGGAATATCCTTCTTTTACACACCTACGCACCGTGTTGCGTGTGTACCAATAGATGGTGGCACAGTTCGGGGTATGTCTTTACATTCCCGTTCTGACAATTAGTCTGTAGAGTCAATTTTTGGAAAAACAAAGCTATTGTGAATGTGGTCTCTATGTGTAATGATAAGGGCCTAGAGAGAAATAAACATTTCAAAAATTATTTGAGTGTTATACTATTTATTTAAAGATAAATTTTTGACATTGTTAGAACCTTGATCTCTAATTGATCCATATCTTGATTGGTATGACAAACATCAATATAATCAATTCTACTAAGTACATGGGCATGATACTGAGCAATGCATGCACCTACATCATGAGATTCAAGACCGCATCGATGATGAGACTGTCCATCTCGATGGGAAGAAACACAATTCTAATAAATTTGTGGCCAAAGCTAATAGTGAATTACAGATTTATACTGATTTGTTTCCCTCTAATTTTGAAAATTTGGTAACACAATATTCTACATCATCAGAGTTAGTTCCATCTAAGTATGTGAACATTGTTTCATTCATGTGTATCCCTCTTCTTGAAAAATGTGAGTGCTACACATAAAATTATCTGTCTTATACCGCTTCTTTAAAGAAGTTATTAAAAGATAAAGTTTTGACATTGTCAGAACCTTGACCTCTGATTGAGCCATATCTTGATTGGTATGACGAACATCAATTTCATCAACTCCATTAAGTACATGGGAATGATACCAAGTGATGCATGCACCTAAGTCATGAGATTCAAGACCACATCAATGATGAGGCTATCCATATCGATGGGAAGAAACATAATTATAATAAATTTATGGCCAAAGCTAATAGTGAATTATAGATTTATATTGATTTGTTTCTTTCTCATTCTGCAAATTTGGTAACACAATCTTCTACATCATCAAATTTAGTTCCATCTGAGTATGTGAACATGGTTTCATTCACGTGTATCCCTCTTTCTAAAAATGTGAGTGCTACACATAACATAACATTTACCTTGCATGATGAGCCTCTCAATAAAGAGATCTCCCCTTTATACATCCCCGCCTGGATCAATGGAAATATCTAACTGGCATCTTAGTTGATCTAATGAGTTAGGTCAATGTGATAATGGAGGAGACTGTTCAAAAATGACTGGCATAGGGAGAGGTATGAAGAGTCGAAGACCACCCTCTATATGCATGATGGGCTATCTATCACCCCTTTGGGCTCTATTTATCTTTCAGTCTTGGTTAGATCCAAGGCTATTGATGCTTCATTCATTATCATTCTAGAGTCTAACCTATTTAGGGTTAGGTTGGGTATCCCTTGGCTTACCTCTATGAATGATGTTGCCTTTGTTGTTCATAAATGTTTAAAATTTCCTCATGAAGGTTTTGTGCATGTAGCGCATGACACCAGTTATAAACCACTGGTGTCACATGGGGACTTCACACTCAATCACTTCTGGCTTGCCTCAGTTGAACCTCTCACCCCTAGGGGAGATTTTTTGTATAAGGCTTATATTAAGTATAAGATCAGGGGCTCATCGTTGAAGGCTAGTTATCTGGTGTCCCCTATGCAATCTATGTGAAGGCTTCCATGATTGTGTAGCAACAAGCTGCTTCTTTCACCAAGAAAAAGGGTAAGGAGAAAATTTCTCATGCTCAAGGGCCTTCTCATTTCGATCATCTACTCTTGCTTCTACTTCTTTCCCTAGTACAACACTTTCTACTCCTACTAATATCCCTGACATGGGAAGTGCGATGGTGCTCACATGGAGAAAAGTGAAGCGATAGGTCTTTGAGCTCCCTATTTTGGCTACAGTTCCTAGGCCTGTTGTCTACAGGAAGGGGAAAGGTGCTCATGGGGTTGCTATTGTGTCTTAGCCTCTGTGGCCTCCTACTGCTTCTCTACCTACTCCTAAGGGAGAGAATGGGAAGAGGCTTGCCATCAAGGTATTGGTTTCTATTTCTCTTCCCGTAGTTTCTTTTTCCCTTGCACTCCCACCTCCTGCTCCTACCTAGGAGCCTACCCTTCCACTGGCCCCATGGTTGTGAAGGATACTCCTATGGTTGAGTAGTAACCTCCATCATCTTCTCAGGCCACGTCTTCTAGTGCCCATAGCAAATGTAGCTGGTTTTCACGTGAGCGCAAGTGCAAGTGAAAGGATCTCATTGTTGAACACACAACCTTACAGAAGATGGAGGGGGAACTAGTGGCCCCCATTTCTATATCTTCTCCTATTGTTTCATCTTCTTTTGTTGTGCCCACTTCAGTTCCAATCACCTCTGTTCTGCTTCTAGCTGCCTTGGCAGGCTCCAATGACCCTCACCCCAAAAGGGTGTAGGTTTTCATTGCTCCCTCTACAAAGTATCCTCTTTTTATGTCCCTCCTAAATATCCCTCCCTTTTATCAGCTCATAGACATGTCAAACACCACGGTGGTGTCTACTGCAACTCTGTCCTCTTCCTCCTTGCCTTTCGCTTCTTTTGTGGGGATTTCACATCCTCCGTTGAAGTGCAAGTTGGAGGATGACCTTGCTTCAAGTGGAGGTTGTAAGAAGGGATCACCTTCTTTGGAAGTGGGTTCTATCTTGGCTTGCATCGTCCTTGTGATGGAGGAATCCCCTAGGTCCCCTGAATTTGTCACCACCCCTCTCGATGAGGTTAGTAATGGATCTTGAGAACCTCCTTCTTCTCCCACTTGATTGGAACATAGAACTCTAGTGTAGTGCATGTTTAATTTAGTGGATGATATCTCAGCTTTGTCCTCGATCTTTGCAAGATTGATGACTTTTTCCTCACATGAGCTCGATGAAGGAGACCTTGAGGGGCCTTCTTCCTTGGCCCTTGTCATAGGTGATTTGGAGGGTATAACCATTGCTATCTTACCCTTGTAGGCCGGTCCACCCTCCCTCATAATGATCTAGATTGGGAGTAGGACAACCTGCTGGTTAATGAGTAGGGTGGTACCTCTTCTTTATCATTAGATTAGATTATTTATGTGTTTGTGTTCCCTCGTGCTTGTCTTTTTGTGTTTGTGATCATGATTAGAGGACCCTTGCTACCCTTGTAGCTATTTGGATACAAGCATGAAAAATTTGTCGTGAACTTCTTCTATGTGTATCATCATTCTTCTGTATGTTGTGAATTTGGTTTTCGATATTGGGGACAATGCAAAGTGTTGGGGGAATTTAGGACCTCTTCCATGTTGACCCAATTTTTATTTTTATTTTATTTTGTCTTCATGTGCTTTTCTTCATGATATAAGTACTTCGATGATTGATGACTGTTTTCCATACAACATATTATATCTATTTGTATTTATGAATAGATCTGACCTCAAACTCTCAAATCCCCCTGTCTCTTTTTATTTCTTTGTCTCTATCTACTTCTTGATGTTGTGGTTCTTATGTATTGTCCCTCATGTGTGTGTGATAAAATACCACAAAATACATCTCGTCATGTGTTGCGAGCCATGATATCTTTGCCTCTCCTTTCTCTCCTTAGGATGTCATGTGCTCCTTTGCACAACACACACCATCCTAAGGGGGGGCTACCATGATGTTTTGATTTTCAATTTGGTGAATTCTTTTGAAAAGGATTCCTTGGTGTCAATTTTTTTTACAATGAATTTCTCGACGAAATGATCCCTTATTGAAATGCATCATTTTCCAAAATGTTGTATTCTCTAAAGAATCTTTGATGAAATTTTATTTTGAAAAGGATCTCATATGTGAAAGGATCTAAAAAATTTCCTTTGAAAAAGGATCACTTTTTCTTAAAATGAAAGAGTGTGAAAAATTTCCTTTGAGAAGGAGCATTCTTTCCAAAAAATTCCTTGAAAAAAGGATCTTTCAAAAGGATTCCTTTATGATAAAATAACTTGTGGAAAATGTGGTGTCTTTCAATCAGAGTGTTCCTTTGAATGGACCCCTTGGTGTCTTGAAAGGTTTCTTTCCAAAGGGACCTACCGAAGGGACCCCCTTTGAAAACTTCTCCTTCGATTGCATTCTTTGGTGTTTTTCAAAAATTGAGTATCTTTTATTTGATATTCGATGTCACTATGTCTTGGTGTTAGACATCGTATATCCTCACGTCTAGCTTGGGGGCAACCCAACTAGACCCGTCTTTTCTGTGTCTGTCTTGCAACATTCCTAGGCCTATCTGGTCAATGTATCTGATCAAGTTGTGTCTTATCATTCCATCTTGTGTGTCTTATGAATATGTGTCTTATTATTTTTCACCTAACATGTTTTTTCTATAGTCTAACATGTTTGTGGTGAAATCGTAGCTTGCTTTGTAGGATCGAGAACCTGTGGAGCCTTTTTTTTCTCTCTTCACATCTAGGTGTGTTAGATCAAAGATCTACTTCCTCGATGGTTATGGTATATTATATTCAATCTCTTTCTACTTTAGCTCACATACGCATTAACACGTATGCTCACTAAAGTGGGAGAAAAATGTAATGGAATGAATTTGTACCCTAGGCAAATTCCCCATTTATTTTACCTTTACTTTAGAAACTATAAGTTAGATGATGTAATCCCACCACCATCAACTTATTCCTTCTGTGTGGCCTTGCCTTTTTGCATTGGTGGAGGAATTTTTGTTGGGGATACACACACGTCATGTGGACATCCACACATTGCACTAGTGTCCTAAAAAATTCCTTCCCTTAGAATCTATAGAATCGTTACGTTTCTAGTTGGTTGTGAAACTAATGTCTTTTGTCCTTCCTTGACCAACAAAAATTGACCTATTACCTCCATTTTGGAAATTCAAACTAATTCATTCACTCATCCTTCATAACTTCTTCACTCTTGCTTGTATCTCACTCACTCTCTCATTCATTCTTACAACTTCTTGGCCATTCTTTCATTTTATCACTCTCTCAAGCTCGTTCTTTCTTTATACTTGGCTTCTACAACATTCTTCTTGTAACTCCACCATCTTTGTAGGTTGATGAAGCTCCATTCTCTTGGTGTGGTGTTATCTTTTCCTCTTGGCCTTAAGTTATAGGAGGAAAGGTGATATTGATCTTTTTATTTTTCTTGCATCATTGTATTATAGAGTAGCATCCAGGTTATCTTTGCACTCTATTTGATAGTGTTTTTCCATTCTCTCTTTATCAAATTATCTATCTCATTGCATATATGGTTGTCCGTGGAGGTGGGAACACCAAAATGGGGGTCTGATTGAGGTAGACCTCGAAATGCAACCCAAAAGTTTTCCCATTTCTATGTGTGCAGGTGCTAGTTCGTCCATTTTGAGTTGAAGTTGAAGAATCGAAGTGTGGGTGGAAAGGTATATTTTCCTATTCTTTCTTTCTCATTTTTGCACTAGAGTAATTTCCAATATTCTTCTTATTGTACTTTCTATTTCTTGCATTTCACTATCAAACCATTAAATTGTGTCACTTGAGTCATTAGTAGGCCCTTTGAGTTTTCTAGTTGTTTTCCAAACCTCTATCCGTACAAGACACCTACACATTGCACTGGAGTCCAGTTCCCACACTACCATGCTTAGATAGTGAGTTATCTGGTCTGCAGTCCAAAAACCTTTGAGGCCAACTCACCTGGTTTTTTATACACTGGTTTTAGCAGAATGGAAATAGTGTGTTATTTTCCCTTCCTTTTCAACCTCTCTCTCAACCTGTCAAAAAAATTGAGGTGATTTAAGGCAGTTCATTCTCTTGGGATCTCCTATGACCTGCCTTGGGGGTGACGAATCTCCCTTCTCTACTCCACCATAGACATTTATATTCCCTACCATCCCCTTGAGCATAAACCAAATAATTACCCTACATCACCTTTCCATAAACCTAAGAATAACCCTCTTTTACCCCCATCTCTAAGCCCTTCTACATCACTTATCCTTGAAATAGAGGCTCCTCCTCTACTTGTAACTTTGATTTCTTACATTAATGTTGATAATAATGAGTAGTTGTATCTCATTTCATATCCTAATATCATTTCACAACCATCTTTTATAAAATACTAGATAATTGAAGCCTTCATGGATATCTTATCACTACCATCAATCTTCATAAGGTCGTTGATGCTCACCTCTATTAATTTTCAAGAGGATACTGTTCTTGTACTTGATTCTCTACATTTGGTTATAGGAAATACTCCTAGTACAAATCTCGTAGTGATTCTTGTGTTAAATCCCCTTTCATCCCCCTATAATCAATATTGGATAGAGGACTATTTCATGAATGATGACCCTTAGAGTTGTACCTTAATCTCATATGTATATATGTGTTTTCTTGTTTATCTCATAATCCCCATCATGATGTTTGATATTTGTTTATTAGACCTTCCTAGAGGACCCATATTACTCTTGTAGGTACATCAATATAGGGGGATAAATTTTTTGTGTCATACTTCTCTTTATATATATATTCTTCTATATGTCATCTATTGCATTTACGACATTTTGGGGCCGATGCAAAGTTTGAAGACATTTAGTTCTCTTCCATGTTGACCTAAAAGATTTATTTGTTTAGTAAATGTCATTATCCCCTTGTATTTTCAGTTTTATATGCTTAGGAGATGACAACGATTCATTCCTGTTGATGGTTAAAATGACACAAACAACATTAAAACATAATATTTCTATTTTATTTCTCCTGAAAAAGAAAGACTACATGTAGTGGTCTAACTCCCAAGGTCCTGGTAGTTGGTTCTCAACTATCTGATGTCACTCAATTGGTTCATGCAACTGTAATATTCAAGGGGCCTGTACTGGTAACAAAGGATTCAAGCTATGACTCTCTTTGTCAAAATAGTTCCTGTAAATCAAGGGGTTTAAAATAAAAGAAAAAGATAGATCCAAGGGGCAAATCAGTAAGTATGAATTAAATTTATCTAATATCCAGACATATACCTTTAACAATGAATGTTTTCTTAATCGATCACAAAAACCATAGCATGACACAACCCACAGTATAACTGTACCATCGTATACATCTTAGGTGCTTAATTCAATTCCTCTATTCGCCTATCACAAGTATTTCCAAGATCTCAAAACCACACACATTCATTCATCATTAAAACTATAGATCAACAGACTTTAATAACCTTAATTCAATGACAATTTAACAAGATAATCTTTAAACCTGGTTTCTTTTAATGAATTTCATCACATAAGAAACTATCATGCTTCAACACAATCACTGGCATTCAAGTGGATTATAACTCATTAACCTTATCAAACAACACAATTCAATGCAAAACTCCATATTTCGTAAACCTGCAATTCTATTAACTGTAAACAAGATCTAGTACAATGTATCTCTGCAAAATGCTCTATGAAAATTCTATCTCCTAGCACTAGGTAAGCCAATCCAATTTTCAATTAGCCGACCCTTACAATGTAATACCCAACTAATATTTATAGAAGACAAAAAAGAAGTTTGAACTTTACTTCTATCTTAGGCTTTCCACCTTTTTAGGAACAATCAACTGTCTTGGAAACTTAGATCAATTTCGATCTTGAGTTCTTATATTATACATTTAGTTTGATCTAACAATAGAAGATAGAAAATAGGAGAAAAGAAGATCACACGTCCTTGAGACTGCCAGTGCTGCATGCATGCAACATGCAAGGAAGAAGATCATCGTGCATCATGCAAGGAGGAAGAATATTATGCATGCAAGATTTTATGCATGTGATGCTGGATCCACTATGAACTCATCATAACCAGTGAAGACTTGTTGTAGCATATCCATGTCTGGCCCATCAATCCAGTCATCTTCAAACTTGATGCGATCCAACTCAACTGCAGCAATTTCTTTCATGCTTTTTACCTTGACCAACTCTCTTCCTGCAACTTTTATTTCTTCCTTGACTTCTACAAGTCGGTCTATCACTAAGTCCTCTCCATCATCCTACATGAGTCCTTGGAATCTTTCATTCCATTTCTCTCTAACCTGACTTAACGACATGCCATCTTTACTCATTACATTCACATCTACTATTATAGCCATAACCGCTTCCAAATCTTCCAACTGCTTAGTTAAATTATTAACTGCTTCCTGAATTTCATCCTTATGTTTGCTCAAAAAGCCAGTCCTAAACTTAAGGATACGAGAAGTCTTTTCTACAAAATCTTTATTATCATCTTCGAGTATAGATTCTTCTAGAAGAGTAGTTAGAGGCAATGTATTTATCTTCTCTAACTTTTCACTATACTCTTTGTACTCTTCTTCTAACTTCTCGGAGGCCTCAATATATTGATGCATCTCTTTTATTACTCCTTCCGCCTCCTTATAAGTTTCAAACCCCTTTTCCAAAACCTCACCTACCTCTCGGTTCACTTTGTCTATCCATTTGTCAACCATCTCCGCCTTACCTCTAACCTGCACCAAATCATCAACCTCCTTTTTGATTAGCAAAACAGGAGTCTCAATTGCTGCAACCTTTTGTGACCTTGGAGAGGAGACACTCTTCAAAAATGAATGTAACTGATCTAACTAAGCCTTAAGCTCATCTTTCTTTTGTTTGTCCTTGATCATTCTTGATTTTGTCGTTGAAGCCATCACATCAATCAGATTCATTTGTTGATTTCTAGTGGGTCTTCCCAAGTTAACCGTACTCAATTGATAGTCTGTGAGCTGCATATCCCCTACCTCCTTTTCAGTCATAGGCACGACACATTCAGCAACTATCTCTCCTTTATCTGTGAGTCTGGTAGAGTGCAAAACTTTAGCCCTCTTCTTAGGCCTTTCCTATTCAATCTCCTTCATCATGTCCTCCCAATTAAGAGATTGAGGAGGTGTTCTAGCTCTCTTCTGTAGATCTAATTTCAACCAAGTAGGAGCACTAGGAGTCATCATCATGGAAGAGGAAGCAACAACTATAGAGAATAGTTGAATATCTACCTCAGGTTGAGAATCAACCTTTGCCTTTTCTTGTTGCTCCTGCAGCACATGCATCTGCACCAACTTCTCAGCCTCTTCCCAATCTCTTTGTAACTGTATTCTCCTGTCTTCTTCTTCTTTTCTCAATCTTTCCTCTTCCATATGATCCTTCTCTTTTTCTTTCTCTAAGGCCTCTCTTTCTAACCGCTCTACCTCTAAAGCTTTAAGTTTTGTAGCTTTGGCCTCTCCTTCTTTTTGCTTCCTTTCAGTTTCTTCACTTTCTATTCTTTCTACTTCCAAGGCTATGAGTTTCTCTGCCTTTTCCCTTTATTTCTCAGCTTGCTGTTTCTTTACTAGCTCTTCAGCCTCTTTTTCTCTTCTTGAAGCTTCAACCTCTTGTTCTTTTTGTCGAGTCTCCTCTGCAAGCTTCAATCTAGCAACCAGGGCTTCCTTTTCCCTTCGGTTTCTTGCTTTCTCCTCCTCGAGATCATGGATCTTCTGTATCAGTTCTAGCTTGTCATTTTCTACCTTGACCTTGATCTCATGCTCTCGTTGCCTCATTTGCTCCTCCATTGTATCAGTTGCTATCCTTGTTTCAACTTCTTTTACCTTTAATTGCTGTTGTTGAAGTAGAGCATCAACTTGCAATTTTTCTTCCATCTCCTTTTGTTTCTCCACCGTAGCTCTTACATCAGATTCCCTGGTAGCATCTTCAAATTGTTTCCATTGTTCTTCCTGTGTAAGAATCTGCTCAATAGTAGGATCTAGAGGCATGTTTACTTGCAAGTCCTTCTTTGACAGAGTTTCATCCGAGTCTGTCTCAATTTCTACCAACTCTTCCTCCACTTCTTTTCCTTTAGTAGCTTCAGCCATGGCATAAAGCACTCCCTGAACTTCTTTACTTTTCTTCCTTGTGAGTGGGGCTTGTGTAGATGACTCACCCAATTTAGGCATAGGAACAACAGATTCAATTGGAACATCTCCCTCGGGTGTCTCTTCTTCTTCATCAACTACCTCCAACTATGTTTCTTCAACATCCGGAGGAAAGAATTCCAATGGTTCCTTGGAAGGTGCCTTTCTTTTAATCCTCTTATACCCTTTACCTTTTTTGAGGATTGGTCCCTGAGGAGCTTGAGTCCTCATCATCAACCATTGCACACTTCTATCCAAGACTGTTCTTCCCAATTTCTTAATGTCAATCGTTTCTTCTTCATTCCAGTCTATTGGATCTAAGTTTTTGCTGCCAATATTCAAAGCTTCATATGAGGGATCTAATACCACTCCATCATCCACCAAAGTGTCAGGAATATTATCTTTAATACCCAGCTCTACCATAAGTGAGACTGGTAATCTCTCATAATTCTTCCTCCTTAAGTCAAATTCATCCTGCCTATCACACCAAAAATCCTCTAACAAATTAAAGTGTCTAGTAAATACTGAAGGTAATAAAGTATACATCTTCTTTTTCGGATCAAAATACTTACGAGCTATATATAATCCCAATTTTAATTGTATCAACTCATTACAAACCACCTTAGCTGCCTTTAAGTGCTGACAGCCATATTCCCCCAATGTCATAGGAAACTTATGGCATCCTGTCTTGTGCTTCATCCCAAATCTAGCATTAACTCCAATGGCTTGATATACAAATTCCATAAGCACTATTCTATTGCTGCAGCATCTTGGAAGTAAATGGGGATGACCTTCAAACCCAAACAACCTGAAGTATGTAAATTTGGGGTATTGGATGTACCAACTTCCCCATTCATAAATGAATGCCATAGCTTCTTGGCTTAACCTGTATCCTGCATCTCCACTCAACTAGTTGATAACCACATATAAAAATGCATCATTGACTCTTTTGAAGTGAGTCTTAGCAACTTGAAGAGATAATTGATCATAGTGTTCCCATACCTTATTTTGTCCATCCAAGACTCCCATTATACCTACTCTATTTAATCCTGGGAAAATCCCCAATCTTGCTGCAACATAGACCACATATGAAGTCATGAAGAAAGATTTGGTCTGTCTGACCCTTGTGAGCTGATCATGTATGGAATCAGAAACAATCATTGACCAATCAAATTGATAATCACCCTGAAAGATCACTTGAATAAAATGAAACATCCATTCCTTGAAATGAAAGGCATCCCTCTTCCCAAACACTCTAGACAGCATCAATATTAAATCAGATATCTCCTTCTTGAAGTCTGCCCTCTTTGGCTGATCTGCCAGTTTGCTCAAGGACTTCTTCTCGGTACTTAACCATCTTTTGTTTAAATGAGACTTATTGGAGTCTTTATGCTTACTGTATTTCTCCAATGCCTCAGCCTCAGTCAACTGCACTAAATTCTTGGGATCAAGAACATTGAATATGCTTTGGAACATCTGCAGAGTAAGATCTATAATCACATTATTCTATGAATCCATGCATAATCTTGTAGCTAGATTATAAGTACTGGCCACTGTACATATCAACTCCGGACACTGAACTGACAAAGGAAACACAGTGATATGTGCCAGATCGGAGTCAACAATCCTTTGAGTTCTCCCTGTCAAGTTTGCCCTTTCTGCAAAGGTCTCTTCATGTAATTCTTTGAAACTATACTGGCCCAGATTGGTATTTGTGATATCTGACCAGTTTGATTCCACCTTGCTCGCCTTCACCACTGGATTCCTATGATGATACCTTAATGTATAAGGTAGCTGTTCTGGTTTCAGCTTCTTGATTTTTGGTGCAGGCTTTGATGTTCCAGCCGATTGATTCCTTTGAGTAGCCTCTCCTGATGTTCCTGACATCTCTCAAATCTCCTGCAAGCAAACCTCTAATTAGACCTTCTAATAAATCATTATAAAACATGTTTTAAAAACATACCTGTTACATATATATCGGAGTCGAAGTCGGAAAGAAACACAAAATAATCATTTTTACAAAACTGGCAGACTCAGAACAAAAACCAATATAGGAACTTCAGCTGGTAACAAACGGGCTCGGAGTCAGAGTCAGGAAAGTTATTGGAACCGGGATCGAAATGAAAAAGGGATTTGGTTTTCTTCAAATTCCTTTCATTTCATATTCTATTTCCATTCCGCCTCCGCCTCCGATTTGGTTATCGTTACTTCGACAAAAGACTTCCCACCATATGCGGAGCCGGACACGGGATAAAAACAGAACTGATAACCTCTACGAACAAAATTCTTAAGTTTCAGATCAGTTTCGATCCTGCCTCCGCTAATTATCACATACTTCAATAAAACCTTTTTAGAACTCGAAATCGAAAACGAGATAGAAATGGAATTGATAACTTTGGTAAAAACAAACTCTTATGCCAATACCCATTCCAATCCCGCCTCCGCCTATGCTAATCATGACATCATCAAATTTATTCATTTTCATCATAACTTCATGATTAAACCTAGGTCGCCATAACATAGCAAAGGAGCTTAAAAACTCTACCCTCATATGATCATGGGGAACAATTGTATTTTAGAGCCATTTATTTAAAACTTATTTTAAAGTAATTGCAGAGACCGACGAAACCCTAATCTAACAAACTTAGTATAACTAGGGCACGAGTTTTAAAACCCTACCATTCTACCAAACAACGAAACCCTAAATTAAACAATAAATCTAATCTACCTCAACTCACTGTAAAATCTCTAATCTACCTCACTATAAATTCTTAATCTAACTCACACCATAATAAAAACCTTTAATCTAATCTAAATCTACTGCAAATTGAAAACGACACGACGCGATCACGATTAAGTCGTGAAAACGACAGTGCCCAAAAATAGAAAGAAACGACATGACAAAATAAAACAACAAAGATAAAAACAAAACTAAAACAAACCAAAACAAGAACCTGCTCATTTAATCACATCGATGATCATAAAATTGCTTTAAAACACAATGATTGAACACGCGAACAGATATAAAGCAAAACACAACGAACACAACCACAAATAAAACAATGAACAACAAAGATAAAAGACCTACCTCAAATGCAAACAAAGCCACGCTAACTTTCTGAATCAATTCGCACAGAATCCCTTCTCTATCTCGATCAATTTGCTCAAACGAACTCTGCTATTGCTCTTCGCGCTCTCAGACTTGTAATAATAACAATAATTATCGGCTTTAACCCTTAATAAAGAAAAATATGTGAATTTCTACCTACATCGGCAACCACCATTAATGCATTAAAATGCAGTAAAGGCGGAGTCGAAATTGTAAGAGAATGAACACTGGTCTGTAGTGCAACTTCAGTCAAAAAGTCAACGACAAAAATTGGTGGGGGCGGTACCAAAATAGAAACAAGATCTTAAAATCATAAAACTTCCAAACCTTATCCCCATTCCAACTTCGCATCCGACAACTAAAAACAAAACAAAAATAAAAACAAAAAGTTAAGTAAAAGACCAACCTAATAAAACAAAACACAAAAACTGAGACAAACAAACATTAAAAAGGGAGCGGAGGCGGGATCGGAATTAAATTTGATTTTGCAAATTTTGAATAGAACCATCCCAATTCCCGCTCCTGCTCTGCTTCCTTCCAAAGAGCAAAAACAAAGGCAAAGAAAAGACTGTCGGAATAGAACCAAAATTAACCTCAAAAGATCTTTCAAAACCCGATTCAGATCCGGTTCCGACTCCGATAGAGAAAATAAAGAAAAACAAAGTACTGGCAAAACTATACTCCAAATTTTGTTCCAAAAACAACTAAGTAAAAAAAAAACACAAAGGGGGACCCATTTTGACCAAGACAAAAGATGGGGTGGTTATGCAAGGCATAACAATTCCCTTCCCTATGATGATGATTATTATTGTTCTTATATATTGTATATTAAATCCAAGCCTCTAAATCTATTTGTGTGCTTCTCATGATTTTTCTCATTTCCATGTGACATACCTATGTTGTATGATGTCATTAAATGAGCACAATGTTGTGTGTTTCATGCTTGCAATATCCTCTTTGATGCCTCTTCCTCATAGGTATCCTTCTTTCTCTCTTCCATCTTAAAATCAATTTCATTATTTATATTCATGCAATTAATTTAAGGGGGCATACATTTGTACACACTTCACATTATTCTTACACTCCTTATATGTTTTTACTATATGAGACACCTAGCATAATACAACTTGATATCCTCTGAGCCTTCATATGTCCTACCTTGGTAGCATACAAGTCATCTAGTAACACAATTTTCTAGCCTTTGCATTTCCTATGACCCACCCTTTCAGAAACTTTTCATGGTCATCCTACAACCCAATTTGTAGTGCCTAATAGTTCATAAAAGTATTATATAATTCTTAGCCCTTGCAGTGTGCTAGCTCCCTCAAACCATACATGACATTCTTTCTAGCAACACATCACAAGGAAATGCCTCTTTACTTGTCTCTTTCTTTTTACTTATCATGGCTTTATCTTGTGTTTGTTCCTATGTTTGTTTTTGATTAATAGGAAAAATAGGTTTTGAAGGGCCCCAAAACCCTTACAAGAAAAATTCTACCAAGAAAAATAAAACACAACCAACCAACAACCTACCAATAATGAACAAAAAGAAGAAAACAAGCACATGACTATTTCATATTGTTAAGAGTATCTACCCCTCTAGCTTCTGGTTGTAGAAGTTTTAATGAATGTTTACTGAGTCTAGTAACTCACTCTTCTCTTCCTCAAAAGGTTTCTTTTTACTCTCCCTTGTCCTTGAACTTGGCCCCTTTGAATCTTCCTACATCTATTTCTTCCCTTTGTCTTTTATTTCCTACTCTTTCCTTATGATCTCCTCAAGTAAACTATAACTAATATGCTCATCACTCAATTCATTGAGATTCTCAACGAGGATCCTTATCCCTTCAACACTATTTTTATAGAGTAGTGGATTATCTTTAAAATATTCTCTAGATTTCTATTAGTCTCCTAGATTTTCTTGTCCAAGTCATTCATTCAACATTCAAATTATGCCTTTAAAATATTAATAGAAACCTCAATACCATCCAGGTTACTCTTCATCTCATTTTTCTTCTCCCCATGCTCGTCTCGATTCTCATTGGAAATTTTCTCCTGCAAACCACATACTTTGATATTAATTTTTTTTATTTCTAAAAAGAACCATTTTTCCAGTTTAAATTGGTTAATAAACCCTTCTATGACAAGACCTAAGATGTCATAAATATCCTCTTTGTTAGAATGGAGATAAGTAGAGTCTTTAGATAAATGTGGATGTTCAAAAACATCATGTTTATCTTTCACAATGCCTTTCTTTGGAGACTGGATCTCAGTAACCAGTTTATCTGGCCCTTTCTCCTTACCTTTTCTAGATGCTTCACCTTTAGACTTAATAATTTTCTTTCCCTTCCATTTAGTTTGTTAGTGCTATCTTTTTTTTTCATATATGTTTTGTATCTTTTTAGGCTATATGATTTTTCTAACACATTTTTCTTGTAAATTATATTCACATAATCCTTGTTATGTGTATGTTTTATATGATTTCTAACTTTTTTTCCTATATATGTTTTTATTGTCTAATGCATTTTTTAGAGGTTCTTCGTTTGGGGGTATGATCACCCTACTCAAAGAATTCTACTTCCTCTAGAATATACTTTTTGGTGTTATGATGTATTTAATTTCTAATATTTCCCTTTGTGTACTTTATTGTGCATAGTATCATAGTTTCATAAGCTTTCTAAAGTGGGGGAAACATGTAATATAAAAAATTTCACACCCTTGCAATTTAATGCTCACTTTCGTATTAATCTCCCCTAGTGTGTTTATAGATCATTTATATCTTTTTTTTAGCCTTTCCCTCCCAATGGTGCTAAAGTCTTAGCATCTTGTTGTCCTTTTTCCTAAAGCTAGTGTCATAGTTATCATTTTTATATTATTCCTATCATTTAACATTTTTAGAGTTATAATTATTTAAAGAATAGTGTGAAGTGCTAGATTCCTATTATAGTTCATTATTCTTTGACCATTTTGAGCATTTCATTCTATGCCACCTTCATATTTTGTGGAAAACTACTTTGGAGCAAATTTTAATGGCTACCCAACTCCGTATTCTACATTCCTTTGACCCATTTTGAACCATTCTCGTTTTTTTCATTTTTTCTTGAATATTTGAACTCTCTCTCAGTATTCTGCAATTGTTAACATTCTTGATCTCATACAAAAATTATGAAGTTCATGTGAAAGCTCTCCAACACTCTATCAAGTAGGAAATGTAGTAGAAACTTTCAATAAAGTGATTGCCTCTATTAGATTTAACAAGCTTTCAGAGGTGACTTCGATTATGATTTTTCTCTAGCTTATTCTCTTACTTTCTATTATTATAACTGTAAAATTCTTGTGGATATTTATTTTTGTTAAACACACCTAAATATTAAGAGGGGGGTAAACCAATATCTATCAGACCTTAAACCCTTTCAGACCTTAAACCCTTTAGTAATATTCAAAATCAAATTATTGACAAGATCAAAAACCCTTAACTGGATCAACAACACTTATTCAAATCAACAACAATGAAAGATAAGACAATGAACACACATGTACAAGATAAAACTAGATTTATGTGGAAAACCTAATAAGGGGAAAACCATGGTGAGAGTTAACTCACAATAAATGAAACTTATTGCTTACAAAATTTATAATGGTGTTTAAGGCTCACTACCTAAGGACTTGTAGACTAAGGTGCACAAACTTAGGGAAAGATACAAGGGACTTACAATACTGAGGCACACAACCTCCAGACAAGATACAAATTACAAAGACTTGATGAGATTTACTATCTTAGAGTAGGATACATGAAGATTTAGGAATTACAACATATGCCAACAATACACTCTATTAACCAAGGTGTTAAATCTCATTTCTCTTCTCTTTTTCACAACTCACTAATTCAATTAATCTTCACACATCACCACTCCCTCACACTCAACTTGTAATTGAAATGTTCTTGCATTTATTTCCTTTGCAAGATCTCAAAACAATACTTAGGTCGGATGAAAAAGAATACAAACAATAACATCAACAAGTTGGCCACAAACGCATAATATGGTCCTATCCAAAAGATAGAGAGGACCAAAAACAATCTTATTAAATCTTCCAATGTGATCTGAAATAACATACATGTCGACACACATCAACCCAATTCAACAACAAAGAAACGTGTAGCACATTACTGGTCGGACTATAAACACACTTGCAACTGAATTTACTCAATGAGGTTCTCAAAAATATAGGTCAAGACCCAAATGTATCTTAACACAACTTCATATGCTAGTGCAAACCCCCAAGCACATGATGCAAGAAAGATAACAAGCCTAGTTGGCCAGATATCCACAATTTTCCTAGAAAACTAACTCAACTCAATATGTAGCACCAAAGGGATCAATCGTTAAATTTTGGACCACAAAGGGATGTTCCATGAACATCTAAAAACATTTATAGAAACTTATTTCACATTGTCATGCCACGAATAGCTACCACAAACCAACTAGAACAAGAATACTCTATCCCAGAAACACAAAATACACAACCGTGAGATAAAACATTGATAAACCAATTTGTAGGCCACTTCATTACATAAAAAATGAATTGATACACTACACAAACAATGAAAAAATACCCACCAAGCTGCAAGAGTAGAAACACCGAAGAAATGTAAAGAATTTTTGGACCAATCCAAACAAAAAAAAACTGCCAATACACTATAATTACCAAAAACCTCCTTGGAAACATAGGTGACCTAACAAGATAGGAGTGCAACATCCACATAACATAAAATATGAATCTCAAACCATAAGACTATATCTTCAATAGTGGATGAATACAAAGCATTCTCCTAAATAGCCTTCGAAGCAACTTCCTAAAACATAAAATTTCACCAACTTGCAGAGACCAGAACTGCCTTGTAGTAACACATACTTCCTAAGGAACAACAAGAGAGGGCATACAACATACTAGAGACCATTATAATCATCTCTCCACTATCAACATTACTTCTAATCATCATCTTAATATATCATCTCTTTTGACATCAACCATACTTAATTCATTTTTACTTGATATCAACTAAGACATGACAACCAACCATGAACATCAACAAAATAAAAGGTATTCCATGCAACCAATGACAACCAATCATCATAGAATATCAACAATATACAACTAAGAGCACTTCAACAAAAAGTACCAATGACAACCCAAACTATGTGTAGACACATGCATTAATTACAACCAATGTCAAACAACAATCTCACAAACATGTGCAACAATCTCCCCAAGTGTTGACAACCAATACCGATAAACTCACCAAGTGTTGACATCACAACAACCTCCTCAAATGTTGAAATTAATGACAACCAATGGCAACAATATCCCTCTTTGGAATTGATGGCAACACACTCCTACACATTCTCCCCCTTTGACATCAAGGACAAAGGGAAAAAATATCTTCAATTAAATCATCAACACATTCTTCCCCTTTGACCAATAGTGCTTCCACTTCAGACAACACTACATGCTTGGAAACTACACATCTTATTCAATCAATCATACCATCTCCCCTTATCAAAAACAACCAATCAACTACCTAATCCCCCTAAGAGTTAGCACACATCAATCCAGGAGAAAATAATATGACATGGATTTCTCCCCCTAGATAGATGCACCATATATGAATCTAGTTAGAAAAAGAAATGGATATAACCCCTAAATTCTATCAGAGATACTCAAAAGTATACTTTGAAATGCCTAAGTGAAGATATTTGTACTTTGATCCTTAGTAGGCACATACTCCATTCTAACTTCTTTCTCTGCAACCTTCTCCCTTAGAAAGTGATACCAGATAGAAATGTGTTTGGTTCTTGAATGCATCAATTAATTCTTGGCAATGTTAATTGCATTGGTATTATCACACAATATAGGAATAGGCTCATATTAAACCACCTTTATGTCCTTCAAAGTCTGCTTCATCCAAAGCACCTAAATACAACAAGATGTTGTAGCAATATACTCAGCTTTGTTGTGGATAAGGAAACTGAGTCCTACTTTTTACTAAACCAAGAGACCAATCTATCTCCCAAGAAGAATGCACTTCTACTGGTGCTTCTTCGATAATCCACACATCCTGCCCAATCAACATTAGTATAATCATTCAAAGAAAAAATATCATCCTTCTTGTACCATAAACCATAATCCAAAGTTCCAAATATTTTAATATTCTTTTCATTTCTTTCTCATGAGTTTTCTTAGGATTAGCTTGATATCCAACAACCAAAAATATTGCATGCATAATACTAGGTCTAGAAGTAATCAAGTACAATAATCCTCTAATCATAGACCTATGAAAATTTTGATCAATATCAGGTGAATCATCATTCTTGCTCAAGTGATGACTGGTTACCATAAGAGTACTTACTAGTTTGGAATCCTCCATGCCAAACTTTTTCAACATTTCCTTTACATACTTAGCTTGAGAAATAAAAATACCATCATCTAGTTGAACAATTTGAAGCCCAAGGAAGAAAGACAAATCACCAATCATAGACATCTCAAACTCTTTTTACATCTCTTCTACAAACTTCTTACACATATCATCATCTCCACCAATGATGATATCATCAACATATACAACCACAATCCACAATCAAAATCTTATCTTCATATACCTTAATATAAAGATTACTATCTCTAGTACCTTTCTTGAATCCTTGCTGAAGTAAATACTTATCCAATTGAGCATACCAAGCTCTAGGAGCTTGCTTGAGTCCATACAAAGCTTTCTTGAGTTTGCACACCATATTTGGATCTTCTGATAACTAGAAGCCATCTGGTTGCTCAGTGTATACCTTTTCCTCTAGATCACCATTCAAGAAGGTTGACTTGACATCCATCTGATAGACCTTGAAATCCTTGTGAGCAGAAAAGGAAAGAAAAATCCTTATTACCTTCATTCTGGCTATAAGATAAAAAGTATCCTCAAAATCAATACCTTCAACTTGTGAATATCTCTTGCATACCAATCTAGCTTTGTTCCTTACAGCTTCACCATCTTCATTCAACTTGTTTCAAAACACCATTTAGTTCCAATCACATTCTTAATTGATGGTCTAGGAACCAAATCCCATGTTTGATTCATTTTTATTTTATTCAATTCCATCTTCCATTGCCTTTATCCAACCATCATCTTTACTAGCATCAACAAAGTTCTTGGGATCTACCTTTGATAGTAAACACAAGTTTACTTTCTCATTTGTTCTTGCAAACCTTTTCATGGTCAGTACACCTTCATTATTATCTCCAATGATTTGATCTGTAGAATGGTTCTTTTGAACATATTTTTCTGGAGTCTTGGGAGACTTCATTGGTTCCCATTCCTTCTCTTCTTTCTCTTCTTCTTCTTCTTCTTCTTCTTCTTCTTCTTCTTCTTCTTCAATCCAGTGAGGTTATTAGATCCACAAACCTTTGGTTCTTGTGAGATCTAACGTAAGTCTTCATCTACCTTAACATTTATGCTTTCAATCATCTTTCTTAGTCTCTTGTTGTAGTATCTATAAGCTTTGATTCTAGTTGAGTAACCAAGAAATATCCCTTCATTTCACCTTGAACCAAGCTTTCTAAGGCCTTCTTCATATCTCTTGATGTAACATTTGCTGCCAAAGATCTTGAAATATCTTATAGTGGGAGGCCTTCCATACCATAGCTCATAAGGGGTCTTAGTTCTATTGATCCTTAATTGCACTCTATTAAGAAAGTAGACAACAATATGAATTGCTTCCTTCCAATACATATTAGGTAGATCAACATCATTTAACATAGTCCGAGCCATCTCTTGGATAGTCCTATTCTTCCTCTCTCCTACCCCATTTTGCTGAGGGGTTCTAGGATTAGACAAATCAAAATGTCTCCTAATACCATGATCTTCACAATACTTTTCAAATTCATTTGAAGTAAATTCACCCCCTCTATCTAACCTTAAGCATTTGATCTTAACATCCATTTCATTCTCAACTTTTTCTTTGAAGATTTTAAACTTATCAAAAGCTTCTAATTTATCTCTTAGAAATGTAACCCAAGTCATTCTAGTATAGTCATCAATAAGCAACATGAATTACCTTTCACCTTGTTGAATCTTTGTTCTTGTAGGTCCACATAGGTCAGTATGAATCATCTCCAATGGCATTGTAGTAGAGCACTCCTTGCTCTTGGAACTTGTCTTTGTTTTCTTTCCCATTTGGCATTCCTTGCATAATGTGTTTGCAAGCTTAGTTATCTTTGGTATATCTCTTACTATATCATTAGAACTGATCTTTACCATATTATAAAAATTGATGTGTCCCATCCTCTTGTGCCACAACCAACACTCACTAGATTGAGCTAATAATAATATTCTTCCATTTGCCTCCTTTAGATGATAGATACTTCCATTTGTCCTTGTACCTTCACCAGCTAGTCTTCTAGACCCTACCTTCTTGATCTCACAACCATTGGCATGAAATGTAAGATTGTATCCTTTGTTGCACATCTAACTGACAATGAGAAGATTATGCTTCAGTCCTTTGACATAGAGGACGTCCTCAATCTTGTTCTTTCCATCAATTTCTATAACACCCTTTCCACAAATTTGTGGTGAATCATCACCACAAAACTTGACAGATCCACCATTACAAGTTTCTTAAGACTGACGAACCTTCCCTTATCACCAGTCATGTGGTTAGAGCAACCACTATCAATCACCCAAGCATTTTCTTCTAACTTTGTATGAAAGATAGTACACATAGCCATATATCTTTTATTATTTTTGTCAGTCTGTGAGGTATCACACCTCTTACATTTTTTAATATCACCATTTTTATCTTTCCAAGCCATAAATAGGGTTTCATCATTTGAATCATTATACTCATCTTCTGAGGAACAACTAATCTTCATGGAATAAAAAATCTTTTTGAGCTTATCTATTCTATTACTATCATCTGATTCTTTATAAGGATATTTAGATGCAAAATGACCAATCCTCCCACAACTGAAACACTTGAAAGGTAACTTACCTTTGTATTTTTCAGTGCCTTTCTTCAATCTTCTCACAAAGTTTGCTTCAACCTCATCAAATTCATCATTGTGATTAGCTTCTTCATCTTCTATATTTTTATTGGTTTTGAATGCCGCTTCCTTCTTTGGAACATTTTTGTCATATTCTCTCATTTTAAAGGTTGTGAGAGCACCATAAATCTCATCCACTAAATATTTATTCAAGTCCTTAGACTCCTTAATAGTAGACACTTTTTGACTATAAGATTTGGGGAGAGATCTCATTACCTTATTCACAATCTCATCTTCTTTCACTTCTCCACTAAGACCTCTGATTCTAGTAACTACTTCATCCACTTGAAGAATATAACTAGCAATATCTTCATTCTCTATCATCCTCATGGTCTCAAAAATATTCTCTTGGAGATTTGCATCTTGGCATGTTTCACTTTATTATCTCCTTCATAAATGATGTAAGATTTTCCCAATACATCCTTAGCAGAATTGCAACTCATCAGCTTTAGAAGTTCTAAATTAGCTAACCCACACATAATAGCATACTTTATCTTGGAATTGTTCTCATACAATCTAATCTTAGCTGAATCTGTAGGAGGAGAAGAAGGGGTAGTGTAACCATCTTTGGTTGATTTCCAAACACCAAACCATAAAAAGTTTAGACGGCCTTCCATTCTTACTTTTCAAAAGGTGTAATTTTTCCCATCAAACCTAGGGCCCTTATAAGATCCATCATATGCCATCTCAAACCTTTCCTCAAGTGATTAAGCTTCTTTAGAGGAACTTGGATTTGATACCAATTGTTGAACACACCTGGATACTGAGAGGGGGGTGAATTAGTATCTACACAAAATCAAACCTTTTTAGATCTTAAACCCTTCAACAATATGAAAAATCAAATTAATGACAAGATAAAAAAACCTTAACTAGATATGCAACACTTATTCAAATCAACAAAAATGAAAGATAAGACAATGAACAAACATGTACAAGATAACACCAAATTTACGTGGAAAGCCCAAGAAGGGAAAAACCATGGTGAGAGTTAACTCACAATATATGAAGCTCACTACTTACAAAAAATACAATGTTGTTTAAGGATCGGTGCCTAAGGACTTGCAGAATAAGGTGCACAAACTTAGGGAAAGATCCAAGGGACTTGCATTACTAAGGTGCACAACCTCAACACAAGATAAAAATTACAAAGACTTGATGAGATTCACTATCTCAAAGCAAACTACATGAATATTTAGGAATTACAACATATGCCATCAATACACTTTTTTGATTGAGGCGTTAAAGCTCATTTCTCTTCTCTTTTTTATATCTCACTACTTCAATTCATCTTTTCTCATCACCACTCCCTTACAATCAATGTTCTTGCATTTATATACTCTACAAGATCTCAAAATAACACTTAGGTCAGCCAAAAAAGAATACAAATAATAACATCAACAAGTCAGCTACAAAAGCATAATGCAATCCTATCCAAAAGATAGAGATGACTAAAAAAAATATTATTACATCTTCTAATGTGATCCCAAACAACATACATGTTGGCACACATCAACCCAAGTGGGAAATAAAGAAATGTGTAACAAATTACTAGTCAGCCCAAAAACACACTTGCAACTGAATTTACTTAATGTGATTCTCAACAAGATAGGTCAGGACCCAAATTCATCTTAAAACAACTAAATATGTTGGTGTAGACCCCCAAGCACATGGCACAAGCAAGATAACAAGCTCAGTCGACCATATATCCATAATTTTCCTAGAAAACTAACTCAACTCAATATATGACACGAAAGAGATTAATCATTAACTTATTAACCACAAATAGATGTTTCATGAACATCCAACAACAATTCCAAAAAAATATTTCATATTGTCATACCACAAATAGCCACCACAAACCAACCAAAACAAGAATACTCCATCTCAAAAACACATAATACACAACCATGAGATAGAAACTTAATAAACCAACTTGCAGACCACTCCATTACATGAAACTTGACTTGAGACACTGAATAGACATTGAGAGCATGTCCACCAAGCCATAGGAGCAAAAACATCAATACAAAAAAGTGCAGAGCATTTTTTGGACCAATCTAGACAACCGACAAAAACTGCCAATACACTGCAATTACTAGAAACCTCCTCGAAAACATAGGTGACCTCAAAATATAGGAGTGAAACATCCACAAAACACAAACATTGAATCTCAAATTTTAAGAACATATCTTCAACAATGAAAGAATGCAGAGCATTCCCTCAAAAAACCTTCAAAGCAACTTCCTAAAATAGAAACTTTTACAAACTTGCAGAGACCAAAACTTCCTTGTAGCAACACATACTTCCTCAGGAACAACATGAGAGGGAATACAACATAATAGAGACCATCAACATCATCTCTCCACTATCAACATTACTTTTAATCCTCATCTCAATATATAATCATGATATCATCTCTTCTAACAACAACCATACTTAATCCATTTTTACTTGATATCAACTAAGGCATGAAAACCAACCATGAACATCAACAACATCAAATGAATGAAATGCAACCAATGCCAACCAATCGTCATAGAGTATCAACAACATACAATTGAGAGAAGCTCAACAAAAAGCACCAATGATAGCCCAAACTGTGTGTAGACACATGCATTAATGACAACCAATGTCAAACAATAATCTCAAAAACAAGTGCAACGATCTCCCCAAGTGTTGATAACCAATGCCAAAAAACTCACCAAGTGTTGACATCAAAATGACCTCCTCAAGTGTTGAAATCAATGACAACCAATGCCAACAATTTTGGCACTTGGGATCATATTTCTCATTTACTAGAATTCTAGTTTTCACTTTATTACACTGTATTTGCATTGGTATTGCTCTTTTATTCCTAGATATAATTAGGAAAATTGTACGTACTATATATTATTCATTTTTAATACATTGCTTGTCTATGGAGGTTGGGAAACCACAATAGGGGCTTGACCTAAAGGAAAGATCCCAAATAGCCCCAAAAATATTTTTGTTTGTTTCTTATTGTGATAGGTTTTCCTTTGGGAGAAGATATTTAGTCATTTGGGAGTTGTCAATATTTCTATCCCTTTGTCATTTCATTATTTTCATTTAAGTATATTAGTCATACCTTTGTTATTTGTTTTATTATATCACTAGTGATTTTTTGGTATTACTTTTGTACATAAAAGACACATTTTTCGAGAAAAGTTTGATTTTGGTTGCTTTTGCTATATGGACCACAATGCCTTGTGTATATGCTAAAAATTGAAAAACTAATTGAAACTGTAAATCCAAATCAACTTTTCAACATAGTTCATCAATGGAGCATTTCTAAATGAAAACACATGTAAAATAAAACTAAACTATGAAAATAAAAAAAAATGAACATTCAAAAGAAATCAAACTCCATTGTTATCCTTTTCACAATATCTTGTCTTTGCTCTCAAATTTTTGCAGCAAAAACACAAGAAGCTATGTAGAATCGGATGTGATTAGAATGAGATTGGAGTTCCTCACTGAAAAGTGAGGAAAAAACATGCTTTTATAGATGTCCTCATGGGAAAGATCCTGACTTCGATAAGAATGTGGGATAAAAGAATGAGATGGTGAAATGATAATTATCTCATATTTTTAAATTAAATGTAATTTGTGATATGAATTTATTAAGTGATATAAATAAGATGAAATGATGGATTAATGGAAATATGATTTAATTTATGATTATGTACAAAACGTGCAATGGATGTATGATTATGGATTAACAATTAATGAAATGGATGAATTAACGATTTATGAAATGGTTAAATGATTTATGAATATGCTGATGAAACGATAAATATTTATGAAGTGAAATATGCAAATGGATAAATAATGATTTAATGATTTTATGGAATATATAAATGAATAAAGATTAATGTGATATGAATGCAAATGATAGTTTAGTGATTAATGCATAAATGATAAATGATTATGCAAATGGGTAATGATTATGAATAAATGCTTATAATATTTTAACGGTTTTATGAATATGGAGATATGATTAAATGAAATATGCAATGGATAGAAATGATTATGAGGACATTTTTCCCCTCTTTGAGACAATGTAGCTTGTTGCATTGTTTCAAAGAAAAATAATTGATTAACTGATACATGCCCCAGGGACATCCTAGTAAGGATGATGATAAGCATGATATGCCACCTTTAGAGATTGATCAAACAAGCTGTGATAAGATTAATATCTCGATAGATCAGGAGGAGAGGATGTGATAATTGATTTTGTCTGAGTGATTAAGCATAGATGCACATTTGATTAAATCGCATAATTGATGGGTGTAACTGAACAATTGATGTAAATGATGAGTATAGCCGAGTTGATGAGATAATTAAGCTGATTGGAATTGATGCTAGCGTAAAACAATGATTGATTAATATATTGAGTAATCAAGGAGCATATTGATTGATTTGATATTTGGATTAAAAGACAAGAATCAATTAGATAAACCGATTAATCATTCTTTGAAATAAGGAGCGTGAAGAAAATGAAATGATGAAGGAAATGGATGATGAAAGAAATGATAGATGAAAAAGAGGTATGAATGAAATGAAGGTGATGAAGATTCTTGTGCTTTACATAGTGCTTTATCATCATAGAAATTATTATGTCACAAATTAGTATAAGCGTCTAGATAACATTAACATCTAGATGACTTGGATACTGTATGCATTTTTATTTAGCAGTGAAGTATAAGCATCTAGGTATAAAGACCTTAGATGACCTGAATGCTTATTGCATGGAATACACTATTAGACAAGGAATGCTCTCATCCACACTAGACTCATATGTCCTCGATGATTTTAGCTAATCATGTCTTAAGACGAGTCATCCTGTGAATAAGAAACAATCCATAGACAACAAACAAGTGAACATGCCCCATCCTCGCCTCTCTAGTCCAAGACATCCTGGAGAAGCTAAAAGACATGCCACCAAAGATAAAATCATAAAATAATCAAAGATCAACAAACAAACATGCATTATGCTTCAATGTAGAATTGATTCTTGTCGCAGTTTATGCGTTTAGGTTGGATCTGAAAGATGGATTGATAGGTATGTTGTGATGTTCGTTTGATTAGCAATTGTGGCATGTTTTGATTTTGCTGAAGTTCAAAGTTGTGTGGTGATATGAAAGTGTCATTGTTTTGGATTTTTTTTGACGTTATTTGATTTGTTTGGATTTTTGGGATATTACTTTTTTTTGAATTTTTGAGATATTTGATATTTTTGGATTTTTTCAAGACATTTTATGATTTTTATGGCTTTTTTCAAGACTTTTTATGATTTTTTAGGGATTTTTTTAGGACATTTTATGATTTTTAGGAATTTTTTCAAGGCATTTTATGATTTTAATGGATTTTTTTAGGAAATTTTATGAATTTTTATAGACCTTTTGAAGACATTTTATGAATTTTATGGATTTTTTGAGGACATTTTATGATTTTTTATGGATTTTTTTCAAGACATTTAATGATTTTTAGGGATTTTTTTTAGGACATTTTATGATTTTTAGCGATTTTTTTCAAGACATTTTATGATTTTTAGGGATTTTTTTCAGGATATTTTATGATTTTTATGGATTTTTTTTTAAAGTTTTAAAGATGAAGTGAGATGAAATATGATAGATGACTGATTGAAGGAATAAGATCTTCCAAAGTAGAGGTAATGCAACCATGGATAAATGATAAATCAAAATGAAAGATTCACTGCAAAACATGTCACACAAGCAACATATCTCTTGTCGAAAGATGATAATGGTTGGTTGATTGGATGCTAGGAATGATTGATTCCTTAAGGAATGATGCTGATAAGTACTTAGGATCATTGATTCCTCTAAGTGCCATAAGATTGATGATTGATTGACAAAAAATATGAGGATTGGATAATATTTTACAACTAGGCTCAAATATGATTTGCATGATAAGGTTCAAGGTTGCAAAGGGAGATGATGGCCCACCCTGGGGTAGTGTAATCCTAGATAAATGATAAGGATGTGAACTATGATGGAATGGTAACACATAAGGATATGAAAGGACATCCAAAGCATGCATTTGTAATTTTTCCCCTAATCTCATCAAGAACAAAGGAAGGAAATGGGACATGGATTTTGAAAAGCTAGGAGATATGGAATGGAAGAATGCAAGGATAAGGATAATTAATAAGATGATCAAGATCAATTAAATAAGACATGGACACAATGCCTAAGTATTTTTACCCTATTCCTCATCAAGACCAAGGAAGGGAAGAAAGGATGTATTTAGATAGAATGGTGGAATATGGATAAGGCGAAGGATATGGCATGGAAGATATGGATAAAAATGAATAGGATAAGATAAATGATGGAGGATATGGTATGGAAGGTTTAGATAAAGTGTATAGGATAAAATGTACGACGTTCAGGAAGATCCTTAACCTTGTCAAGATCAAAGGTTGAAAGGTAAAGGATGAATGTAAAGAGGATAATGGATATGAATGATAGGATGGATGAAACTTGCCCCCAAGTGTAGAGTGCAAGAGGAATATGGAAGATAGGATATGGATAGGGATAAATGAAAATGGAAGGTAGTATATGCATGATAGGAAGATGGAGGGAGGACTCAAGCATCAAGTTTCATGGCTAATATCCCTTGAATATGTGCTCTAATAAACCATGGAAATTGGAATTGGATTCATAAATGTTGATAGAATAATGGCATGATGGAAGAAGATAAGGACTTATGCAAAGGTTTGGATTAAAGGAGGATAATGGTGGATGGATGTTGGATAATGAATAGGAGGTTGGAATACTTGTTGATGGTTAGATGGAAAGGATGGCAAGATCAACATTGGCACACACCTTGAAGGGTGGTGGAGTGATGGAGGAAAAATGGATTTAGAAGGTGATAGGTTTTTAGATGGAAGATTGGAGGAAGCTTTTAGATTAGAAAATTTGGATTCCAATTTAGATTTTATTGCTTCTATGAGAATTTTAGGAATCCACATAGCTTTTGACTTCGATTTTTGCTTTGTGGGCCTTTGAAATTTTTCTTTTTGATTTATGGGCCTTTGTGGCCTTTGAAATTTTTATTTTTGCTTTGTGGGCCTTTGTGGCCTTTGAATTTTATTTTTTTGATTTATGGGCCTTTGTGGCCTTTGAAATTTTTCTTTTTGATTTATGGGCCTTTGTGGCCTTTGAATTTTTTTCTTTTGACTTTGTATCAGATTTTATTTTATTTTTGCATGTCTCTTCGAGGAGACATGTTGATCCTTTCATATATGTGGATTTTGACATGGAAGCTTTTGAAATTTGGCACCCAAATTGCTTCCAAGAGCAATGGGATAGGTGGATGGAGATGAATTATATGGAGGTATTATGGATGGGTAAATGTAGGTAGAACTTTGAGAGGGCATCAAGGATGTGTGCCTTTGTTGTTTTTGATGAATAGGACATGGAGGGATGGAGGGCCCCAATATAGATGGAAGGGTTGATGAACTAGGGTTTGGATGATAAGGACCAAGGATAGATGGGAGGTTTTATGGACTAGGATAAGGACCTAGGATAGATGGAAGGTTTTTTGGACTAGGATAAATACCTAGGATAGATGGAAGGTTTGATGGACTAGGATACTTAGGTTTATTTTGATGGAATTTGGACTTCAATGGGTACCAATGTCTTGAGCATGAGGTGTATAACCAAGGCCATAATAATATGGATTTTCTTGGATATAAAAGGGGTTCTAGGATACCTTGTTCATGAAGGCCTAATCCTTTTCCTTTGTAGTGCATACTTTGACACATTTGTTTGCCAATGGGATATGTATTATTTATGAAACAAGACACAAGTCCATCATGAGGTGGATGTGGTATGGAAGGAATAACAAGATCTTGGATTAAACCACCTTGGATAAAAGTGAGGGAACTCATTTGATAGGGAAGGGGCTCATGGATAGCTTAAATAGGGGTGATAGACTCTTGTGGAGGATTGTGATCATGAAGGGAATTAGGATGGGTGATAGGATCGTGACATGGGGATGATGGGGTACTTTGATCTTGACTTGGAAAAGGATCATGAGGTGTAGGAGATGGAGGAGCTTTCTCTTTATTAGGTATGGAATCATCATGAAGTGGTATGAAAGGAATATCTCTATCGCGAGAAGGATGAACATCATCATGGAATGAAAGGGTATCCTTGAATGGAGGTATATCTTGATCTTGATGAGGAAGGGGATCTTGAGATTTTGTGGAAAGAATATCTTGATTATAAGATGGTAGGACATCATTGGATATGATAGAAGAACTATCAAGTTCTTGGGGTGAAATAGAATCATGAGATGGTATGGATTCATCAGATGAGGTGGAAGGAGGACTTGAAAGGATACTTTTCTCTTGAGATGGAAGGGGATCATCTTGGATGAAACAAAAAGAGATAAGGGGATCATCATGAGGTTATTGAGAGATGGGATCTTGGTCAAAGATTGGAGGCGATTGGAGATTTTTGGTATCATTGGATGGAGTGGAAAGAATACTTTGATCTTGATGTGCAAGGGAGTCTATGCTAGCATGATTTGGACTAAGAGATTGACATGACTCATTGGATGTAGATGGTATGATGGGAGAGGATGGTTGGATACATTAATTAATTTGGGTGAAAGAATCATGAGGTTTATTTTGAATTATGGGGGATGAAGATAGATGCATGACATGGTAGGATTGCTCAATATTATTTGTGTTTGAGGAATTAGATTTGGGCTTCTCATTTAACCTTTGCAAAAATTCAAAAAAAGAGAACTTGGATGATGTAGTTTTTGGTGGTGATAAAGGATTTTCATGGGATGATTGCATCACTTCATTCAAATGTTCGTATTCTAGTTGTTTTTCAAGCTCTTTCAAATGATGGCCAAAATATTCAATCCTTTGGTTTCATTCATAAGTCAGGGATGAATATGGAGGATAGTGATTAGACATGTTTGGTTGATGGTTTTAGGGATATTTTTAGGATGTTGTAGGATGATTAAGCATTTTGTTTGGTTGAGATTTGTTTTAAACACACACACAAAACACAAGCAGATATAACGTTTTTTAGTTTGTTTTTGAAAAAGTTGGATTTTAAGATGAAAACAATCATGCAGAATCCTAGGGTTGGTAATGACACTATTTTTTGGGTTCCCACTTGGATTTCTCTAGCCGCGCCTATTGAGAGGGGATGACCTACGAACTTGGTAGCATTGGCTCCCCTCCATGACACTCACTTCTTGCACATACCTAGTTCTGAATTCCCTAAGACCACAAGGATTTCAAGCAATTTTTCATCTCTATAATGAATCGTGAAAGTGTGGGACAACTTCAAAGGTCCGACCTCCTATGCCAACAAATAGAAGGATTTTGGTTTCTAAAGCGAGAGGTGTCTAGTAAGGGATCCGTGAACAAAGAGCATGTTTGTAATAGCCTGAGAACTGGGAGGCCCACTCCCACTCTCATCACCAACAAGTCTCGGTAGATCAAGGGTCTCATGGCTCGGCTTCGAAAGATGCTAGCCACTCCTTGGGGTAAAAATTTTGTTCTCCACCCTTTGATATAGCCCATCAGAAAACATGCTCAAGGTTAAACCTTGAGGTGAAGAAATCCCCAGGGAAGCCTCTCCTAATAAAAATGAGACCAATGTGTATTTCTCGTCACCTAGGATCACACAAGTGCACAAGGGGAGAGGATACATACACACTAGCTCGGGTAACACAAAATGTGCAAGCACACCAAACACGAAAACCAAGGTTCCTTTTAAGCACCAATTGAAATGTTATCTAATCTAAAAAGACAATTGGTTTCAAAAAATCAAGTCTTCGAGAAACATCCTGCACCCACATCATTAGTAGTTTTGATTTCAAATCTTCATCAAACGTATGTTTATGTTTTTCACCTTTCAATCTCTGACATGCAATAGAAAAAACAATGATTAGCCACAAAATCCCCAATTAAGTTATGAAGGAAAAAGACATTAATCTAAATTAAAAATTAATCTAAAATTAAAAACTAATCTAAGTTAAAAGTTAATCTAGATTAAAAACTAATCTAAATTAAAAAAACCTAATTAAAAACTAATCTAAAATTAAAAGTTAATCTAAATTAAGAATTAATCAAAAATTAAAACTAGTCTAAATTAAAAGTTAATTTAAATTAAAAGCTAATCTAAATTAAAAGTTAATTTAAACTAAAAGCTAATCTAAATTAAAAACTAATCTAAATAAGAAATTAATCTAAAATTAAAAATTAATCTAAATTAAAATTAAATTAAATCTACATTCTAAATTAAATCTAAATTCTAAATTAAATCTAAATTAGAAATTAAATGTACATTAAAAAGCTAAGTCTAAATTAGAAATTAGATCTAAATTAAAGACTAAAAGCTAAATCTAAATTAAAAATTAAAAGCTAAATTAAAAGTAAAAGCTAAATTAAAAGTTAAAATCTAAATTAAAACCTAAAAATGAAATTAAAAGTTAAAAGTTAAATCTAACTTAAAAATTTAAATCTAAATGAAATTAAGAGATCTAATTCTAACCGAAATTCGAAAAATAAAAAATCCATATTCTAAAATCTAAATTTAATCTAAATTAAACTAACAAAATTAACGAAAACTACATTAATTTAAAATTAATCTAATTAGATCAAATCTAAATTAAACTAAATCTATAAAAATTAAATCAAATCTAATTTAATTTAAAATTAAAATTAATCTAATCCTATCTAATTTTAGAAACTAAAGAAAATAAAAACGCATACAGTCGTTGTGATTGCAGAATTAAATGACATGATTGTGGAATTAAATGATATGATTGTAGAATTGTAAAAAATGGAATTTTGTTGTGATTGGACGATTTGTTTCATAATGAAATGTGGAATTAAATGACATGATTGTAGAATGCTAAAAAATGGAATTTTGTTGTGATTGGAGGATTTATTTCATAATGAAATGTCATAATTGCATGATATGTTTAGAATAATTTCAACTGTTAAGACAGTAGAAATTTTAGATAATTACAACAGCAGGTGTAAAAAAATTTGCCTGCAAAAGTCTTGCCATCAGATTTAGAGTTCTTGATCAAAGTTTGTTCAAAATGAAAGCAATCTACAACCTTTTCACAATAATTTTTTAAAGCACTAATCCCAGATTTCAAGCAGTTTCTCATCAAATTTAAATTTCAGCATAAGCACTTTACCTGCTCACTTTGTCTGCTTCATTTATCAAATTACAATCATGCATGGACAAGTATTTTTTTTCATTCATGAGTTCTTGAAATGTATGATATTTTTTGGTTGGAATACATTTGAACTTATCTACAGAAACACTTGGGCAATAGAATGCCTTGAAGAAAACGTATTCAATAGTGATTATTGAAATTGCTTCAATATTTTAGCAGAAGGAAATTTGGCATGCAGAGATATTCAATATTACATCACAATGGCATGAGAAAGCTATAGATCAAAGCCAACATTACTTAAAGAAAGTTTAAGGGCCAAATTCTAATAGAATACCATGATTTCAAATCAACAAAGTAATATTAATAAAGGGTGCATGTAATGGTTGTGATGCATTTAAACAACTTGGGTTTAGTTGTCTATATTCATTGAAATGAAAATTCAACACATAGATTAAGTCTATTAACACCTGCAAATAACAACATCAAGATCCACATTAAATCATTCAAATGCAGATAGAATAAGTCTATTAACATATGCAAATTGTTTAGGTCGGGTTCACCATTTTGTATATGCTGAAAATTGAAAAATTAATTGAAACTATAAATCCAAGTCAACTTTTCAACATAACATTAATGAAACATTTCTAAATGAAAAAACATGTAAAATAAAACTAAACTATGAAAACTAAAAACATGAGCATTCAAAAGAAATCAAACTCCATTGTTATTCTTTCCACAATATCTTGTCTTTGCTCTCTTTGAGATTTTTGCAGCAAAAGCACAAGAAGCTATGTAGAATCAGATGTGATCAGAATGAGATTGGAGTTCCTCACTAAAAAGTGACAAAAAAGCATGCTTTTATAGATGTCCTCGTTGGAAAGATCCAAACTTTGAGAAGAATGTGGGATAAAAGAATGAGATGGTGAAATGATAATTATCTCATATTTTTAAATTAAATATAATTTGTGATATGAATTTATTAAGTGATATGAATAAGATGAAATGATGGATTAATGGAAATATGATTTAATTTATGATTATGTATAAAACGTGCAATGATGTATGATTATGGATTAATGATTAATGAAATGGATGAATTAATGATTAATGAAATGGATGAATTGACGATTTATGAAATGGTTAAATGATTTATGAATATGGTGATGAAATGATAAATATTTATGAAGTGAAGTATGCAAATGGATAAATAATGATTTAAATGATTTAATGATTTTATGGAATATATAAATGAATAAAGATTAGTGTGATATGAATGCAAATGATATTTTAGTGATTAATGTATAAATGATAAATGATTATGCAAATGGGTAATGATTATGAATAAATGCTTATAAATACTTATAATATTTTAATGGTTTTATGAATATGGAGATATGATTATGCAGATGATTAAATGAAATATGCAATGGATAGAAATGATTATGAGGACATTTTTATGCATCTACACCTTGCCTAAATGTATGTGGGATGCACTAGCATCTAGTCCAAAGACCTCTAGATTATACTGTCAAGTTCTTTTGTGCTATTAATTTATAGTTTTACTTTCTACTTGTTAATTTTATTATTTCATTTTTGTAAACCAACAAGAATTTAGTTCTCTTATAGTGCTTTATCTTATCTAGAAAATTATAATCTTTCAGATTTAAAACACATTAAAATTAATTAGCATAATCTATTATGTTTAATAAATTGGTTATAGATTAGGTTCCTTTTACCATAAGGGCTAGTTAATCTTAGTGTAGTGTCCATTGAGATCATTTAACAAGAGAAACTACTCTTTCTTTTGTTAAGTCAAACTGCATACACTACACTAACAAACTCAAGAAATTTTCAAATTGGGATAATGAGGTCCTAAGGAAGTAGAATCTTATCCATCCCCCTAGCAATTGGAATTTTTAAAGAGCTAATAGTTAAAGTAGATTGATAAAAGGCGAGATGGAAATCTCTCTCTCACCCATTTATTAAACTTAATTTTGATGGGACCTCTAAGGAATAATATTGGGTCTTCATGAACTAGTTGTGTGTTTAGAAGCAATCAAAGAAAAAAATGTCGTAATGACTTTAAAAAAGTTTGCAAATGGAACTCATAATGACATAAAAGCTTAATCTCTTTTTTTAAGATTCTCAATTACATTAAAAAAGGATAAATTTTCAAAAATTCATGTTAAAGATGACTCAATGATTATTATAAATGCATTAAAAGAGATTGAATAATATTTTATTGTTATGAATGCTTTAAAACAAAAAGTTTCGTAGGGCTACAAGCAAACTAACAAATTCGCCAATTGATCATAAAGAGGATTATGTTGAACTAAATCAGCATCTAGTTGCCCAATTTTTGCTCCTTAAAAAGTTAGAAGAAGAAGATAAATTGAATATTTTTGCCTCCTAAATAATTCTCCTTTTACAAAATATATTGACTTTTAGGGATCGCTTATGATTACCTATGGTACGCATGTGGTTTTCAAACAATTGTTCTAAAAAAGAGGAATCAATTATTATTACATGAGCAAATTAATGGAGAATTACTAATTGTAAATGGTTACTCACCTAATTACCGCCACATCACTACACTTTTGTATACTCAAGATCCTTTAATCTATTTAAGTTGGTTAGTAAATTTAGGTAAAAGGGTGTTTATTTATGTGGCCTATTTAGGGACAAATTTTAGATCTGAGTTAAACCCATCTCACAAGAGCTTGAATGGCTATTTATATTCAATGCATGAGTATTTTATGGTAATCCAATGTACTATAGTTAAAATGAATTATGTTCTAAATTTTTCTTTTTTATTCTTCCATAAAAATGGGAGTCAAAGCAATTGGGCTTTTATAAATGAAAAATTGGATTTTGTGTTTTTCTTTAACTTCAAGTTGGTTGAACAAGTAATCAATTTTTTGTGGGTAAAATCTTTTTTCTAGACTACCCTCATCAATTAAATTATACTAAATTAGTTTTGTGTTCCTCTCAAATTTTATGGACTTGATCCAAAGCAAGGATTTTCTACATCTATTGGGTTTTAGGTACATTCAATCTTTGAGGAGTTAGTTCAAAAATTTGTTAAAGAATATGATATCGGTCTTGGTATAGTGCCTATTGGTGGTATTTTTTCTCATCGCCAACTAATTGATTTCGAGCTAGATAGATGTTCTTACAATACAATGGATAGTGTACTAAAACTCAACAAGAGAAATAAATTCTAAGTTGTCTTGATGGCTCACACAAAGGAACTTGGAAGCTACATGGGTAGAAAGTGTGAGGAGATGTTTAGTGCCCTGTGCTTCTTGCTTCATCAAGCACCTAAAGACTAGTTTTCAACCCCTTATATTGTCCATTTCGCCCCATGTACATCTAAAATTGAAATGCCACCAAATGAGGAAGAACTACCAAATCTTGACTTTTCTCTAAGGATAATGTTTGATTAGTGTAATATTTTTTCTTATTTTTGCTATTGTAATATCCTCTTGTACTATATTTTCTACAATTATCAATATTTAATAGGTGGTGTACCACCTTTTATCGATAAAAAATGTTAACTATAATATTAAATAGTTTGATGGATAAATATTATTTTTAATATCAATTTTAAAACTGGTCTAGATGTATATTATGATTATGTTCTTTATTTCATATGATTATGAATTGAACTGTAACTATGAATGTTATATTATTATGAGGATAGGGCATTCTCATGTATGCATTTGTCTAGAATTCTTGTGTTATATGAAATGTGTTTTCATGAACATGTGATTGAGTTACTTATTGTACAATAGTCCTTAGGAAATATAGTCTCATGGAGATATTTGATGTGTAAATTAAATGTGAAAGATTGCAAGTTAAACAATGGGAAGATAACTGAGGGTTGCTAGGCATTATTTCACCATCTCACTTCACCCCTAAAGTAATGAGAAATTTATCCTCTGTCAATTGAAAGGAAGCTAGGTAAAACTATTAAGCTTCCTACTTAACTTGAAAGATGAGAAACACTAAATAGGAGAATGTATATCAATTTTAGAAAGAATAATCAAACATGCAACACAAGTCCAAATCACACAATACAAGGTATACCTTGGGAAATCCTTTTTGTAAAATCCAACATCAAAAGAATATTGAATATATTATCTTAAACATTGAGATTACAATATAATATCCTCTTGTACTATATTTTTTATAGTTATTAATATTTTATAGGTGGTCTACCACCTTTTATCAATAAAAATATTAAATAGGATGATGGATAAATATTATTTTTAATATCAATTTTTATATTTGTCTAGATGTAGATGTAGATTATGTTCTTTATTTCATGTGATTATGAATTGAATTGCAACTATGAATGTGATACAAATTATGATGATAGGGTGTTCTCATGTATGCATTTATCTAGGAATCTTAAGTTATGTGAAATGCGCTTTCATGAACATGTGATCAAGTTACTTATTGTATACTAGTCCTTAGGAAATATATTCCCATGGAGATATTTGATGTGTAACTTAAGTGTAGGATTAAAGTTAAACAATGGGAAGATAATGGAGGGTTACTAGGAATCAATTCACCATCTCACTTCACCCCTAGAGTAATGAGACATTTATCCCGTGTAAATTGAAAGGAAGCTAGGTAAAACTATGAAGCTTCCTACTCAACTTGAAAGATGAGAAAAACTAAATAAGAGAATGTCTATAAATTTAGAAAGAATAATCAACATGCAACATAGTCCAAATCACATAATACAAGGTATACCTTGGGAAATCCATTTTTGGAAAACCCAACATCAAAGGAACATTGAATGCAATATCTTCAACATTGATATTATAATATAATATTATAGAAGTAGCCCCTTCAATCAAAACCTTCAACCTATATTTGTAAATTTTTTGGCAACATAACCCTTGTAGAATATAATTGCATAATACCTCCATCCCAAGAAGCTAATATATGCATAATTCTAAAACTAGAAATGATGGGTGGTTTTTGTTGGGACTCAATATTTTTGCCTCAAATATTTTCATTTTCCCTCTTAGTTTGCTCATTTAGGTTCCTTTTTCCTCTATTTATAATTGATATGAAAAATATTTGTGTGGGCCTTCATTTCCATGTTTTGCTTAAGTATGAACCCCTTATGGATGCTATTAGAGAAAATAATCTACTCAACTCTATGAAAATTTGAAGTATGAGGAGTTTTCTAAGTCTTTCATGTGCTTAGTTAGGGTTGTGAACTTTCAAGGTTTACTTTAGTTTCATACCTTTCACTTGCTTCCTGACATCGCTACCTATTTGTCTTAATTTTTTATTTCCATGGTATCAAATTTCTTCCTCCACTAATACCATTCCCATCATGTCTCGAATCCCTCATCAATTTCACTAAAATTCCTAAGTCTTTTATTTTTTTACAAATCATCAAATTTCCTCTTCTAAATGTACCTCTTTCGTATTTTCCTTGTTGTCATGGTCTTTGATAAAAAAATCCTTGTGTTTCTAACTAGGGAGTTAGACCATCCCTAACCAAGATACCTCATTTAGTTCTTTTGTAAGTCCTAGTCTCTAAATTTTTTCATTAAGTATTTGTAAGAGTTGGGGTTGTAGAATTACCTTCTCATGTGTATCCCTTTCATACCTACCTCAATTCCTTGAAACCTCACCGATTATGTCCCTAACCAAGATACCTCATTTAGTTCTTCCGCAAGTCCTAGTCTCTAACTTTTTTCATTAGTTGTCAGAGTCAGGGTTGTAGATTTACCTTCTCTTTTGTATCCCTTCATACCTTCCTCAACTCCTTGAAACCTCACTAATATATTTTCTTTTCCTTTCAAAGTTTAAAGTTTCCCTTCCACTCCACCTTGGTACTTGTCATGAGGTATCCCCAAACTTTGATCCATGAAAATATACACCATATTTTCTCATTGGAGTTAGACCTTAAACCTTCCTTCATTACCCATACCTCTATATCATTAGTTACTCTCCACCTCCAACTCTTGACACCCTGTTTAAAGGTATAAGATATGGATTCTTCTTGAATCTCAGCAGTTTAAAAATCCCCCATTTTTTCAACTTCTTTCCAACTCATTATAGTGCCCCAAAAAAGTCACATGGTCATTGAAAAAGGTCTAGGTACACTAGGAAAGTATTGGAAATTGACAAGGACATCGTTTCACCATATGAAGAATTTTCTACTTGGTTTTGGCCTGAATTTAAGGTAGTTTTCAATAAAGGAAGTCAATAAATGGTTAAGGTTTCACCTAAAAAATGATTTTTCCTTGCACCTACCCGCAATCATTCAATTGACTATTTTTTTCCCTAACTCACAACACATGTTAAATTAAATACTACTACAACCATGGTGATATTAATGTAGGTGGTTGAAGTGGTAGGGATCATATTTTTGTACCATTCTCAAGGGTAATGATGAGAATGGCTCAAGTTGGCCATTAATGCTCAACACTTACCTTTACAATCATTTGATGTAAATTGATCGACTAACTTGATGAATATTTTATATTGTAGGTGGATTTGAAGAAAATAAGGAAGGTAAAGTGTAAAACGACACACCTAAGTTAATTAATGTAGCCACTAGGGTTTTAAATCCTAATGTATTCATGTCATGCTCTATATGATTCACGGTGGATTTTGTAGACCTATTTTATCTTTGACACTCAAACACCCCTACATAATCAAGTGAGGTGATAGAGATTAGAATGATGAATATTATTAGCCTATTTGAACTACCTTGTAAATCTCAATGATGCTAAGTTCAAGTGTAGACATCAAATACAATGATGAAAATGGTTTGAGTGATCCTTGCAATACGCTTTTACTACATTTTCTCAATCCATCCTAGTTTAAGACTAGATATCTATATTTATGGGAATTTTCTTATTTTTAAGGATTGGTCATTCTATTTTTTATATAATGAAAGTGCAACAAGTATTCTATAGTTTCAAATTTGTTAGTTCATTCATTGATAAAGTAGCATAGTCTAGAAGTTTTAGAGAGGTAACTATTGAAGCTGATATTTATGATCTACTATCTCCTTAACTATTTGTAGATGTGTTAGAGGGTTATAGTTTAAGAGGTGTTATAGGATTCTATTTCTTTTCTAATTTCCTTCAACACATTTGTTGGTGTGATTGTAATATAAATTTGACAATTATCGCAATAATTTAATTCATCACAAATTTATGTGTAATGATCTCTTTATGTTATATATGAATATTTGCAATACTAAAGAAGGATTATTAAGTAGACTTGATTTCTTGTATCACACCTCTATTTTATTTTTTTCTCTTTCTATTCTTAATGGTTGAATGTGAGTTTGTGATCTAATAAGACACTCGTCTCAAATATTTTGACCCTTCACCCATATTTAAAACAAAAAAATGTTCACATGTAATCATAGAAAGTAGATTATGATCAATATATATTTCTCATGGTTTAGTGACATAATATAAGGATAATATTAGGCAAAATATAACCTTTATATTCTTAGATAATCATGTTTATCATATCCATACTTTTCTAATGTATATAAAACTTTCAATGAAACTAGCTCAAGAGCTTATAATACCATAATTATCTAAGAATACAAGTAAAAAGTATTGAATCATCTTTTAAAGAGGTCTTTGTAGCTAGTAAATATTGACTTAGTGATAGAAACATGGGTCAAGTATGCAATTTAGGATAGTTTTGTAGCATCGTAAATTGTCACCCTTGACAATTTCACACTAGATTTTTCTCCCTCCTATGTGCATGGACCTAAATGTACACCTAATTTTCTAAATTAAGCATTTTGTGGCTCATTTAAACATTTATCAAGGAATCAAATGTACAAAATCAAAGTAGAAATTTAATATTTTGCTCTAAAAACTTTACACCCCACAAAATAGGGTTTGGACAAGGGCAACCTGGGTGACTTTGCCCCATATTTTGGATCTAATTTCTAATATGTCAGAGTGGACATTTTATTATTTAAATTTCAAATTTCAAATGTCGGCTATTAGAATTTGATTTTTGGGAATCATAATTATTGTGTATAAATACCTAGTCATTTCACCATTTCAAAAAAGGGGGGTAGAATAAGAAAGAATTGGAAATCAAGAGAAGTATCAAGCAATTATTATCAATTCAAGAGAAACCAAGAGAAATATCATTGCAACATTTCATTGTAAAAGCTTCATGTTGAGTTTTATGTGAGTTTTCTCATGTTTTCACATACATTTTGTTTGTGAGGACTAACCCTTGCAGGACTTTAAAGCAATCCAAGACAAATTGAAATCAATCCTTGATGATATTTGTATGACTTCAGTCATTCAAGGAATCCAATTTGAGTTTTGAGTTGCATCCAATTGTTGATTAATCATTTTTTTGTCATTTAGCCTCTATCCCTCAAAAGGATAAGCTATCTTTCATCAAATTTTCCATTGTGGAAGTGGAAACATTGGAACATGAGGTTTGATCGAGGCAAGCTCCTATGTGGCATAACCCTTCCTCTCTCTTTGAATGTGAAGGTTCCAGATTTGAAGAATATTGAAGGAAGATTGAAGACCTTTTCATCATTGTTGCATTGAAACCCTACAACTTGACAAGATACATAAACTAAGTTATCTTAGCACCCAATAAAGATCTGATAGTGAGATTTGAAAGGAAGAAGCCTCTAATTAGATACCCAAGGACTATGAAGATAGATTACAAATTTAGTTACTTAGTCATAGGCACCCTTGGCGACCGAGTCTTGCAAATTCAACTCCAAATTTATATGATAGGTGCACATATGTTTGCCTAGTCTATTTCTGAACACCAAATTTGTCTGTCATTTTCTAGATTTGTTGTTTTCACATCATATTAATTCACATAGAGGATGTGTCTAACTCCTCTATTACATAGTTTCAAGGAAACATAGAATGATATGTAAATATTGCAAACAAATATGCTGCAATACCTCTCTCACCACTAGTCTCCAAAGCTCTCCCAAGTTCTTCACACTCAACCATGTGAATACAAACATCCAAGAAGAAGAAAAATACCAAAGAGAGAACCTAAAAAATCAAACCATATCCATGTTCCAAACTAACATGTACCAAGATGTGTAAAGTAATATTTCCTTCACCATTCCCATACTAAAAGTATATCAATATCTAACATTAAAATCAAATGAGAATATGCCAATAATAGATGTAAACCTCTCATACTAAAGGTAGATCAAACCAAAAAACCATTCCCATGATAAAGTGAATATTCCCAAAGCCACATACCATTTCATGTACCTCTCCAAATAAGTCCTCAAAACTAGATCCATAGCTCAAGACCAAAACAAGGAGAACAACAAAATTCATATAACCATGCATCTTCTTCTTAACAATTCTTCAAAAAATTTATATTCAAGACTAGCTCATATGAGAATACAAGACACAAAATAAAGAATACATCTGATATTCAAGTGAACAATAATTCTTAGATCATTCACCTATCGAGTAGAACAAGAGTGAGATACAAGATTGTATTGTGCACACAACACCAAGAAATGAAAGCTAATAGTAAAGGGAAATATTCTCTTTAGGTCCATAATGGATTCACATCCATAACTAGGTGTAGGATCCTCAATAGTTTTACTAAAATTATCATCAAAGAGTAACCATCTCAACACATAATCCCAAAAAATAAGAGATCTCTTTGCCTCACACAAGTCTTTCTAGTATCCATGAGCATACACAATTAATTCATGCTGACTTTAAATACAACCATTCAAAATCATGAAGCTCCAAGAAAATTATTAATACTCAAAACCAAAGAGAACCAAACAAGACCATTTTCAAAGTTCCAACCATAAAATCAAGAATCTAAACATGACATCATGATCTAACATCTCCTCAAAGGAATATCATATAATTGAATGAATATATCATGGTCTCAATAGAACATATATTATGCCAAAACTTTAATCTACAATCAAGAGTACATCATGACATAATAACAACCATACTCTAAACCAAGAAATAACATCTCCAATCACATGAAGATAAACATCCATCATCCAATGATAAATCTAAATCACCACCAAAGCTCCCATTGAACCATGTAATCAATCTCTCCATGCATCATGATAACCATATCCTAACTAAAGAACCTTCATGGCCCCAACACAATAAAAGAAATCAACACCATGAGCTTCCAAAAGGTAAATTCAAACCACAATCTCGAAACCAAGAAGATCAAATCGCCACACATTATTTTTCAATAGAACCAAAGATGTCATTAAGCTCTCATTGTAATCTAAAGGCATAATCCAAGATCTCCTTATGACACCAACAACAGTTGTAAAATAGCATCCATATTCTAATGAAAGATTATCTATGGCTCACTGTACACATTTCAACAACAACTTAGAACCAAAATCTTGAAACAAATAAGATAGAAACACATTCTGTAAATACATAAAGCTCCCATAGAAATTAATACCAAGTTATACATAGAATCATGACCATTATTCTCATGTACCATAAACTACTATAGATTCTGTGTGATATTAAAATGGGGAATTATTAATGTAAATCCAACACACATGAATGAAACGTCTTACATGAAAGAGATTGAAATAACAAGACAATCTACTATATCTACTCTTTAAAATTGTTTCATTTCTCTCTAATCTTAAGGACCTTCAAATTCATGCATTCTCTTAGATTTATTTATGTGTTGCACATGAATTTATCAAATGGAAACCTAAGAAACAAGAAGATTTATGAAATACAAAGCTAAAAGCCTACATTAACATGTTTTTTATATTTTTCTAGGTATAAAAGGCTAAATGATGGATGAAATTATTGTTGTGTAAATGATGTAAAGATTATTGCTAATGGTTAGATGAAATTCTAAATTCAATGCTATGATTCTACAAAATAAATTTTATCATTATAACAATACTACAATGTAAATGCTTAAATGCAAACTAAAGATTCTAAGCCAATGCTCTCAAAATGCTCTATTGCTCTCAAATGATTTTTGCAGAGTAAGTTTGCTTGTAGATGTGTTATGAAATGCTAGAGAATGAGGCTGCATTTATAGGACTTCCAAAGCATATTGTGATGTGGCAAGATTCAACGGTTGAGATTATGATCCAGAGAGATCGACGGTGGAGGAAGAAGAAGTTAGAGAGAATCGTGGAGATGGTTCCCTTTAATAGAACACCTTGCCAAGTGTTTAAGAGAATCAAAGGGAGGAAGAAGCCACGTGTCTTCAAAGTTTGTTGCAGGTTGTCAATGGAAATTCCCATTTTACAAATTGGAAAATAGAAATATTTAAATTCATGTGAGACATGCTGAGGTGGCAGATGAGGTGGAAGGAAGTTAGAAGAAATATGTAGAAATGTGATAAAATTGAATTAAAAACTCAATTTTAATGAGAGGGAATTAATCAAATAAAACAAATTAGTTAGATTTGTTCATTTAATTAAATCAAGAAGGAAAATGATTTTAGATAAGAATAAATTAGAGAGTGAACTATATAAATAAATTTTGCAAATGATTTATAAGTAGAGGAATTAAAAGGGTTCATTAATCAAATAGCTTGTATTTAATTAATCGATTATCTTGACCGATTTTAGGTGTATACATTTTTCCCCTCTTTGAAGTGATGTGTTTACACATTGCTTCAAAGAAAAATTTGTAGATATGCCCCAGACACTGATTTTTAGCTGATGACGGATATATGCCCCAGATAAATCGATGAATTTTTTGGATTTTTTTTTAATTTTATTGATAATTTTACTGATTTTGATGATATTGAAATTTTCCGCATGTGTCAATGATTTATCTCCCGAAAATGATAGTGAAATTTGCCCCAGTTGAGGAATTGATTAATTTTTCCCCTTTGAAAAAATAAAATAAAACAATGTCACTTAATTACCTGCCTTAATTACCCTTTTAATAGGTAAAAAGTGAAAAAGAAACTCATTTGTGCATTGTGAATTTGAAATTTTGAGAGATTGAGAAACTTTGAGCACTTGGAGCAAAATAATGATTCCTATTTAGACACATCGATTTGAGCGCGTGCGATGACACAACCACTCAGTAGCGTATGGACCTCCGGTACGCAATTCTAGAAACCTCCTTTTTGAATTTCGAAATGATTTTCTCACTTTTTTGAAATTTAAAATTTTGTGTTCACATGTTTTAGCACATCCATAGGATAGTATAGCGCATAGATTGATAGTTTTAGCTCATGCGTGACTCGATGTAGCGCATAGATGAAGAATTTTAGTGCATAGGATGGTTAGGGTAGAATCAACATAATTTTGCGCATCCATGTAATGTAGTAGCGCATCAATGAATTAGCGCATGTATGAATTGTTATGGCGCATAGAAGACCTTTTCTAGCGCATCCATGTTTTAGCACATAGAAGTGCTGTTATGGCGCATCCATGCTAGAATTGAGGATTTTTTATATTTCTCCTTGTGTTAAATGTTTTTCGATCACGTCAGCCTTTGAGTTGATATTGATTGATGATGTTGATAGATTAGATGATGATCGATCTCATGATAGTTGAGATTTGATGATTGATTGATGATGATTGACCTCATGATAGGTGGGGATCAATGATATATTGATTGAAGATTGACCCCATGATAGGCGAGGTGCATTGATAGATTGTTTGATTGACCTCATGATAGGCGAGGTGCATTTATAGATTATTTGATTGACCTCATGATAGGTGAGGCGCATTGATAGATTGATCGGCTAATTGATTGAAAAAATTAGTGATTTTGTGATGTGCTATGATGATAGGAGAGTGATTTAGGAGTCCTCATGTCTCGGGAGCACTTCCAAAGGACCTAGGATCTTATTCCCCACTTGAGTTAGGTTGAGAGGGATTTGATTGAGAGATGCAGGTTATAATATTTGATTGATATGCCCCAGGTTAGGATTAACAGGGCATTATTGACAGCTTTAACAGAGCGGTGGCATAGCGACCACAACACCTTTCACCTGGCTACCAATGAGATGATCGTGATGCTAGAGGATGTATATCGGATTTTACGGATTCCCATGGTAAGAGATATAGTTGTTTATGATCAGGCCGAGCAGGGAGGCACAAATGCTTCAAACGGAGGATCTTTCACGATGATCAGATCAATGGGTATGAGTTACCATGGCAGGAGATGTATGAGAGTTATGCCCCCTTACCTTTTGTACTTGTTGGTTTCGTTGGTGGTTTCTTATGTCCTGACCACAAGTCGAAGGGACTATCTATTGGTTGGGGTCGGACACTAGAGCAGATGATTCTATAGGGGACCCGATATGCTTGGGGTGCATGCATGTTGGGACATTTATATCATGAACTTCATCAAGTAGTCTATCCTGGAGCTGCCAGTTTATCAGTTGGGGTGACATTATTGCATATATGGGAAAGGGAGCATATAGCTATTACCTGACTAGATGCAAATAGATATTGGCCACTTGGGAGACCTTATGTGTATGGATATTGAGGCCTAGTTGTCTAGCATAAGCTGGGAAAATTGGAGTAATGGCGTTGAGTGCTTGATGATCTGGATATAGTGACATGGCAGCCGTACTTGGACTATGAGCAATGGGAAGAGCACCATCTAGAGATGCCCTACATATGCACAACCAGATTAGATGGACATGGTTTTTTATTGAGAGGTTTATTTTAGGCAGGGTGCATTGATAGTATGGTAGGGTGCAAGGCATGCCCCAGGGAGTGGCTATGTACAATCAGAGGAACCGGGATATACCAGAGTGGGGACCCCTCTTGTCAAGAGTATTACAAATTATAGGTTGTGATGTGGGACTACCATCCTAAGATTACAAATGTCATTGTGTCAAAGGACTATGCTCACTACTTTTTCACACATCCCTTTCCCAGGCTATCCAGCCTCGATGAGCCAGTGCCAGCCTTGGACGATGATGAGGAGAGGGAACCTCGACGAAGGAGAGGAAAAGGTGATGGAGATGAGGAGGAGAGAGAGGAGGGTGGGGATGGAGGAGGGGATGACGGTGGGGGTGGAGGAGGTGGAGATGGTGGTGGTGGAGGAGCAACATTTGATGTGAGAGATGTCATGATACCTCATTAGAGGAGATCTTTGGTGGCTACAACACAACAGTGTGTGCAGATTGGGGTGCCCTCACAGTAGCAACAGATGCAGATAGCTACCTTACAAGTGCAGGTAGAGACATTGCAAGGATAGCTGGCCCAGGTGTAGGCATTGCTCACATAGGCACAAGGATAGTTACAGGGACATGCACAGGCACTAGCACAAGCACAAGCATAGGTTGCCACCCTGACGACCGAGAGGGATGTTGTGAGATAGTGGTATGAGTAGGAAGAGGTTGTGGTCGAGAGACTATAGAGAGTGGGTGAGGACACATCTACAATAGACTATCTCTGAGAGCTTCGTCATACTGCCTAGAAGGAAGAGTACTACAAAGGGAGATATCATGAGGTAGTGCCTGCTGAGCAGCGGGTTAGTTTTTCTTAATCTCGATTAGGTCAGACTCAGTCGAGGACCACCAATAGGGGTGTGACACAACCATTTCCGAGGGGTCCACCAGGCGGAGCTCTAGGGGTAGGTCCATCAGCTACGAGAGGTTTAGCAAGAGTATCAATGAGGCCCATGATATCTGCAGGGAGCACCACAGAGCCCCATGGTCCCACTTGATGTACTGTTGAGACATTGTATACACCGATTTGAGGCATTGATGATATTGCCACATTTTTGATACTGTATCTCTTCATATTTGTTGGACATCCTCGTACACTTGACATTATGATTATGAGATTTATATGATATGCAGTTAAAATGATTGATCTATATGATGTTTATGTGCATTTATGATGGATTCTTATATGATGGATGCATTTACTTATTATGATCTATATGTTATGTGATGATTTATATGCCTATGTGATAGTGATGTATGAATGCGATGATGATTCTATATGTTTTTATGCTATAATTCTCATCTGATGCTCGTATGTTGTTTATTTGATTATGCAATGATGATATGATCCTATGATGCTTTATGAATGATGGACAATACTTTTATTATGATGTACGAGATGGATGCAATTATGAAAATGATATGGGATGTCATGTGTTTTTGTATTTTTCAAATGCATATAGGACCTAATGTATGAATGAATAACCGATGGTATGGATGGATGAATGAGAAATGTTTTATCGCATGAAATGCACAAATATGATCTAATACATGGGTGAATGGTTTATGATATGATGATGAATGTAAATGTAAGAATCATGATAATTCTTTGCGAATAAATAGATATTTTCAAAAGTGAATGTATGATAAATGTATAAATGGATGGTTTATGATTTCTAATGTATGAATGCGTGACTATATGATTCATAATGCATATGGATGATGGTATATTAATGAAATAGGATGTAATTTATTTTTGTATTTTTTGATGCAAATATTATGATGCAATAAATGGATGGATAGATGATATGTAAAATGTGTGAGGAATGTGTGGATGAATGATTATGCAACTATATGAGGATGGTTATGCAACTATATGTGAATGGTTATGCAACCATATGAGGATGGTCATGCAACCATATGAGGATGGTTATGCTTTTGTTAATGTCAAGTATGCTCAATCCATTTAATGATAGAGATAACATCATTTGAAAAATGTTTCAGCCTTGGAAAAATCTTGAAATACAGATGAAAAATTAATATGAATGCAATCTAATCTACCATGCAAAACTAAAATGCAAGGATGCCATTATGTTGTCATGCTTTTTATCATCATTGAGCCTTTATTATGTTCAAAGTTAGTACAAACATAGATGGTATATTTAGACCATGATGAACTGAGTACAACTTCCATTGAGGTTTGATAGTATAAGATAACACAAGCATCTAGGTATAATTGGACCGAGATGACCTGAGCATCATTTGTGTAAATAGGAAAGAGTTAATCATTTTCCCATGCAAATTCAGAATGTCATCAATGATACTTTGTAGAGCATGTCTCGTGACAATTTGCACAGTAGTAATGATTGACTCATAGACAACAGACAAAGAATATATCATTCTCCTTCCTAGTCCCTCTAGTTCAGAACATCATCGAGGTACTCCAGAGAAATGATAACAACAATCGAGATACAACAATTGAACATGCATGCTATAGTGATCCAACCATGATTCAAAGGATCATCCAATGAGATTCGATTTGTTTTGACTTGATGTTGATTTGGATGGTTGATTGTTTAACTGATTGATGTTCGATGTTTAGTTTGACATTTAGGGTGATTGATGTTTTCGTCGGGTTGCCTTGTTGTTTGTTGCTTTTTTTTTTAAGCTCAAAGATTTATTTGCCCCCAGTGTGTTCAAGATTTTGTCCCCAATGAGAAAAAAAACCAATTATTATGGATATGCACAATGAAAACCAAGCCAAGGTGGGACAAGACCGCAACAACCAGATGTGTTCATGAAGCTCATTTGAAGATAGGCATGTATGCACAATGATAGCAAAAGAAGACAACCAACACATGTTCCAAATAGATGGAGAAGTTGAATCATCACAAATAGCGCCTGGTTCCAGGTTTCACCACTTGATTTTATTGCACTTTTTCAAATTTTATGATTTTTTTGTTGTTACCAAGACACCTGTTTACCAAGTTTTCATCAAGGCAACGATTTTTTTGATTTTTCACTTTTTTTGTATTTGTGATCTTTTTGATTTTTTTGTATTTTTGCTTTATTTTTTATTTTTTTTTGTTTTTACCAAGGCACTTGTTTGCTAGGTTTTCACTAGGGTAACCATTTTTTCAAGATATATATATATATATATATATATTTTTTGGATTTCTTAGGAATTTTTCTAATTTTTTCAAGACTTTTAAAACACAATGGTTGAATTATGTGTAGAAATTTTTGAGATGGAGGTTGTTCATAGGTTCCTCAAATAGATCCCCTTCAAGTGTGGATAGTTGATATGCTCTTGATCCATAAAATGATACAATGACAAAGGGGCCTAGCCAATGCAGTTCAAACTTGCCTTTCTTTTCTTTGTCTTGCTGATTGTGCGGGTTTTCTTTCAGTACCAAATCACTGAGCTGAAATGTTCTTGGCTTGACCTTGTGGTTATAAATTCTTGACATTCTCTATTGATATGATTTTAGGTGATCCACTACAAGCTGACGATGTTCATCTAACAGTTCCAACTCTTGTAACCTAGATACGTGGTAGTCTTCATCTGAGATGATGCCTTTCAGTGACACACGAAATGATGGTATCTCAACCTCAATAGGTAAAATGGCATTTGATCCATAGATGTGGGCATATGGTGTGGCTCTTGTTAGGGTGTGGATACTAGTGCAGTATGCCCACAAAGTAGGGTTCAATTGAATATGCCAGTCACACCCAACATTGTTGATGGTTTTCTTTAGGATCTTTAGGATAGTTTTGTTTGAGGCCTCCGCTTGTCCGTTCCCTTTAGGATAGTATAGTGTAGAAACTGATGTTGGATATGAAACCTTTCACAAAGTTCTTGAACATCTTGATTCTTGAAAGGTCTACCATTGTCGGTGATAATGCATTGAGCAATGCCATACCTACAGATGATGTAATTTAGAATGAAGGATGCAATCTGTTTACCAGTGATGGTAGTTAAAGGAACAACTTCAATCCACTTCGTGAAATACTCAATAGTCGTGATTATGAATTTGTGCCCTTTGGAAGAAGATAGATGAATTTTTCCCACAAGGTCAAGTCCCCATTGATAAAAGGGACAAGTTGATGTAAATGGTTGGAGTTCTTATGCCGGTGCATGTATGAGGTTACCATGGATCTGACAATTCTTGCATTTCTTGATAAACTGGAAAGAATCCTTCTTCATATTCAACCAGTAATACCCCAAATAGAGGAGTTTATTTGCTAAGGTAAGACCACTTGAATGTGTTCCATAGATACCCTCATGAAATTCTTGTAAGGTTGTTTTAGAATCGTCTCATTCTAGACATCAAAGGAGAGTTCCATCAAGACCTCATTGATAAATTACATCCGCAATAAGGGTGTGTCAGGCGGCTTGACAGATGAAGTTTCATTTTTGGTTTCGTGATAGGTCAGGTGGGAGGGTGTTATCTCTTAAATAGGCGTAGATCTTCCCATAGATTGAGGCATCAACTTCAGCTAGGTGGCATATGAGTTGGGACTCAGGATCGTCATAGGTAGGGGTAAACACTTGTTCCACCATGAACTCATAACAACTTCGTTTATCTAGCATTTGTAGTAGAGAAGCAATAGTAGCCATAGCGTCAAAAACTTTGCTGTCCATTCTTGGGATTTGATCAAATTTGATGGTGAAAAATTATTTCTTAAAGTCATCAATCATTCTTTTGTAGGGCATTAGTTTGTCATCCTTTGTCTGATAGTCATCATTGACTTGATTTATGACCATTTGAGAATCTCCGTAGACTTGCAACTCTGTGATTTTCCATTCTACGGATATTTTTATGTCAATGATGAGTGCTTCATACTCCACATGTTGTTGGTACAGGGGAACATCAGTCTATATGATTTTGGAATTATATGCCCTTGGGGAGTGACAAATAAAATTCTCGCTCCCGATCCATGTTGAGTGTATGATCCATCGAAGTATAACATCCATTGTTTTGCTATTAGGGTAAGAACATAAACATCTAGAAACTCAATGTGTAGAGGATGATCATCATGTAATGGTTCTTTAGCTAGTTGATATGTGATGGCTTGACCCTTGATGGCTTTCCTATTGACATACTGGATGTCAAACTCACTCAGTAGCATTACCCACTTTACCAACCTTCCTGTTAAATTTTCCTTGTTGAGCAAATATTTCAATGGATCAATTTTGGCTATTAAATTGATGGTATGAGTTAGCATATAATGTCATAATTGTTGAGTGGTGAACACTAATACCAGAAAAGCTTTCTTAATGGATGTGTAATTAATTTCATAGCCATTTAATGTTCCACTGATATAATATATCACCCTTTCTTTTCCCATTGAATCTTCCTGCGCTAGAAAAGCTCCCAATGATGTCTCAGTTGTTGCTATGTATAGTAAGAGTGGTTTTCCTTCTGTTGGTGGTACTAAGATAGGTGGAATCATTAGATATTGTTTCAGTTGGTTGAAAGTAGCTTCACATTTCTCATCCCATTTAAAGGAAACATTTTTGTGTAGCAAGTGAATGAAAGGATGGGTCTTGTCTGCCAGTTATGAGATGAATCTTTAGATAGAATAAAATCTTCCTTGGAGTGATCTTAGCTAACTGGTTTTTTTTGGAGGCAGAATTTCCATGATTTCCTTGAATTTCGTGGGATCAACCTCAATGCCCTTTTCTGAAACTATATATCCCATGAGTTTTGCAGATGTCACCCCAAATACACATTTCTTTGGATTGAGTCATACATTGAATTTTTCCAAGCTAGTGAAGATTTTGTCTAGGATCTCTAGGTGTCCTTCTCTGGTGTATGATTTTTCCAAAAAATCATCTACATAGTCTTCCATAAATGTGTGCATCATATCATGGAAGATTGTCGTCATGGCTCGTTGATAAGTAGCTCCCACATTCTTCAACCCAAAGGGCATGCCATTCCAATAAAATGTACCCCAAGGGCATGTGAACATTATTTTATTTTGATCCTCAAGTGCGATCTTAATTTGGTTATATCCCAAAAATCCATCCATGAGTGACAACATGGCATGTCCTATTGTTAGGTCCACGATGATGTCTATGTTGGGTAGCAAAAAATAATCTTTCGGGAAAGCTTTATTGAGATCTCTGAAATCTGTGCAAATCCAGATACTATTGTCAGGTTTTGAAACTGGTACAATTTTGGAGATCCACTTAGCATAATCAATAGGTCTGATGAACCCTACATCCAATAGCTTCTTCAATTTTGCTTTCACCAAGAGGGAAATATGGAGATGCATTTTCCTTAACCTCTGCTTCATTGATTTTACTCTTGGGGTTAAGGATAGATGATACATTATTAAATTTGGATCCATCCCTGGCATGTCTGCATAGGACCAAGAAAAGTTGATTTGTCGCTCCTCAAAGAATTTGGTGAAGCCTGGTTTTTCTTGTTCTGTCAAAGATGCTGCTAAATGTAGAGTCTTCACTGTTTCTATTATGCCAATGTTGATGGATTGAGTGGGCTCAATCAATACTTTTTATCTCTCTTGGAAATGTTCAAGGAGAGAGTCAAATCTCTCATCCTTCGGTGCCTTAGAGAGGTTTTCACCATTGGATGCGCTCTTTATTTTTACTTTTTTCTTGATCTAATATTGCCATAGAATGGTTTTCACCATTAGATCGATTTTTTGTATTATTCATTTTGTAGCTAAGAGATTTGACAGTCCCCTGACTGGAAGCTTCATTATGAGATTCAATGGTGGAACAAGTTTCAGGGTTGTTAGCACAGAGGAATTTGATGATGGCATCATTGTTTGAAAAGACAAGGATGTCGAGAGGCTTGGTTTGGTCCCAGTCGATAAGTTCAGGATGTACTAAAGGTAGGGAATTGTCATATTGGTTTAAGTCAAAGGTCGTGAGAGTCCTAATAGCGACTTCATCTTCAAGAAATCCTATAGCAAGGTCAAGGTTTATGATGTAACTCTCCTCTGAATGATCCGTCTCACTAGGAGTCTGATCATCTTCACTTGAGCCATCGATAGGTCATGATCCAAATTCAAGTGGTCTTGACTCCGAACTTTGTCCCTCCTTATGTATGGGTGCATACTTTTGTATCACATTAATTCCCTTATCATGACAAGACTCTTCAAATAATGAATCCCACTCATATTCATTTGAGTCAGTTTCATAATCATTATTGGCTTGCAGTTGTACGATTCATTCAAAAAATTTCTTGGTGGCCTCTTCTTTTGTTTCCTCTTTATATCCTAGTCTTGTCTTGTATTTTGGATTGGTTAAGATGGGTTGTATCGGTTCCACAATGCATTCTTTTCTCTTTCTGATTGGTCCTTGTCCTTCGTATCCCATTTTTTCCAAGATTGAAAACTCTTTGCCATACTAGGCTATTTTTACATTAGTTGTTGCTACTTGAGATTCAGTTTCATCCTTGTAAATCTAGTTTAGAATATCTTTATCATTGGATTCCTCAGCCTGACTGCTTGATTTTATAAATCTACCCTCAAAGAGTGTGACAGGTTGTGAGGACTGTTGTGTTGAGGTTGATGGTTGACCATAGGACTTCAAAGAAGATAATTGCGAAAGACATAGGGATTGCTCAATAGAATATTCACCCACGCCTTTATCTTTGACTTGGACCTTTTTCTCAAATTGTTTGGACAAAGTGTTGAGCTGGGCTTCATGATTAGTGGATGCAGAAGGGCTAGCTTCTTCCTTTTTCTCAAGTTTTTTAGACAAGGAACTTGGATGGCTTTCTTCATTTGAGGACGTGGCAAGAAATTTTGACAAGGAATTTGATTGGTTTGAATCACCTGGGGTGGTAGATGGGGAAGCAAGAGCTTCTCTGTTATGGGGTACAAAGACATCCTGGACTGACTTGAGGGTGTTGCAATACTAAGGACTATTGGAATCGGCTAGAATGGTGATTTCTTGTCCATTGTAAGGGAATTTCAAACATTGATGGTAGGTCGAAGGAACTGCCTGCATCTCATGGATCCAAGGATGACCCAAGAGTATATTATATGTTAAGTCTTTGTCCAAAACTTGGTAGATTACATCTTTTTGAATCGGCTCCACCTGAATTGGCAACACAATTAGTCCCTTTGAAGCTCTTTCTTCGCCATCATAGGATTTGATGGTGATATTTTTTCTTGAATCTATTGCATTCTCAGAGAATCCCAGTGCACAAACAAGCTTTAAAGTACATATATTGAGACTGCCTCCTCCATCTATTAGAACATGCTTGACTCAACTTTTATGTATCAAGACTTCAATGTGGAGTGTTGTGTTATGGGGATGAGTGAGAGATATGTCATCATTTTCTGAAAAGGATAAACAATGAGGTGCAACCAAATGTCCCACCATGGCTTGAAATGTGCAAACTTACAAACTTGGGGGTATCGTTGTGTCCACTAGGGCCTTTTCCAAAATTTCCTTGTGAGCGAGTGAAATCTTGAGGAGTTCCAATATATATATTTGTGCTGGGATCTTTTGAAGTTGATCAACAATGTTGTATTGATGTGACGAGGCAGTGGGTGTTTTGGAGGTTCTTCCTTTTAAAACATATTTGGATTGTGCTCTCGTGGTTGCATTTACGGGCACACTGTCTTGTTTCCCTTTGATTTTAATGACATTAATTTGGTTCTCCATTGTAGCCATGTCTTGTTTGATGTTATGGACTTGATTGGAGGTGATGTTAGTGTCATTGATTTGTTTTTTTAGCTATGATGGTGTCTTGTCCATGTTGATTTAGAGCATCATTAATTGGATTGTTGGCTGCAACAATGTCTTGAGTGTCATTGATCTTAATGTCATTTGTTTGATCTTCAATGGTTGAAATATGAAAAATGGTAGTATCATGAATATAATTTACATTTTTCCCTTTGTTGTTTGTTGTAGAGGATTCCCCTTTGTCATAATTTGGTAAGGGATTCTTGAATGCACCATGATCAGTGTTTGTTTGGGGTCCTTCTATTTGTATGATGTTATGGTCGATCAAGTCTTGTACCTTGTGCTTTAATTACATACAGTTGTTTGTTTGATGGCCTTTGCACCGATGAAATTCACAATAATGAGCATCATTCCACCATGACAATTTCACTTTTGGCTCAAAACCTCGGGTGTTTGGTGATAAGATTTTACGCAAGGAGTTCTTTCAATGTCGATTCTAGCGATTGATGCAAAGGTGTAAATTTCCTATGATTTGATGGAGTTTGATATGGTGGTGGTCGAGATGGAGCATTGTTTTGGTTATTGTTCTAATTGGTGTTTTGATTAGTTTTTTGATTGGTTTTGGTGGTAGCTGATGTCAGATTAAATATTAGTTTTATATTATGTGTTTCGGTTGACACATCATTACCAGTATTCTTGTATCTTTTCTAAAACTTGGGTTTATCATTGTTGGAGGAGTTTGATGAGTTGTTTTCCTTGTAAATTTTCAAAATTCCTCTCTTGACCAAATCTTCTTCAATTTTGATTCTATTTTCAATCAATTTTTCAATGGTTGGTGGACAGTGCAATTCAAGCCTATAACTCATATCATCATTTAAATTTTCAATGAACACTTCCATTTTTTCTTTTTTTGGTAAAGCATGAGGATATCTTGCAAATAATCTTCTCCACCTTTGTAAAAATACAAGAAAGGATTCACCCTTTTTCTATTTTACATTGCAAAGATCCTTCATTGTGATCTCATGTTGAATGTTATAAGAGTATTGGGTAATAAAATTGTTGACCAATTCTTCAAAGGATTTGATTCCTGGGGGTAATTGCAAAAACCATTGCATACATTGTCCTCCCAAACTTTGTGGGAACAATCTCATCAAGTACGTTTCCTCATGTGCAAATTTGAGGCTCATGGTTCAAAATTCCTTTATATGATCTATAGGATCTGTTTTACCATTGTATTCATCGTATTTAGGGAGTTCACAATGTTTGGGAAATGGAATCATGTTCACACTTTGATCAAAAGGATATGGACATATATCTTGTATTGAGTACCTTTTTGTGGTTCCCTTTTGCATGTCAAGAAGTTGTTGTTGAAGATTTTGCATTTGATTGGTTAGGGTAGCTACTGGATCTATGGTTGGGGGATTAGTTTTAATCTTTTTGGGTTCTCCTTTCAATTAATTTACATCAAAATCATCAGGTAATTTTATAGCTTGTTTATCCAAAATCAAAAGTTATTTTTCTCCATCTTTTCTAGGAATTTGTGGAAATTTAGGTCTTGTTGAGCTTGTTGGACGTCTTCCTTATTTATTTCCTTAGTTTCAGGTGTATGGAATCTATGAAATGGGTTCTCCTCAGCTTCAACCATGGTGTTTTGGGTCTCAAGTTCTTTTTCTTTACATTTCTATATTTGGGATCTTGTTTGAATGAGCATACAAGTGATGAAAATGTACTAATCTTTGATCGTTGTTTAGGAGTGCCAAGAGGACTAAGTTAAGTACACTTATACAACGTTTGTTTCAAGATGAAGGATGATAAATCCTAATAAAGGATGATGAATCCCGATGGTGAAACTCAGCTGCTAATCAAAGACATGTGTGATGATGTGGAAATTTTAGATGTTTGATCAAAGCTTAGGTAGAGAATTTTCACTTGTAAATGCTAGTTTCAACAAGTTTAAGACTTTGGTATGACTGGGGAATGATTCTGGTTTGAAAAGGATCCTAATCAGTGAGTTTAAAATTCAAACAAACAGTGAATTTATCTCTTTGGTTTAATATTTTTTTCTGGATGTGCCAGAACAATGCACATATGCGCTAAGAAATTTCCTGGATGTGCTAAAAGATGGTCGGTATGCATTACAGAATGGAACCAATGTATTAAAACAGGGTGTGTATGCACCAGAACAACCAATCAATGTGCTAGAATATGGAAGCTATGCACCAAAACAGTTAATGGATGTGCTGAAATATGGAAGGTATGTGCCAAAATAGTCAATGGATGTGCTAGAGAAAGCATTATATGTGCTAGAACAATAAATGGATGTGCTGGTCTGGAAAATTGTTCTTTGTTTTTGGTAGTTTGATTAATTTTTCTGGTTTTCTGGCAGGGAATTTGATTGTTTGATTGGATGTTCTTCTAAATCAATGATTGTACATTTTTGTGTGTGATGTTTTTTTTTGAAAGTTGTTTTAAAACACATATGTAAGACACATCAAACAAGTACAATCCTAAGGCTGTGTAGGACAGTATTTAGTGGATTCCCACTTGGATTTTTAGTCCAGTTGTACTTACTTTTGGTGAATGAATAGAAGCTTGACCATGCTGGCTCCCCTCCACGACACTCACTTCTCGGGTCAACCAAGCTTTAGTCCTCATAAATCTCCCATGATGGATTTATCATTTCTACCAAAAGCCACAAGAATATGGGACGACTTCAGAGGTTATACCTCTTGCACCAACAAATAGAAAAGGGATTTTGGTTTACTATAACAAAGGGTTCTAGTATAGTTATTATGTTCGTGGGGGATCATCCATACAACAAGAGACCATTGTTTCCCTTCTTGTTGGAACAATCCTTGTGATACTTGAACTTTCCCCAAGTACCCACACTTATATCCCGAGTGGAAGTCGCTTGGATTTAGTGTGTTCTCGGTTGGGTCGTTCCCTTGGGTTGATTACCTCTTTTCCCACCAAGGCAGGCCTTTTAAAGATTAAATGCAATAAAATGAAAAGAATGGGTCTGGATTTTTGATCACCTAGTTAAGAGGAGAGCATATGCCTACCACTCCACAAACACAACAAACAGTGTTCGTTTTCCCCTAATTAAGCTATGTTCCTAACTTAATCAAAATAAACAACAATAAATCCCTATAATCAAATGTTAGTAGTCTCAAATTTGAAGTCTTTGACAACGTTTATTAGTTTTTGCAGAGTCTCTGACAACATTTAAAATTACTGCAAAACAAAAAACATTGGTTAATCCTCTGAATTTTGAATTTCTGTAAAGTAAAATAGATGCGCCATAACAATGGATCAATTGCTATATTATTGCATAGATGTGCTATAGTATTGCATAGATGCACTATAGAAAGTAATGTGTGCACTAAAACAACTTATGCATGTGCTAAAAGAAATTATGAATGCACCAAAAGACCCCCTGTATGCGCCAGAAGATAGTATTGATGCGCTGGACAAAAGAATGTATGTGCCAGAACAGTGCTTGGATGCACTAGAGAATATTTCACATGCACTGAAAAAACTCACGGTTGCGCTAAAAATTTTCACGTCGGAACTTGTAAAACACACTTTTCTAGAAAACGTTAAAAATAGGGGTCAAGCCCCATGATGGGTGCCATTTTATGTGTGGTATTAAAATGGGAAATTATTAACGTAAATCCAACACACATCAATTAAACATCTTACATGAAAGAGATTGAAATAACAAGACAATCTGCTATACCTACTCTTCAAAATTGTTTCATTGCTCTCTAATCTTAAGGACCTTTAAATTCATGCATGCTCTCAGATTTATTTATGTGTTGCACATGAATTTATTAGATGACAACCTAAGAAATGAGAATATTTATGAAATGCAAAGCTAAATGCCTACATTAACATGTTTTTTGTATTTTCTTGGATATAAAAGGCTAAATGATGGATGAAATTACTGCTGTGTAAATGATGTAAAGATATTGCTAATGGTGAGATACAATTCTAAATGTAATGCTATGATTCTACAAAATAAATTTTGTCATTATAACAATACTACAATGTAAATGCTTAAATGCAAACTAAATATTCTAAGCCAATGCTCTCAAAATGCTCTATTGCTCTCAAATGATTTATGTAGAGTAAGTTTGCTTGTAGATGTGTTATGAAATTCTAGAGAATGAGGCTGCATTTATAGGATTTCCAAGGCATATTGTGATGTGGCAGGATTCAATGGTCGAGATTATGACCTAGAGAGATCGACGACGGAGGAAGACGAAGTTAGAGAGAATCATGGAGATGGTTCCCTTTAATAGAACACCTTGCCAAGTGTTTAAGAGAATCAAAGGGAGGAAGAAGCCATGTGTCTTCAAAGTTTGTTGTAGGTTGTTGATGGAAATTCCCATTTTACAAATTGAAAAATAGAAATATTTAAATTCATGTGACACATGTTGAGGTGGAAGATGAGGTGGAAGGAGGTTAGAAGAAATATGTAGAAACGTGACAAAATTGAATTAAAAACTCAATTTTAATGAGAGGGAATTAATCAAATAAAAAAAATTAGTTAGATTTGTTCATTTAATTAAATCAAGAAGGAAAATGATTTTAGATAAGAAGAAATTAGAGAGTGAACTATATAAATAAATTTTTTAATTTATTTATAAGTAGAGGAATTAAGAGGGTTCATTAATCAAATAGCTTGTATTTAATTAATCAATTATCTTGACCTATTTTAGGTGTATATAGATTCAAATGAACAACTATATCAGACACTCCCAATAATAGTTTATCACTGCAATAAACGTACCAATGTAATAATGATGACCAAGAACATGACATACCAAATAGAGTCCACATTAGAAAAATTTACAAGATCTACACATATGCAACATCTCAAAGGATTAATACATAATCAATTATCCAATCTCAAATAATTGAAAAATATATTCAAGCCCACATCAATAACATGAAGAATAGAGATAATCAGGTATAATATACATATATTTCCAAGACTCAAACACCAGGATCAACACTAGACCTAATTTTCCAAAAAACCCACATAAGAGTAAGCATAGATCAATAAGATCCCTCCAAGAAGCTATGCAAACTTGTAATTGTCTTCATCTAGAACATACTAAATACAATCTTATCATAAATGTATATACCACATATTTTTGTTAACATGTAAAACCTACAAAACCATCTTTGTAAATCTGAAATACATTTAAACATCTAGACATTCACATCAAACTTGCCATTTGAATAATGGAATAAGAACAGATCTACAAACCTACAATTGAAAAATAATATAAAATTGGAATCCCAACTAGAAAACCAAGTTGTCTAGGAGATTATAACATATGAAACATATCAGGTCCATAACTTACAAAGAGGTTAGTGGATTATCTTCTAGTGCTTTCATGTAACCAAGGGCTAAAACCATGAATCCAACATAAGCACTCCATTCCATAGTCAAAATAGTATGTCTTTATCCATGTGACAAGGATGCCAAAAGTACCCATCCAACATGAATACCTTTTCACAACGCATGACCACAAGGTAAAGGAACAAAACCACCAAACAAGATGATACACACATATTGTCAAACAAGAGATCCAAGTTACCAAAACATAAACAACTCCATGAAGATCTACAATCATGAGATTCCAATGCCCAAAATAGATCACATTGACAATATCCATGACTTCCAATCTCATTTATTTGCAAAACAAAGTTAACTCATAGAACATTCATTGCATCCCATAAGCCTCTAAAAACCTTCACTTCCTTCTAATAGATTCTCACAAGCTTGCTAGGCTAAGAAATAAAAAATGAAGGAATACCTAGATCCAAATTAACCTTTAGCTCTGATACCAAATGTTAGAAAATTTCAATCTATATCCAAATAATAAAATAATTAATTAATTGGATGAGATGCAAGGCTTGTACTACTACAATATGAAAATGAGTGACCTTAATATGGAATTACCATGATTAGATTCATCTTCTTTATGATGCTAATATCAACTAACATAACATTCTTAATAACACCACCTTATGTGAACTTATAGAAATGAGAAATAAATCATACCATCACCATAAGAAAACATCAAAGAGGCACAAATCAACAACATAAAAGACACTGTGCATACCACATGATTTATGTGGAGAAACCCTTGTAGGAAAAACTCCACCAAGAAGAGCGGCTAAGTATACATTATCTTCAAATAAATGAGATTACAATGCATTCAATTCCATTCTCCTCATTTCCTCCAACGTGGAAGCACCTATGAACAACCTCTTTATGTCTCAACATATCCTTGTTCTGATAAAGTAACTCTACATTCAATTGTTCCTCATAATTTGTACATCCAAGGAGTTGATTTTATAAACTTGTAAAGAGGTATTAAGCACCAAACATGACACCCAAAGATGACTCTTCATTCCAAATGTCCCAACCCTTGGATTTCCTCCTTGAAATATGAAAGGACACCAGTTTTGCTTCTAATACATTCCCTCCAAATTGGGCACCCAAAATTGAAAATTAAACATTACACTAAATGCAACAAAAGACAAAATACCAAGAGACACCTATTTACTCTTTCCAAGTGTCCACTTGGAGAAGCCCAATAGTCACTCATTTTCCTCTTCCTTATATTTTACCATCCCATTCTAGGCGTCCACATGAGGGAAAACATAATTAAATATTTATGTCCACAAATTACCTTTACCGTTGCTAGTGAAACCCCTCATCTCTTATGGATGTATTACAAACAATGGTGAGAATATTTATATTACAAAATATTTTCCCGATACACCCTAAGTGCCTAGGGACACTTTCCAAGGATGTTGGAACCATGCAATATAACATAGGATTTACAAGGTATATGACACCTTAATCCTAACAATAACAAGGTTCGTGATATATTTTTTTTGTTAAATATTATATAGTAGGAGGTCAAATATTCAAGTTCCTTCTCTCACCCTTTTTTACAAGGTTCATTTAAAATTATGACTTATTTCTTGAATTGAGAAGTTGTACAAATGACTTATAAGGAATATTTGTATGCACATACAAAATTACACTACTTTGTAAAGGTGTATTTTTTATAGAAACCAACACCTTTATGCTAATTTTCAGTTTCATTATGTTAACAAATATTTACATTATCGAAGCCATCCATGATATGCTTGACAAAACTTTTATAAATTTACATGCTTGTGATATTGGAGAATCTAATACACTGTCAAATGGATAGAGTGTAAAGCAAGATCAAATTGGAGGCTAGAGGCACCCAAGGCTAGAGGTTTTTTTATCATCTCAAGCTAGCTTCTCACTCAGAGATGATACATTGCATGAGAAGCACCATTTCAAGGATTGTGTCCCTTCATGGAGCAAGGGGGGCTTGAATTTTGTTGAAATTTATTGCTTGTGGGTGTAGTTAATGTATCTACATTGGTTGAGGTTATTTTATACAACATAGGAGGGATTAGTTCCCATAACAGTAGAGGAGGGGTTTTGACACAGTCAAATGAGATGTGGACTCTCGAAAGAGAGTTGGTTCTCTCATTGTGCAACACAAGAGGAGGGATTTTTACACACTTGGAAAGATATGGATTCTCAAAATTGAATTATTCTATCATTGTGCATGGAGGATGAAAATATTTAATGTTTTCATACTGTATAGAGGTTTTGTAGGTTTGACAATCAAGAATTCATTATGGAGTCAATTTGGTGTTTCTAGGGTGATCGAGGAGAATTGGTGAAAGTGATTCATCAGTCTCTAGAAGGGTTGTTTTGTTTAGTCCTTATAATGTTCCATCCTTTGTTAAGATTGATGTAATGAGGGGGGAATGTTAGATTATAACATCTTTTTAGTATAGTATATAGTTTAGTATTAAATAAATAATGTTAGTTTTTTTTTTTTAATAAACAAAAGGCTAATTGCCTATATTATATATTATTTTTATTGTTAGTGAATACAAAATAGTTAACTTTTGGGAAGTTATTCCTATTAGGTAGTTGGTAGGAAAATTAAAGGATTTATAAAGCCAAATATTTATAAAATGCAAATCATCTAATTGAAATATGAAATCAATGAATAATAGTTTTTACTCTGAAAATATGGTGTTGTTTACTTATTTTCATTGTCTACTATTTTCAATATGTGGGAGCAAGGATTTATTTGGAGCTTTGAACTAGTTTCAAGGTCCATGAAGGACCCAAAAGCCTAAAATGGATAAAAAACCTTAAACACATAAATGAAATATCATAAAAATATGGAACGAGGATCTAAAAGGGATCAATAAATTAATAAATAAACATGAATGAGGCATTAAGATTCAAAACAAATTGAAAAATGAAGGAAAGAGGGGGTCCCTAATTCATTGAGTAAAAAGATGGGATGTGTATACAAGTCATAACAATAGGGAACATAAAAAAGAACCATTAGGTCACCATGAATCACCTCTAGGGGTTTAGAATAGATTTGAATGTGTTTTTTGTTAAACAGTGAAGTATGTTATTTACCTAGGAAGCACCATTTATATGTTGCTAATTTATTTTTTATTTTATATAAACCTATTATAAGATTGTGATGAAACATTTTATTAAGCCTTTCGATTTTTAAATGTACTAAAATTTTAATACCACAATTGTGTTTCTCTCTTAGTTACACAAAAGTCAATTTTATTTTAAAATATATTTGAAGATAAAGAGCCCTTTTTTAAAGTCCTTGTATGAAAATAGATTTATTGTGATCTTTAATAAACCAACTATCTTTAAGAAGGAATATTTTAAAATTTTATTTGTAAGTTGAGAATAGAAGAAAATATTTTGACAAACAATGTATCTCCAATAGATTCATTAGAAAGTTGTCTCCTAGATATAAATTTTCATTACACATTTTAATATCAAATAAAATATCATACATATAAGTCATATGTCTTGATACACCAATATTTAGGATCCATTCAATATTTGGTGAGCTAGTGAAAAAGTACAATATTTTTATTTTGATTTGATTTTTTTCTTTTAATCAGGGTTTTCATTCTTGAAGAATATTTTATTATTCTTATTTTTTAAGTAGAAATTTAAATCTCTATGTCCTACTTTACCATAATTATTATATTTTATTGTATGTATGTTTTTAATTCATTTAGATTAGTTTTAACAATGATCCAATGATTTCAAGTGGTTTTTATTTCCTTCTTTATTTATTTGAAATGGTTTGTCAAAATTTGACATCACTTTTTCTTCTTGCATAAGAAGAGCGTTGGAAGTATGAGTAGCTTGTGTGTTGTCATTGATATCAACAGTTCTACATTGTTGCATTGATGTTAATAAGTCTATGGAGATACTGTTGGAAGTCTATGTTGATGCTTTGATTGGTTGCATTATGTTGGCATTAGTAGTATCACTGATGTCAACCTCTAGTGTTGCTTTGATAAGCATATGTTGGTGCTTTTCAACCTCTTATGTGGTTGAGATGTTGTAGAGATGTTCTAGGTGATGAGTTTGTGTTTGTGGTGCTTGGTTTCCAAGTGCTTTTGAGAAAATTTGAAGAAAAAAGGAAATAGTGTGGTGAAGAGTGTTCAGTATAGCAGAGTGGTGTTCAATGTTTTTCTATGCATTTCTTCATGGTTGAAGATATGATTTTGACGTTCAAATATGTTGATCAGAGGTTTTCAGAGGTGTTATATCCAAAGTTTCAGGTTTTGAATCATTGTGCAGAGAAAGTCGTGTTCACTAGTGTGTGAATTGTATATACTAGTGTTGTTTGGGAGAAATGGTTTTGCTCCGCATTTCTTCACAATTTTGTTTTTGGTCTTGTGGATTTGAGGGTGTGCTTATATTTCTCATATCTATCTTTAGTCCAAGTTGTTTGAGTTTTGGTACTTCACAAGGTTGGATTCAGGTGTTGCAGTGTGTGGAAGGTTAACTGAGTGTGCAAAATGAATATGTTCTTGTTGTGTATGATGTTGTGAAGGAGGTGTTGGATTTTAGGGTGTTGATGGATATTCCAAATGGTGTTTAAGTGTTGTGTGTGGTATGTGAGTCATATTTGGATCATAGGAAGTGTGTAATTAATTGTTTAATGGTGTTAACACAAGTTCAACCAACCTTGGATATTTACACTAATTGCGGATATGCTTCGGTGTTTGTGGAAGCATGGTGTGGCATGCATGTATGTATTTGGGTCCGAGTTAAGGTATTTTGTGGTCTGCCTTGATTCCTTTCCATCATGGTAATGTTTTGGTGTTGACCTAATTTGAATTTGCACGATTGAGGTGCATAGCCGACCTTGTCAATTATTTTCAAGGTTGAAGATGGTATAAATAAATATTGAGTTGATGGAGAATTATGTTATGTTGTGTGTGATGCGAAGTGCAGAGATGCGAATTGCAAAGTGAAAAATATAGTGTGAGCTTTAATGTCCAAGACTATTGGAAGCAGTGCACAGAAGGTGTCTACATTCTACAAAGAGATTGTGAATGTGTTTGTGAAGTAGTGGTGGATCTTTCTGTACACATCTAAAAATGGTCACGGTTAACCAAACCTATTAATTAATTAAATATGAATTATTTAATTAATATTCTTAAGTCATCTACATATAAAGAAATTTAATTATTTATTTATATTGTTCATTTTTCCAACTCTTCTAGTTTAATTAAATAAATAAGTTTATTTAATTATTGCTATTTTCCTCTTAATTAAATAAATAGATTTCACAATTTATTTATATTAATTATCACAAGTTTAAATTCAAAATTTAAATGATATTCTTCATTTCACATTTAATTAAATATTTCCAATATTTAATTAAAGCGCTTTCTTTCTAAATTCTTTATTCTCTTCCACTTAATTAAATATTCTAAAAATATTTAATTAAAAACTTTCTTTTGCCATAATTAAATATTCTAAAAATATTTAATTAGAAAGCTTTCTTCTTTTCATATTTAATTAAGTATTTTTATATATTTAATTAAAGCGTTTTTTATCATCTCTCACACATAATTAAATATTATTTATTTAAATTATGGAAACTTCTGATTCTTTGTCACATGTAATTAAATAAATTTATTTATTTAATTATGGATTTTCCCTCAACTATCAACTAACTCTTCATAAATGAAGTGCACAAATGGCAACTTTCCTTCATTTTTGAATGGAAAAGGTTGTGTTTGAGGAAACATCTCCCATCTTTCTCTCAACCTTTCATCTTTTTCTCAACTTCTCGATCTCTCACCATTCATCTTAACAGGTTTGAATCTCAACCGTTGATCTTCGCCAATTGGATTTCTTGCCTTCAAAAATCTATAAATACAACCCTCTTATGAGTTGAAAAGGACCTCGAATCCTAGATTTCATACGTAGTTACTATAGCAGCATTCTAGCATCATAGCTTAAATCATATAGTCATGAACATGCATTTTCAATTAATCTCATTCTCCTAAGCTGCCATTTCAACAAGCTGTTGCTTACACAACTGAGAGCCAACATCTTTAATCAAATCCTTGGAGATAGAGGACAATGGGATGAATTTGAAGAAGCTACTGTCATTAGAGTTTGCATTTATGTTCTTTAATTAATTTTCTTTCAATATAATGTCTCCTTGGTGTGTTAGTTTACTGTTTAATTAATCCACATTTTCTAACAACACACTTTCTATTACTTCTAGATGGATTTCTCATTGTAACAATCTTCTTTCTTCTTTTTTCTAATCTGGTAGTGAGCCCTTCTTTTCTTTTGGGCAGTGAACCCTTTGGCAATGAGCCTATTGTATTCAGTGTTGCAATTACTTTATATTGTGAGGTAATTCTCACTATGGTTTTTCTCTTCCTAGGTTTTCCATGTAAATTTTGTGTTCTCATGTGTTTGGATGTGTTTGTATTACTATTTTTCATGTTTACATTCTACTAATGCATTATAAGAGTTTAATGATTGTTAAGGGTTTAAGGACTAATGCAGATTTGAATGTTAATGAGGGTTTGGATATTTTAATGTACAACTGATTCACCCCCCCTCTCAGTTGTCTTGTGCATTCAAAAAAGAGTAGATAGTATTGATAGATTAGGTAGATCATATTTATTCTAATATTTAGAGTTTGAGATAGAAATAAAAATTCTAAACTCTTCATAAATGCTCATTTGAACTATGAAATATAGAAGTTTATATTTAATGAGGTCACATTTGCAACCATCTAGTTAATATTTTTTCATGAAACTTTGATTATTATTTTTTATCACATTTTATGAGTCATAAAATGTTTTAGAAATAATTTAATTATTTCAAAAAGTCTTACACTTCATACATTGATTCTAATAACTTATATGCTTTACAAGGTAAATCTAGGTTACCAATATATAGGAGAAAACCATCTCTAACACTTGTTAAAAGAATCGATAAAGCCTCTTAAGATAATTTATAAAGTTTGGGTTAATATTTCTATTTAAAGGTTGTTTCTCCTTTCCATCAACAATGGTCCATGATACATTTCTTGTCATGAATTCGATTTTATTCTGATTTTTCAAATAAAATAATTGCTCTCATTTAACATATGATACGCCACATATGATACGCCACTTGTGAACATGTAGGCCATCATATTAAGGTTAATCTAATATTTTGAATTCTATTAGAAAAATGATTTACCAAAAAAACATAATGATATGTTAATTTTCTTTTAAAAAATATCACAATTAATTTGTTTTAAAAGTTATTAAAAGAATTATTTTAATTTAACATGAAGAAAATGCCTATTTTGATCTTAAATTAATTTTTTTGATTTAAGTTATACAATAATTGACTCAATTTCAATAAAAATTGAATTAATATTTATTATTAATAATTTTATTTATTGGTACGTAAATATTGATATTTCATTGATTTTGCAAAAAGTTACAACTACCAGAGACTACACCAAACCAACTACACCAGAGACTACACCGAACCAACTACCAACCCAGACCACCCAAAACAAGCTATGGGACTGACCATCCATGGCAGATACAATGAGACTGACCATCCATGGCGAATACCACCTACCACCCAAAACAGTGCCCAGGGCCTAACCCCAACTCAAACCAACCCAGAAATATATAGCAAATACTACATATTTGAGATTACAAACCAGACAGACGACATTATCATCCCAAAACAATAGGACCACAAACCACCACCTCATTCCATGATCACACCTTCATCCACCAACACCTCTCGAAAGCGCTCCTTCTAGTCTATGCTCGACACTGCTTCCAGGTATAAAAACACCTTTAGAAACTCCACCCCACATGCCACTCATTCTCTGTGAGTTTCGATATCCCTCCCCTTAACGTCCAGGAGGAAGTGATAACACTTCATAGTGATGTTGGACAAAAACACCCTGGCCAGGTCACGTGGATGAGGCATTCCAACACCTAGCTCTGCAATAATAATGACCCCTTCAACCCCACCCAGGAGGTTCGCCATGATCAATTTCCTAGCCATTAACAACACCATGGCCTTCGGGGCCGGGCTTATCCAGCACACTCTAAGGGTACACTCCTTAGGTGGCCGAGCCCACAACCCCATTAAGCTACACATTTCCCATGACCTTTCCCGTTTCCGTTCCCGTATTTGCGTTTGTCGTTTTCGTTCCGTTCATGTCCACAGTTTGGGGTCGTTTCAGTCATTGTTTTCAGCATTATACTGCTATGGAAGCTATAAAACCTGTTAAGACCTATAGAATTGGCCGCTGTCTGGAAAATTTCATTGGCGATTATGCAAATGAGCATGCCTTGTAATGTCTGGATGGATCTTTTCATTTCTGTCTCCTGTTCGAAAGAGTTTGATTTTTTAATCCCATATGCCTTGCGTGAGAAAGTGCAACGGACAAGGAAATTATAAAATCTGAATTCAATGCATATCTTGTCACATAACGCATGAAACTATGGTCAAAACATGTAGAAAAAATCTTTATTATTTTAAAAAAAACACTTCTAGAATGTTACTTGTAGTTTTTGAATTTTTAAGATTTTAATAATTACAAATAGTAAATTATTAATAATTAATATTATTAAAATTAAATAAATAAAACCTTTTAATTTTAATTTTTAAAAATAAGTTTATTAATTATTAAAAATAAATAAATATAACTTTTCAATTTTTATTTAAAATAAATAAATTTATTAATAATTAATATCTAATAAGAATTAGTTTTGGAAAAAGCAAGATAATAATAAAATAATCAACAATTATTAATTAAAATTATTAAATAATAATCAATAATAAATTATTGATTGTTAATTATTTAAACGTGTTTATAATTTTATTAGAAATCAATCATTTTGGATTTTGACAAACTTGACATACAAATGACAATTTGATGATTAAATCAAGGTATTACAATTGAGTTTCTAATTGTATATAACATAATAGACACTAAAACTAATTGAAAGATTGTTACGAGGGTAGTAAAAAACACAAACTAATCAACAATAAATAATTATTACATATAAAAAAATTAATTAAAAATCAATTTTAAATAACAATTCTAATTAAAATTATTAAATAATAATCAATGAATTGTTAATCTTATGTTCATAGGGAAAGTTTGAATTTGATAATGTTTTCTCTAGATAAAAAGCTTTCCCTCTTTTGTTCTATTTTTTCTTCTCTCTTTCTTTCCTCTTTTCCCTTAGTCTTTTGAAATTTATTTGTAGGTTGGATAGGGTAGGATTATATTGTTTCTCCCTAAAAGTGATCTTCATAAATATCTTTAACTAGAGATACACTTGGAATATCACCAATCCCCTTGCTATAACATCTCATTTCTCACTATGTGATTATTGCAAAGTTAACATTTAAAAAGAAAGACCTTTCAAGAGAGGAATAAAGTCCCTAATTCTTGAATTCTACTACCATATCATTTTGAAATACAAAATTTAGGCACTATGAGGGAATGTTTAATCTTTTTGAGTTTAGAAATACTTAAGTGTACAATTGATTGCATAGTTTAACTAGTTAAGCTAGGGGAAACTTTATTTTAATGATAGCCCCCTTAGTTTTTTAGGAGGGTTTTCTATAATTAATCAAGGTTATATAAAATGGAATCCTACCTTTTACCCTAGTGAACAAAATAGATATTGGGATATCATGGTCAACAATAAAAATTGCATATACATTGTGTAGCCATAAATTTTAAAGTGGATTTTTTATTGGTTGTTTCTTTTAAAATTTGTTCATCTTCACTTGCAAGAATATTTAACAATATCCAACATAAGGAGGAAGATTTGAGTAGGGTGCTAACAATTCAACTTGGTACTTCATCACTCCCAACAATTAATATGTTAATTTTGGTGCACATGGGGATTTTGAGCAACAATTTTGGGAACAATTTGAGAAGGAAAAGAATATAGAAGAAAGTAAGGGGTGCACATAAAATAAGAGATAATATAAATATATGTGCATATTTGAGAGATTGGAAATTCAATAAGTAATATAGGTACCTAAGTTAGGATAATCACAAAAAAATTGAAAGAGAAAGAGAAGGCCACGTGATAGAGGAGACAATGTTAAGACATGGACAAAAAATAAAAATAATGACACATGGAAATAAAGGAAGAGATCATAAATGATTCAATTCTCTATCCAATAATAGAGTCAGCATAGGGGTGTTGGATATTGTCAATTATTGTGTAGGAGAAAAATAATTAGCAAGAAGAGGAGACTTTAGATATAGGTTTTTATTCTCCTCAATTTGATTATATTTAATCCTCATGCATTTGAAGAGATAATATATAACATAGGAATCAAGAGGAGAAATATTAAGGGTAGGAAAGTGTGAAAGATAGGATTAAGGAAATATTTTTGTGGTGAATTGGAGAAATTAGTAACACAACAAGGAGAGAAGTAAGGCACTTCATTGATGTGAATGCTTTCCTTGCCATGAAAGTGTATATTTGGGATAAACAAGGTCAATTGCAAGAGGATATATGTTAGGTCATAAGCCTATTCCCATGTATGATCACCAATAATATATTGAATTTGTATAGATTTTATTTTTAGTTTAATGAAGAAATATGCACGTTGATGTATCAAAATTTGTTGCAAGTTTTTTTCTTTGCATGTGATATGTATATACACATATTTATTTGTGTATATGCATGCGTATGAGCTTATTATTCTTGTAGCCTCAAGTGGATATGGTTGATAGAAAATAGGCATTGTACTCCCTTGATTTGGCCCTAGAAACAATTAAATCTATGACCTCTAGAGGATGATCTCCCTCCCCCACATATTTGACATATACATCAAGAAGGGAGTGAGGAACACAAAAGGATAACACATTTCATTTAGAGGATTTTTAGGGGTAACCTTAAATCCCCTTTTATGCTAGATGATGTAGGGAAAAAAATTAGGAAAACCTAGACCCCCTGTGGTTAACCTACTCTTGACAAAATTCAAACCCTCAAAGTCTCTTTCAAACCCTACAACATTTAAATTTTTAGCTTCAACAAAACAACAAGAAGAAGAGTTGGCCCTCCTCTATCTAACCTATTACACTCTAAGTGTGTTTGAACTTTTAAACTCAATTAGGTACTTCCTAAGTAAGTACATCTTATGCTAGAGCTAGTTGACTTGTCCATGAAGAAATTATACCTTTGTGATCCATGGTTTTTTTCTTTTTGGAAACCATCTTTCTATTGGTGGTACTCTTGTGGGTGTGTCTATATTGAGAATGTCATATATCTCATGTTGTGAATGTATGTGCTTTTTAATGTTGATATACATCTTTTTGGTTGATTGATGTGATCTTGTGGTGGTGTATTGGTGGTTTTAATTGTTCATTATCTTTTGTTTGGTTTTGGTTGATGCTTTATCATACTATGATTCAACTAATCTCCGTGGATTATTCATGATTGATTTAGAATTCAACATCGTGATAAGGAAATAACCAAAGAAAAACATCAGAGGAGCATAAAATCAAGAATACAAAGAAAAGGGAATGAATGAGGAAAATTTGTGAAATTAAGAAATTGAACAAAGAAGAAGAAATCATATTTTTCAATTGAATAAAATCATGAAGCATCCATTCAATGCACATGAAAGAGAAGAATTTGGAGAAACAAAGGCAATTAATGCAAAATATTTGTGCAATAAGGAAATTTAATCTTAGAGTTGAAGGTCACTTTGTGGCTTGGTCCTTTGTAGATGCAAGTCTTCAAACCTCACTTACCTCTATATTTCGTACTCCTTTTGATTTTTGGTCATGCTCAAAAGTATGATAGGACTTATTTCAAGATGATTACTTGGCTATCATTGATGAAATTCAAGGACATAAAATAGAATAAGGTGTCACAAACATGTGAAACAAGGTACATGTGAAGGAAAAATATGACATGCTAGTGGGACTAGTGTAGTATAAATAATTGATTTATTTTTTTCAAATTAGATTTACCTTTTGTGATTGATTGGTTGGTAGATGGATTCATGTCATAGGAAATTTCCATACATATATTTACATTGTCATTAATTGAAAATATATGGCATGAGATCCAATTTAATAATGAATATTTTGTGAAAGGTTTGACTTTTGGGCATGAAAAATGTGAATTTAAATTTGGCAAACAATGTACCACAAAACAATCTAGTCCAAGGTGGCTAAATTTTTTGGATTGTACAATGAAAAATCTTGAGGTAGTTTGTAATGGTAGATTACTAATGGGTTTTGTGCACTAAATGGGTCACTAAGTATTTATGATGTATGTGAAAAATGATATAGAAAAGGTGAAGTTTTCAAATATGCACTTTTCTCCCTTCAATTACAAAGAAATTACCTTTTTCAAATTTGTTTCAAAATTTATCTTTCATATACATTGTTATATTATTCTACTTTGCCTTTTTAACCATTTATCTCTTGAAAAAATCTCCAAATTGATGGATTCACACTATTTTTTGTTATGTCAAGCCAATTAAGGTTGTTAATTTAATGACTTACAATAGAAACTTTCTTAGAAATTAGACTTGTCACTCCTTTTTAAGGACCGAATCCAAATGAATTATTATTCATTGACCTTCTAAATCCTCCTCGAATGAGAGATAATTGAATATGTTGTCTTAAATGAATGGGAATTAATATTTTTATACCAATACATAATAATTTACATAAACCCCCCCTCCCCCACACACACATGTGATTTTAGGTGAGAAAGGCAAAGGGGGTCAACAAGCCAATTTGAATTTAAGCAAGTTGAGTTCATAGTTACGAGGATGATCCCATGATCGTCGACTTGACCTAAGATAAAATAGGTGGAATAGATCATGATAAACATAGTTTAGGAATCAATAAATACATTATTATGGATAAGTAGATGGATAGATAGAGTGTATGGGAACATGAAATCAAGTGTTAATGAACATAAGATCAAATGTTAATGAACATAAGATCTTGTGCAGATAAAAGTGAGATGAAATCTATGACTTTAAATTTAAAATATGACATTTATCATAACAGATATATATCAAGACATTGTAAAAAATAAACACAAAATAAATAAATAAAATTATCATAAAACATTTTTCACCCTTATAATATATAAATGAATCATTTTTCATCCTTACAATCATATAAAAAATAAAACTTTTGAAATGATTAAAAATAATTATTTTTCATTCATTCAATTATATAAAATAATTAAATTAAAAAATTAAAAATTTAATTATTGTAATTATTTTTCGTCCTTTCAATTATATAAAAAAATAAGGCAAATTAAAAAATAAAATATTAAAATAGTTAAAAATAAAACTTAGTTCAGATTTGAATTTTACAAATACATCTATTGAAAATGAAAACATTAGTCTAATTCAGATTTGAAGCTTACAAATAAAGATCTACATTTTCTTTGAACGATAGTAAGAACTTAACCTTCTTCTTATAATCCCTTTTTCCATTGCTTCTTCTCATCCAGCGCATGTGGGATTAAAAATCCTTTTCATCAAACCATATTTTCTTTGTTGAGCAGCAGACCAACATTTCGCATAGCAGAGATTCTGCAGAGAGGATATTAAACCTTGCTCCTATATATACTGCAAAGCATGATCGCTTCCATAGTTGCCGAAGAAATCTTCAAGACGCTGTGGCCGATGCCAACAAAACGGAAAAATGGTAGAAACGGAACGGCGACGGAAAATGCAAAATGAGTCCACGGAAACAGGAAAAGTATAGAGTAAAAGGGCCCCACATGACCCAGCCACCTAAGCAGTCGAATGCTTAGAGTGTGCTGGTTAAGCCGGCCCGGCCTTTGGTAGTTCCAAATCCAACAAAGTTGCAACGAACCTCGACACAATTTCTACATTGGTGCAATACCACTCTATTGAAACCATGAATTCTTTCCTCAACACCAGCTCCACCGTGCCTAACACAAGAGGGTCTGAATCCTTGAAGATTGAGCGTAGTCTATTTTCCGTAATCTTGCCTAAGAAGCTTTTGAGTTGTTATTAGTCTGATGTGTGTCTCCATTTTCACCACCTTTCTTTCACTCGCTTAACCAGAATGAAACAAACGTTGCCCATACACCACTTTATAGCACCCATAAAACGAGCTGCATTAATGAAATTGTCACGTTATTCAGTCGCTTGGTACTGCCTGATGTCCTTGGATGATGCAAACACCACACAACCAATGCCTCACACCATCGCAGAGTAAAACCTCACTGTGTATATTCTTGACGTCCTGGTATCATGGACTATAAAAGGATCTTTCCTTTCCTTTCCTAATCTTTCGTATCGTGTTATATAGGAGATATACTGTTTTCTGACACCGGACAACACCAACACGGAAACCGCCTACCTAACAATCGTGGATACTATATAATATAATATTATTTACATAAGAAATAAACCATTCTATTATGGAAATAGCTATGTATTAATTTCCTTTTAAAAGAAAAAGGAGTAGGAAAGTTTACACAAGGGTTTTATTTAAGAAAAGACCTTACAAATTTTATCTTTATTTATTTTTTATTTAGAATATTGAGAAAGGAGAAGAATATTATCTCTTATAGAGATAAGTAGAGTTTGGAATATTTCATAGTGGCAACTCAAAACTCTCTTAATTTTTATTTAGTTTTAATATTTATATTATTATTAAAAAAATAATGTCATAGTTACGTATTTTTAATGAGACAATTTTAAAAAATAAAATTAATATTTTTATTGTTAAAAATAATGGCTTCCATCATAATAGTTGTAACCACTATAATGGTTGTAGTCATGGTGGTGCAGTTGAAGTGTAGCTTGTTGAGCTTTTATGGAACAACTGAGACTCGAACCTAGGACCTTCCATTTGTTGTTCAAGTACTCAACAAATTGAGCTACTAGATCCTATAGGACTAGCCCATCTTTGGTCCAAGTTTGAATTTTTACCAACACCCCCCTTAAGCCACATTAGTTGTTTGGGGCTCCTATCCTGACCCGACTCTGATACTATGGCCTACACTTGGGATTTTAACCCCTAATTTTTAAATATTTTTTAATTAAATAATATTATGTTATATAATTTTTGAATTTTTATATAAATTTGTCATATTAAATATGTATTTTTGTCTTAAAAAACTATTGAATAATATTGTGGTGAAGAAATAAGATAGAGTTATGCTTATATTTAATTTATAAAATTTGTTAAACCTAAATGTTTATGAGAAACAATAAAATCAAGCGAGGAAATAAAATACATAAAATATAAAACAAATTTTTTACCTCAAATGATCATGCTCCTTGGATTGAGCTAAAGTGAAATGTACCCAATGCTCCACTGTATTTGCTCTTTTTATGTTGTTGTTGGGTTGAATTTGGTTTCTTATGGAAATCATGATGTTATGATGAAGGTAGATTTAGGATAGCATGTAGTCAAAATGATAAAAGATTCAAAAATGAGACAATTATTTTGGATATGGAGAGATGTTAAAAATGAGAGAAAAAACCTTCATTTATATATTCTTGATGATGAAAATGGAGGGACAAGATGTAATGGCTAATGGATGGTTAGGATTGAATGAAAGTGAAGGGCATGGATTGAGGGCTTAGTTTTGTGACAAGTGTCACAAGAGGAATGGAGGTGTAAGATCTAGGTGTGCTCACACATGTGTGAGCACACATAAGGAATCTCATGAAAGGGACAAGTGAGGGAAGTAGGGTGGCTTCACATGTGTGAGAAAGGGGTAGGGTAGGTAGGTCAGGACACTTGTCTCATGATGATAAGTTTAGATCTTGATCCATGTAGATGAATTCAATGGTCATTATTGAATAGACAAGGATTGAGGGTGATCAGGTGGAACTAAATATTAGGAAAAATAATAATGAAGGTTAAATAGCCTAAATCAATCAATTATGCGGGTATTAAATAATAGATTTAGCTGGAGGATTTGGGGGATAAGGTTAGACTTAATTAAATAAATCTAAATTTATTTAATTAAGGGTGAGGGATAAGGATGAATTAATTAAATAAATACCAATTATTTATTTAGTTAATGGCTAGAATATGGTAAAGTCAAGTGTGGTCAAGTATGGACAAATTTAGGTGCCTATATTTTATATTTTTATTTAAATATCAAATTTCATAAAAAAATTTAAATGTAGCTTATGTTTATCAAATAAAATTTGATTTATTTTATAATTTATAGTAAAATTATACAATAATTTGTACAAGTTGATAATCCAACCTCACATATCCCAATGAACACTTGCAAGCAAATAACTTGTCACCAAAGGAGATCAAGAGACACAAGAATGGTGCTCTGCAAACATGAAGCAAAAATACATTTAACCAGAATTAGAACAATTACAAAGAGATCAATCCTTAAGAAAGGAGATCGAAACCCTAAAGTGAAAACCCTAAGATGAAGATTAAATTATCATGTGACAAGTGTTAAGATCATAATTAACGAGATAACATGACTAATTTAACAATGCAAAATAAAGATTCCTAAGTTTAGCTTAAGTGAAATAAAGTAAAGGTGACTTAATTAATTAATCAACATGATTAAATTAATTAAGTAAACAACCTATTACTCTAACACCCCCCCTTAAGATGAACTTAGGGAGAAGATAAAAAACTAAGGAAAAAATGCATGAAAGCAAAGATGGGTCCTGACAACTAGGCCTGATGAGGTACCCATGTACACATGTAAAATATCTCTCACAATAGGAGAAAAGGAGAAAAACGCATGGGAAAAACTCCTCTCCAAAAGAGATAAATACAAGTGAAGGACTAAGAAGCCTCCAAACAAGAGTGTCCCAAAAGATAGGAACAAATTATGAGCATGAAAAACACTAAAGCATGAAGAAGCTGCAAACAATGTCATAGAATGACTGCTGAAATGTTCAAAGAAAAACCCTGTTTGAAAAAAATGATGATCAGGATCAAGAAGACAAGAATCTGCATGAGCGCCCTCAATGACACTACTTGAATCCGATGGAAAACCAAGGCAAAACATCAAGAACTCAAAGATACATATGGTCTGAAGAACTAATCAAGAAAAAATGGAAGGTTGCCTCCAAAATAGGAATGTAAGAGTGTCCATATGGTAAGTGCTCCATCTCACTGAAATGCATGGGTAACCATCTACTGCATCCGCCTAGTACATAGGAACAAATATTGTATACATAACTCACTCTAACACGAAACCAAGGAAGCGTTAGCACCAACAGTAGAAACCCCCCCATAATGCTAACAAGGGAGAGGTATGATAGGTACACTGAAGCTGAATGCCTAAATGTAGTGCATGATAAAGAACCAAGAACGTCTGAATGTGCAGACATGAAAGTACAAGTAGATATAAAGGGTGTGAAAACAAAAGTCACACACACATGAAAAAGGTATGAAGGAAAAACAAAGGAAAACATCAACCCCCATGGCGCTTTATATCATAGTGCGAGTACAATAAGGCACAAAGTGATGTGCAAGATCCCATAATACACATACAAAGTTGAGACACTTTATTTTAGTGCATTTACAGATGATAAATACATGCAATGTGAGCCCATAAGGTCCAAAAAGCACAATAGTTGAGAAGAAGGAATTCTGGAAAAAAACAAAAAAAATTATAAAAACCACCTACATGACTGTAAAGAGCTCAAAATCAGCTTTTTGACGATATCTTGTTTGCCCACTTTTGACATTGTATGCAAAAGTTATGCCGAAAACACTGAAGGCAACTCTAGAAAAGAAGATCCGACTTTGAGTGGAAATAACAAGGACCTGAAAAAAATCTCAAAAGAATACCTGCACCATTGGAAAGTACTTTGAGTTCTCTTTCCGATGATATCTCGTTTGCTCGATTTCGACACCGTGGGAAAAAGTTATGGTCTCCGAAAGAAATCTTCCCTCAAAGGGAAAAAAACACAGCTTACTGCATTAAATTTGATGGCCATATGGCTGTTGCAGTGCAAAAATACAACATTAAAATTGATGGCCAAATAGCCATCGCCGCATTTGCACAATTTGGCTTATTTTTTTAAAAAATAATTTAAAAATTACATTTAGTAAGGAGTGGCTTTGTTTTTATTTGTTGCCTCCAATATTGGAGAGGGTTTTGGCATATGTTGCCTCCTTAGATTAGAAGTAGATTGTGTGATTTGGTTCCTCCTTATTTTGGAGTGGTTATGTTTCGTGTGTTGATAGTAGGAGTATGGTTCTGGATGGGGGCTGGGATCTGGGAAGATTTGACGGGTAACTCATGCACCTTTTTGGTGACACATCTCCTAGGTCAACAATACATGGTTCACTGGTTTATTTAGTTGTTTAACTCAGGTAGCATTGTATCCTTGATTTAATGTTCTACTTGTAATTGTTTCATTTAGTTTTGTGTCAGCCTATGTCTAGAGGTAGTAGGTTGGTCATGTAACCTTGTTACTGTCTCCTAGCACAGGGGGTGGGCCTTCGGGTACCACTTGGTTGGGAGGAATGTGCGCCCTACACCGTTGGGTCCCCCTATGATCTTCAGTTTGTGATGGTGAGATTTCCAGTTGGAGAGCTCATGATATCTAGTATTTAATTCATGCTTTGTATTTATTTCAGGTTAGCTCTTGTTATTTATTACTCCTCATTTGTATTCAAGGTGGATAATTGTATATGTAATCACATTCATATGTTGCACCTCATTTGGTGAATGAGAGATGTAACCTATCTGTAGAGTTAATGTGATGTGAAATCTTATTGTAATCGTACTTGTAAGTAATGTAATCTGGAACTTGTTATATTTTATCCTATGTGTTGTAGTTTAATGCTTGAATGAATGTAACTTATTTCATGTTGAGTAATTAATAAATGATTTATATGTGAGTAATGTGTATGTTATGGTTTTAGATGTATTCTTGTTGCATACCTTAGAGGTTGTTGCAAATGTGTTTTGCATATTCCTTGTTAATAATGCACTTAAATAAATAAAAATTGTACGCTTCCTCGTTGTGTTGCAACTTCCTTTAGGGTTACGTGGCAGGGCATTACATAAAAAATTAATAATCTAAAAAATAAGTTCTAATATATTTAAGACATTTATTTATTATAAGGTAGATATACCTTAGATATTTCTTTTAATGTTCTAGAGGTATGTGGCCTCTAATAAAATTATTCTCTAATAGGGACATTCATTGTCTTCTAGAGATATCTTATTGGGATGAGTACTTGATAGATCTATCAACTTTATTTTATGTTCCTTCTTGAAAACTTGGAGGAAACCATTGAGGGCTTGTGATTGCTCTTTGATGATAGTTCTACAATAATTGTTGTCTCGTATTCTCTAGTTCGTGTTCCTTCTTTTCCTATTCTTTCTTCCATTATGGCATATTTTATAGTTCACGAGTCCTTAGGTTTGAATCTCTCACCACTAACACCTTCAATAAATGTATCAAGTTCTCATCAGTTTAAATTTCTTGGTTGGATTAACAACATATCTTTATCCAACCCTTAAATGGTGTTGGGATTAAGGTGTCATCAACCTTGTAAATTTCATGTAATTTAATTACTCCTAATATTGTTTAGAATTTAGTCATAAGGGATGGAGGGTTTCACAAATAGTGGCAATTATGTTTTTACTCTAGTATGGTAAATATTTATTTACTGGCCTCTATAATTATCTATTTACCAGCAGGGAGTTACTGTGTTACATTTACTGGACAAGCATCACGGTAATGGAAAAAAGGTTAAATTAGAGATTCTAGGCATCCACCTTGGGAATATGATATTTTGGGATTTTATGACAACCATCATAAATTGTAAGAGAATCTATGATAGCTATGACACCTCTCATAATACTCTATGGTGACTATGACAATGTATCTATGACATAATCTTTGCTATTTTGGTCCTTAGGTGCCCACGCATGAAAGATGCCTTATGAAAACTATAACAGAATCTTTAAGAGGTCATCATTGGCTAAAATTGATGATGTCAAGGTGGTGGCTTGAGGATTTAACCAATTTGGATGCCATTCTTTATGGGTTGCATTTTTCTATTTAATAGGTGCTTGGAAATGGGGTTGGATTTAGTTTTGTTCAAGTTCTTTTTGTAGGGGTTATTTTTCCAGATTGAAGACTGAAGAGGAGTTAGAGTGGATGTATTATAATCACATTTTACTAATAATACAAGCTATTCATCTCTTCTTTTGTGGAGTTTTTTCTTGAAAGGGTGTAATGCCCCGCCACGTAACCCTAGAGGAAGTTGCAATTAACTACTTAAGCGCACAATTTTTTATTTATTTAAAATATAATTAACACACATGTTCACTTCCTAATTGACAACAACCTCTAAGGCTACGAGATATAGATTACTTAAAACCCATACATACATCATATAGCATCTATAACATTTAATTACATAAAGAATTGAGTACTCATACATTCCATACATAATAATTTCACCATAACATAAAGAGATACAATAAAATTCCAATTACATTAACTTAACAAAGAGGTTACATCTCTCATTCCCTGAATGAGGTAAATTATACAAATGTGATACATATACAAATATCCACCTTGAATACAAATGGGGGGTGATTAATAACAAGTTGCAACTAAAATAATAACATACATGAAATGAATACTAGAACCATGAGCTCTCCAAATGGAAACCTTTCCATCACGAACTAAAGATCAAGGGGGACCCAACGACATATGGTGCATGTTCCTCCCAACCAAGTGGTACTTGAAGGCCCACCCCCCATGCTAGGAGATAGTAACAAGTATACATGTCCAACCCTACTACCTCTAGACACAGGCTGACTCATACTAACACATCCAAGTACATTAACCAACCTGGTCACAAGTACATCAATACCACACTAACATGGGTCACATTGCTTCTAGATATGAAACATATAAAGTATGTTAATAAAACCATACACATAAAACCACGTACCAACTGTTGTCCGAGACAGAGTGTCATCACACAACTCATCATGAGTTACCCACTGTGGATCTTCATAGGCCCCGACCCCCCAACTTGGGATCTCTTGGAAACCTCAACCGACCCTCGACCCTCATATTTACTAATGTGGAATCAAATACCTCTCATAAAGACAAGATAGATGATCTTTCCATTCCAGGCCTTCCCACTCATCCCAGGCCTAAACGAGCACTTGCATTTATGAGTGAGGCTAGAACTTATTTTGATTAGTGTGAAATGCTACCTAATCTCCTAAGTACATTATTTAAGTTATCGTGCTTGATTAAACTACCTCTGAAGGTTACCCAGTCTTACCTCTTACGAGCTCTGACCCCTAACAAAAGTCACTCTTCTACTTGAGAGCATACCAACAAAACCATCACCAAGGGTACCATAGTGTGCACAAACTAAATAAGACAACCACTCCAATCCTAGGAGACAACATATGTCAAAACCCTCTCCAAACACTAGAGGCAACAAACATAACAAAGCCACTCCTTACAAGGAGACACAAATCCCCATTCGTGGAAACTGGGTAGATCACTGACAGGACTCCATGCACTACCCAATGGTACATTAACTGGGTTGACTCAAAACACACACAACCCCCATTTCCCTTTCACTTTTGGAAGTCTTAAACAAGTCTAAACAGTTTTCCCAAACAAGAATATAGAGGAAATAATCACTGAAGGCAATAGCAAGGAAATAAACTACATTTTGGATATTCTAATTCCATTTCCCTTTCATATCGATTTCTCAGCAAAGATAACAATTTCCCTAACAAAATAACTGATAAAAATAATTAATTTCCTTTTTAATTACAGAGAAGGGGAAATACTAACTTTAACAAATAAATCAAATCCCTTGATTACTTTTAAAAGCAACATAAATTCACTGCAACCTTAACTGGCCTAATTTCCCTATTTAAATAAATTTTACATGCATCCATACTACAATTTCAATTGTAGAAAATATATTTTAATATATATACATATAGTATATACACAAATATATATACATATATATTAATGTATATACATTAAATATATACAATATTAAAAATTCTCTTTATGAAAATTAATAACCTTTCTTTATTCATTATATATATATATTTGACATATATACATAACATATATATATTTGACATATATATATTAAAAAAAATTATATATATAAATTAAATTCCATAAAAAAATTTCAAATCAAAATAAACATGATAAATAAATTCAAAGCAGATGAATTCCTTTCATATTTTTAAAAGACACATCAACCATTATTCAGGAGGGCGTCGGCTGTACAAAGTACAGTCCGGCCACCCACAGTATATGGGAGGCAGCGCATGCCATGGGGCAGTGCGCCCCCTGCCCCCCCCAAGTGGTGGGCGCACTGCCTCATGGCAGACACTCCCCCCAATAAGGAGTGGGCGGTGGGGGGGGTTTTGACCCTCCCACCAACCACTAAAACAAGAAATCTCATTTCTTTTATTTTTATAAAAAAAATTAGACGGATTTTGAAATCAAAATTCTGAGAATAATTATGCTGTACGACGAAATTTGTTTCCTCAAATTTTTAATAAATCTAGAATTTTATATATATTTATAAATATATGTGTATATATTATTTACAAGATATATAAATATGTATATATATGAATATGTATAAATTAAAATAAAAGAAAATATGCATATTATCAAAACTGGGAAACATTTCCAGATAATATTTATACAGCAAAAATCTACAGAGGAGAATAAAGAGGCAAATATTTTTCCCCCAAATTGTTTACCGGGAGATTTTCCCAATCCATTTTTACAGAGATTAAAATGTATCTAAATTGTTTCTTCTAAAATTTTCTATTGTTCAAAAAACAATTTCCTTACAATTTTTTTCACAATTTTACTCAGAAGCTTCAAATAAAATTCCCTAAATCTCATATTGTTTTCCTCTCGCTTTTTCAATGTTTTAACTAATAAATCCATAGAGGTTCTCTGGTTTTATTCTTTGATTTCACTGTAAAAGTTTCCTACATAGGCACTAATTTTATTTACGGCAAAACTATGAACACAGAAGCCTTACAATCCTTCTCAGACAAATAAAAACTTCTACTACAAAAATAGATTCTTCTTACACAACAATCTTTTCTAGAGAAAATTTATTTCCTTTTAAAAACTTAAACAAATACAAAGGAAATAAAGAAGAGAACCTGTATCCAACAAAGCTTCTGGAGTAAATGGAATTTCTATTGCTGAGCCTCCTCCAAAGCTTCCATGACTTCTTCCAAGCTATTGGAATTCCCGAGCACAAGATTGACTCCAACCCAACAATAAAGTTTCCCAAACAAATCTAAGAATGCAAAATTTCCAACAATTTTCTACAACCCAAAATCTCTTTCAAATTTTCCCACGGCAAGCCAAAATTTCCCTTTCCAAATTTTCAACATATCAAAATATCTTGTGCTTTGCCATGAAGAAGTTTTCTGCTTCCTCACCCAAAGCCAAGATTCACTCCGAGAATTAATTTTCCCAACAACCTAATTAATTAACTAAAACTTGATGGCAAATCAAAAATATCTTGTAACAACCCACAATTATTTTCACAAAGTAATTTTAATAATTTCATAACATAATTTAATTTCTAAATAAATTTAACTTAATTAATCTATTTGCTTAATAAATAATTTAATCGAATAAAATAACTATTTGAATTTCTAATATGGATGGCGATGACAGTGGCTCTGGCTTTCCTGTGTCGAGCTAGGGCATCTGCGCCCTAGCTCCTTTCCCTTTTTTTTCTTGTCTGTGCGAGGTTGGGGGGCACTTGTTTGTGTGTAGGGTGGGGCGACCCTTTTGTTAGCTTTTTTGTGTGGTGTTTTGGTGGCAACCGGTGGCGGGGTGCCCTGTCTGCTCGCGGTCATTTCTTTGTTCCATCGCTTGTGTGGCGGATGTGACCTGAGTATCCGTGGTTGTGGCATGAGGGTTCTTTGGTTTGAGGTGAGCGTTTTGGCTGATTTGCTTTGCCTGGATGTGGGTGGGGTTTAGGTGTGGGGTGTGAAGCGGGGAGTGAGTTTGGTGTTGGTGTTGCGGCAAGTGTTTTGGTGTGTGCCTTCTTTTGTGGTGGAGTGGGGTTGTGAGGCGAGTCTTCTCGTTTGAAGCCCTTCTTGTTCTCGGGGTTTCGGGGGTTTTGCATGTCGGAGTAGGGCATTTTTGTCCTCTATGTTGCACGGGGAATCGTCTCGGGTTGGTCCCAAAATGGATTTCTGATTGGCGTTTGGTTCGAAACCAAATCTTCAGAACTCGAAGGTTTTTGAGAATGATCTTTTTTCGGTGGAACCTGAGAAAGTTGGGACAGGTCCGGCAGGAGGGCCTAGAATTCCGAAGATTAATGGGTGTCTCGAACAATGTAAAGAGAGGCCAAGTGTTGTCATTCCGATGGAAATGATGGTTGAAGACATTGATTATTATTCAAGGCATTCTCTTTACTGCAAATTCTTAGGTTTGAAAAATTCTTTGCATTTCTTGGAGATGTGGGCTCAAAGGACGTGGTTGCCTGAAGGAGAGATGGAGATCCGTCTCCTGGAAAATAACTATTTCATGGTTTCCTTTGATTGTTTGGCGTATTGGAATAGGGTTTTTGAAGGGGGCCCATACTTTTACAACCAGGTGGGCTTGTTCATTAAGCCATGGCACGCTAGCTTCAACCCGGCGAAGGAACTTCCAAATCGGGTTCCGGTTTGGGTTCGTCTCCCAACGCTCCTGGTGGAATGCTAGTGAGAGGATGTGTTGTATTTATTAGCCTCAAAGCTGGGGGAACCTGTGGGTTCGTCTCAAAAAATGCAATTCAAAAAGGTAATGACTTTTGCTCGGTTCTGTGTTGAAATTGATTTAAGTAAGCCATTGCCAGATTCGCTAGAAGTGAGTGCAGGAGATTACTCATGGGTGCAACAGCTTGATTATGAAATGCTTCCTTTTCGTTGTCATTTTTGTCATGAGTATGGTCACCTCCAGCACAGATGTCCAAAGGCCAAGCCTTTGGAGGTTCAATCTTCTCAGCCTTCGACTAATCCGCCCAGGGTGGATAAGGGAAAGGATCCCGTTCAGGGTTTCGATGGTAGGGAGGATGGTTTTATTCTAGTTCGAGGCTGAAATAGAAATAAAGGTCATAAAAGGAATTTGAAGGACAGACAGGAGGAGGACACCTTCAACAGGTTTGAGGTGTTGGAGGATCTTAGTCAGCAGGAGGTGAACCCAGGATTTTTGGATCTAGAACATGGGACTTTGGATATGGATCTACATGACCCTTCGGTTGTAGTTTTGCTTACCCCCCAACAGGGGGGGGGAGAGGGAGTACCATGCTTTGATGAGGCCAGGAAAGTACCTAGTCAGGCATGGCTCAATTCAGAGGTACCTTTGTCTCCGCCTGCTGAGGGGATCTTGGCTTTAGGGGTAGATCGTCAGTTGGAGGTTCAGGATGGGCTAGGTGGTAGTGCTGAGGTTGTGAAAGATAGTGTGGAAAGGATCACCTCTTGCAGAAAGCTGGTTCGGAGGTGGGTAAGAAGAGTGTCAAGATGTCCCCTCAGTTGGGTGTTTTGCAAAAAACCCTCAAGAAGGGAGGGCCGGAGAAAAACACTAAGTTGGGAAGGAAGAAGGATGAGGAGAAGATTAGGATGATAGGGGAGACTTTGGTGGAGTCGGGGTCAGTCAAGACTCTAGATTCACATTTTTCATGTCCCTCGAAATGATAGTTCTCTCTTGGAATGTAAGGGGCTTGAACAATGGCCCTAGACAAAAAGTTGTTCGGGATTTGATTAGGAGTCATTCGCCTGATGTTCTTTTTCTACAGGAGACTAAGCTCTCTGTGGAGGGTATGTTGGATTTAGCTCCAAAGTTATGGAGGAATGGTGATTGTCAATGGATTGGTGCTCAAGGGTCTTCTGGTGGGGTGGTGTGCTTATGGAACCCACGGAAGATCTGCCCCCTTTGGTGGGTGTCTTTTAAGTCTTCCCTTTCCATGGTGGCCTCTTGTTTTATGTTTGGGGAAATTGCTCTCTTCTCCAATGTGTATGCGCCTGTGGAGTTGTAGGGAAAACAACTCTTGTGGTCCAACATTCGTTTAGTTCACAGCCTTTTTCCTTACCATCCTTGGATTATTGGCGGTGATTTTAATGCTATCATGGAGCTTGCTGAGAAGAAGGGGGGCATTGTAAGGTTGGAGGCTTTCGCTTTGTTGTTTTAGGATAATGTCTCTGCTTTGAATCTTGTGGATATTAAGCCGGCCATTGGTCTTTTTACTTGGAATAATAGGAGAACTGGTGATGCTTCTATTTCTGAAAGACTTGATAGATTTATGGTATCTAGATTTTGGTTGGGGGACAGGTGGATGACAAGCTCAAAAATTCTGGATAGTCATGGTTCTGACCATTGGCCTATTAAGCTGGTGGCTGATGTGCCTCAACATAGTGCTTGACTGACCTTTAAATTCCAACTCATGTGGCTTAGGGATGAATCTCTTCATGATTTGCTCCCTGGCTGGTGGGATCGGGGGAAGCTAGCTTATGGCACTGCTATGTACTCTTTCTCAAAGAGGCTCCAGTATGTTAAATACAGTTTGAAAAGATGGAATAGGCAGCATTTTGGTAATTTATTCCAAGAAAAATAGATGGCACAAGATAATCTGGATCTAATCACCAGGCAGATTCGTGATCAAGGCCTCTCGAAGGAGCTGAGTTTGTTAGATGTTGTTACTTTAAAAAAGCTTGAGGAATGGGAGTTAAGAGAAGAGATTTTTTGGAAATAGAAGTCTCGTATTGAATGGCTTCAGGCTGGTGATCAGAACACTTCTTTTTTCCATAGCTCAGTTAAGGATCAGAGACAAGGTAATGCTCTTTCTTCTATCTTGTTGCCTAATGGGGAAACTTTGTCCTCTTCAACTTCTATTTCTGCTGAATGCATTCGGTATTTCTATTCCCTTTTCTCTGAGGATTCACCTCCTACGGAGGAGGAGGAAGCAAGGATTTTAGACTGTATCCCCAAGCTGGTGACTAATGAAATGAATGATTCTTTGCTTGCTCCCATTACCTTGTCGGAGCTTGAGAATGTTGTGTTTCAGATGAAGAAAGGTAAAGCACCTGGACCTAATGGGTTCCCAGTTGAATTTTTTCAAGAGTTTTGGGAAGTGATTAAATTGGATCTTTTGGAGGTTGTTCAGGAATCTTCTATGCATAAGCAAATGCTGAAATCCCTAAATGCTACCTTTTTAGCTCTTATTCCTAAGGTGGAGGGAGCTAATTCTTTGGATCGGTGTAGGCCTATTGCTCTATGTAATGTGGTGTATAAAATTATTACTAAGTTGATTGTGGAAAGGATGAAACCGTGGCTTGAGGATTTAATCTCTGAGGAACAGGGGGGTTTTGTTGCAGGCAGACAGATCATGGATGGGGTGATCATTGCTGATGAGGCCATACACTCTATGGAATCTTCAAAGGAGAAATCTATGTTTATCAAGTTGGACATGGCTAAAGCTTATGATCATGTTAAATGGAGCTTTTTGTTTAAGATTCTTTGAGCTTTTGGCTTTGTTGAGGGCTGGATTGATTGGGTTAAAAGTTGTGTCACTTCCTCTTCCTTTTCGGTGCTTATCAATGGTGAACCCACGTGCTTGTTTGGTGCTTCTAGAGGCCTCAGGCAGGGAGACCCCCTGTCCCCTTACTTATTCATTCTTCTTGCTGAAGGCCTGGGAAGACTCATCCGTGCTCAGGTTGCTAGCGGCTTGCTTCAGGGATGGAGTTGGGGCGAGGATCTTCCCCCTCAGTCTCATTTGTAGTTTGTTGATAATACTGCCTTGATGGGAAGGGCTAAGCTTGGGGAGGCTCTCAATTGGCGTCGTGTGCTGGATTGTTACTTGGCGGCTTCTGGGCAATGCATAAATGAGGGGAAGTCCTTTATATACTTCTTCCACACTCCTAAGGGTATTCAAAGGAGAATTGCTGGTATCCTTCAGTTCTAGATTGGCTCGCTTCCTTTTTCCTATCTTGGAATCCCTCTTGCTGTTCGTTCTCTCCCCAAAAGATTTTGGTAGGAGACTCTTGATAAGTTCAGAGGATTAGTCAGTCATTGGACTTGCAGGTGGCTTTCTTCTACAGGTAGAGTGACTCTTCTAAATTATGTGGTCCAGGCTCTCCTTGTTTATAAGTGCTTTGTTCTTTCTGCTCCTTCAAGTTTTATTAAAGATTTCAAGAAATTGTCTCGCCAGTTTTTGTGGGCTGGTAATCTTCTTCATAGAAAATGGAGTTTGGTGAAGTGGGATGCTATTTGTAGGCCAAAACAGGAGGGGGGTCTTGGTCTACAGCGGACTGACTTGAATGGGCAGGCCTTGGCTGCTAAGTTGTATTGGCATTGGTGCTCTCAACAACACATGTGCTGGGCTAAAATTATGACCTCCAAATATTTGGGGGCGGTGGACAGTACGGAGGTTGCAAGATTCAATATGGAGGGGAAAGGCTCAGTGATCTGGAGTACCCTTAAACATGGTGCCAAGCTGGTTAAACAAGGTCTTTTTTGGATTTGTAATGGGGGTAGGGAGGCTCTCTTTTGGCATGACTCTTGGGATGGACACCCACCCATTGTGTCCTCTCACCCCCATCTCCAAGCTTTGTGCTAGTCTTTCGTGGAGGCGGGCTGGAGTCATGTGGCGGATTTCAAATTTCAACAATCTTTGGGTCAGATTTTTGTGGCCAAGTGGAAGGACCCCTTGGTCTGGCCGCTTGGTGGTACGGTTGAGGATCGGCAAGAGCTTGCTATGATCTTATCGGGGCCTGCCTGTAATTCTCTCCATGGGGGTGATGTTCTTGCTTGGGGTCCTGACTTGAAAGGTAAATTTTTGGTTGCCTCTGGCTATCAAGTGCTGGATAAGCAGAGTTTCGGGAGCTCCCAGGTTTCTTGGTGGAAGCATGCTTGGAATAAATTTGCTTGGCCTAAGAGTAATTTTTTCTCTTGGCTCGTGGTTCATGGTAAATGTCTTACTTGGGACAACCTTTGCAAACGGGGGTTTCAGGGCCCCTCCATGTGTATTTTGTGCGGTCAGCATGAGGAATGCATATCGCATCTCTTTTTTCAGTGTTCTTTAGTGAGGACTATCTGGCATCACTGGTGGAATCTTTGGAGCTTACCGTGTTGCCATGTCTCCTCTTTGGAGGATCTTTGGAAAAGACAGGGTTCTTCTCCTGCCACAACCTCTTTCCTTAAAATTGCTTGGAGCATTGGACCTAGCTTGATTATTTGGCAAATTTGGTTGGAGCGCAACAGAAGAATTTTTCTAGATAAAAAATTGCTTATGGGGCAACTCTGGAGATGAATTCTAGGCGCTTTACAGGAGACTTTGACTGCGAAGTGTGACTTGTCGGTGCCGATTGATCCTAGGGACTTGGGTGTTGTAAATTCCCTGGGCCTTGACACTGGGGTCAGGGGTATTTTGAGCAAAGTGCATCGTAGTTGTGGGCGTGAAAGGGTTGTTCGTGAGGGCTTTTGGTGCCCACTTGCTCTAGGGGAGCTAAAAATTAATACTGATGGGTTGTCTAGGGGTGATCCTAGGCATGCTGGTGTTGGTGGCATTGGTAGAGATAGCCTTGGGGTGGTGGTTTTCTTCTTTGCCACATATGGTGGTTTGCAAACCAATAATCTTATGGAGGCGAGTGCTATTCTCTTGGCACTGGAGCATGCAGTGGCCCTTGGATGGCGGAGGATAGTTTGTGAAGCTGATTCCCAGGTGGTTATTGATATGCTGAATAATCGCAATTTAGTGGATGCGAATTGGCAGCTGGTTGTGGTTGTAAAACAAATTGTTTCTTTGAGCGATTCTTTGGAGTTCGTTACCATATTCCACGGGAGTGGAATCGGGTGGCTGATGGGCTTGCTAAATGGGTGTCATAAAAGACTGATTCTTGGTGTGTGGATGATTGGGACAATCTTCCTAAAGATATGGCTCCTGTTCTTGAAGAATGGGTTGCTGAGGATTTGAGATGCTTTTTGGGTGTGAATTAATTCTTGTTGTTTTGGCCCCTTGCGGCCTCTTTCTTCTCACTCTGTAATGCTGTGTTGATTCAATAAAGTTTTTACCCTCCTTTTATTTAAAATAAAATAAAATAAATAATTTAATCAATTAATTTAATTACTTAATAAATAAATTTAAGCACAAGGATTAAATTGCTTTACTAAATAAATTAAATTAAATAGAAAGCTTCCATTAATATTATCTAAAATTAGTTAAATAAATATTAAAATCATTTAAAGCATTAATTTAACATTTATTTCTTTAAAATAAACCTTGCATAATTAAATAGCAATAGACAAGGCTAACGAAGACATGAAAATCAACCATACCGAACATGGACTGACGAAAAACTATGGCTAGGGTGTAGACCTGACACAAGTTACCTAATTACTATCTCCCAATCAACTTTATCGTTGGTTCGACACGCTCAAACTTGTGAAGCCGGGTGGAGTCGATGTAATGTGCCTACAAACCTGTAAACGCGATATCAAACTACATGTATATAAACAACATAGTAATACACACTGTGAAGAGGAAATCACGGAATCGCAGGGCACTCGCATGGGAGTGATGCGATCTTATCCCCTTCACCAATACACTTATCATGAACTGACAGTTCCATTATAATCAAATAGCTCATGCACAATAAACATGTTATAACAAACTAACATTATTTTAATAATCAAAGCATGTAAATAAAGCATCAAAGAAGATACATCACATCACCACAAATAGTTTATGTCGCTCTATAAATAGCGATCAAATAACTCACAACATGATAAAGTATATCAAAGTATTTGAATATCCAGAAAACAAATCAAAGCAAAACAAGGACACACTATCCAGTCCATAGAGAAAAAATAGAGGGGTATTAGAAAGGGTTTTTCCTTGTTAAACATTGTGATATATGTTCAGTTTTATGTTTTTTGCTTTCATTGTTATTGTTAATTTAAAAATATATATCTTAAACATTGTTAGATCTAATTTTCAGTTGATTTAAACTTATATTGTTGTTCGCCTTCAATATTATAATGCATGGTACGTAATTTCTCTTATTATTATTTTGTACAAGATATCAATGGTTTGGAGAGTCTCAATTAGTTTTTGAATAGATCATTTATGTATTGATATATTTTCCTACAAAAAACTTCACATGGTTTTAGATTCTCTTTCTTAAATTAGGCTTGATACTTTTGATTCAATTGTGGCACATTTTGGCACCAACATGGTGACTAGTAAAGAACTTCTAGAGACATATTATAATATTTCTCCCTTATTCATTTTAGGAATAGGAAGCTCTTCTATATACACCTTTAGATTTCTTTCTTCCTAAGGTAAGAACTTTTATTCAATGATCTTGGATCACCTTTAGCATTTAGTGTTTAGCATCTACCATTAGTGTAGGAGAATACACATTGAGGGGCTACATGGTCTCTTTTCTTCTTTCTATTTTAGAAAGAGTTTTTCCTTGCATGGGGTTTAAATACTTCTTAATTTTTTTACTAGGGTTACCTAGCCCTACTTTCTTCATCCTCTCTTGGGGGAGTTTTTTCCAATAGGGTTTTTCCTTCTCTTATTTTTGAGGGGATTATTATGTATATGGACTTGCAACATTACACATTTATTAAGTTTCATCCTTCCATTCATCCTACCTACCTAGCTACACTGATGGTGGGTGTTGGTGAATTATTTTATTTTTATATTTAATTTATTAATTTATGGCATTATATGCACCTAGGATAAGCTTGCTTATATTAGTATCTACTTGGGCAGGTTTCACTCGCATCATGTAGTGTACTTCAATGTTTGATGGAGATATAGTAACCAATGTGTTTGCATCTCTTATTATCTCACATTAGTTGTACCTTGGCATCTCTTAGGAGAGTATCCTCTATATACCCACCTATAGATCACTCTTGAGCATCCTAATGTAGACATGTGTTTCTCACCATCTCTTAACATTGTACTTAATATTTCATCCTATTACCACGCCACATCTTAGTCCCATGCCATATCCTAATAACACTTCCTAGTACCATTCCAATTTCCCCTTTGATTTATTACCATTCAATTAACTAATTCATATCATTCATGTTAAATAAAAGAATCATTTTCACCTATTTCAAAATAAATAAATAAATTTATGCTAACATAATGGATGTTTAAATACATCTGATTTGATGGGGTTGGGGCCCTAGCTCGGTTGGCTAAATCTTTCCTGTTGCAGGAGGTTGGTCACGAGGTCTAGTCTCCCCCACTCTTGTGGTAATGAAGGGCAAGTCGCACCAACCTCATCGGTCACGTTAAATTTGATATCATAAATCAATAAAATATATTAAAATCATCAACTGATGACACTCTACATAACTTGTAACAACTACCAACATTAAGCTCCAATAACACTCTACATTAATCTATTACCATCATCAATAAATTCTCTCATCTATATTTTTAAAATATTTTATTTCAATAAATGTTTCATGTGCATGAGATGTTGGGTTGTCCTTTGGGGAATAAATTAGTAATGTAATTATCAATGCAACCCACAAAAAATGTCATTGGTGATTGACACTTGTCTCTCTAATAAGCCTATTTTGAAACTTTCATCCCTGAATGCATGTTTCAAAAATTTGTCATAAATTATAGCTTAAGGCAATGATAATAATTCATATAAGATATGTATAATTTATTAAACAAATTAGTCTAATCCTTTTGTGTCATAATATTTTTTCATGCACATTATGCAATACTTTTAAACCAATTGAGACTTTGCCTAATAAATTATTCAATTTATTTGAATCAATAGATAATTTGCCAAATAATTTATTTTATTCTTATAAAACCATTTATAATTTGCTAGTCAAGATCAACATTGTTGGAAAATATTCACAAATTCACCATAGAGATTTTTTTCCTCCAAATAGGCATTGATTTATTATGAAAATTAATACACCCAACTAGAATTCATAATGTTTTTATTTAATTTCTTGGGCGGAATTTCTTATAGTTATTGCTGTGGAAGACTAGTCATTAGCAACTCTCTCACCCAATTTCCCTCGAGTCAAAACCCATCCAACAATGCTAGCCCCTAGCCCCATTTCTTTATATCCTTGCTATTGATGCCCTTAGATATCTAATTGAACATGTTCATTCCAACCACCTTATCAAAGACATCTCTCCTTTAGACAACACCTTTTCAATCAACTCTCACTTTTTGCATGATAGCAAGTTGTTAATCCAAAATACTACTAAAGAAGTGATTCATACTCTAGATGTTCTTGACTTACTCTACTATCTCTAGCTCCCACTTGGCCATGCACAAGAACTGTTTTTAAGAACACCTAACCCTCACCCTCCTTGTACCCCTATTGAAATAATTGACACATGTAGTTCGCTAGCATTTGATTTTATGCCTCATTTCCTAGACATATCATCATTTAGTTTGGTAAGAAACCTTTTGTTTAGGCCTTGAGATGGTAGGTTGCCCTCAATCTTCATGTATTGAAATATCTATTTACAAGTTTGATTTCCAAATTATGGTATCGCAAATAGTTTTGATAATTGAAAATGAGCTTCCACTTGCATTTTCAAGTCAATTGGGCAAGTTTTGGGCCCAAAATTGAGATTTTGACTTTCACAAGCATGTTCATAAAGCATCATCAAAATGAAAAAACTTTAAGTTTTGGTGTTGGAATAGGTATTGATAATTCATGAACATTTCCTAGTTCCAATTTTAGGTCAATCAAGTAAGTTTTGTGGTCATGGTGAAAATTCTCTTAGCTACTAGCAAATTGGCTATTGTTGCAAATAAATCCCTAAAAAATGATTGACTTTTAAATTTTTGATGATTTTTCAATGATCTCTAACAATTATAAATATGTCTTGCAAATTTTTGCTTCTCCCAAATGTAATTTAAAATTATGACGTATTTTTTGTCATTTTAACTGTAATGTCTTTAATTACTAGTTTCATTTTAATGAAGAGAATTAAAACAATTCTTTATTAATTTGATTCAATGATGGGGTTTAAATTTTTGGGTTTTTTTTTAACCGTTGGGCATTTTAGAATTGCATGGGAAAATTAAAAGTCATATATCACAAGCATATTAAAATTAAAGTTCAAGAGCATGGGCACTTTACAAAATTAAGTTTTGAAGGAGAAGACACATAACATACCTAGCTCACCACATAAGGAATATTCCCAAACCAAGCTTCCACAATGCCTTTTTTAGCTATGATGGCTTATGAAGGAGGGCGTTTAACTTTATGTTCTCATTCTCCACGTGAGAATGCAGAGCTTTCGTAATATGTTTCAAACCTAAATAGAGTTATCTAACTTGAGATATCACGTGGAGTTTTTATGAGTAAATGAAGGCATCCAGCTAATATTCCACTCGTCCATGTCACTTTTAACTAGCTAATGAGATGGGCCCTGCATGCCAACCACGTGCTGTAAAGGGGGATATCGTTGCAAAGGATAAATGATATGGAATGAGTTCAAGTGGCAGTTTAACATTATTTTAAGTGTTTTAAAAATCATAGTTCTTATTTCTCAATGCCCAAGCATGTAAAAAAAAATGCCTACAAATGAAAGTTTTAGATACTTGCAATAAAAAATAGCATACCTATCAACAAGAGAAAGTGTTCAACAATAGTAGGCACCACTTAAAAATGTCATAGGCAAGTGATAAAATGTTCTAGTCAATGTCTTGTGCAAAGGAAAATTGTATAGCATAATGAAAACAATGTCATGTCAAGGATTTGATTGTTCAACATGAAATAGAATGTTTAACTAGTAATATTTGTAGGGATGAGGGCAATGTCGCCTAGATTTTTTAGGACATAGAAGATAAAAGATTGTTCCCCACTTAGTAGTAGCAACTTTTAGACGATTAAAATATTCCTCACCTCATGCTTGAGAACACATTCTAGCTTACAAAAAATGTTTTTGGTTTCAAAGGTTGTAAAATGCCTTGTATCAAGCCCAATAATATGATAGCTCTCAAACCCCATAGGTTTTTGGATCTAATGTTTGTCCACTATGAACAGATTGAGGTAGCAACTATAAGGAGACTCTTGAGATGCTGCCAAATACTTTGGCATGTGGAAAATCTTGAGGAAATATCAATAAGGTCCATATATTATATTAGTGGTGTGAAAATTATTTTTTCTCTCTCACACCAATCATGAAATGCCAAAGTGTAAAGTGCACTACAATTGAGAAGGTTTGCAATCAAACACATTTGGAGGTATCAAGGGATGAGGGCATTAGGTAGGGTCATTTAGAGGATTTGTGCATATTGATAATCATTGACACACAGGGATGAGGTTGTTGATGAACTGAATCTTTTTTTTTCTTTCTTGGTTCCCTATGCAATCTTTGCCATTACTCTAACTAGTAGCTCTATGAAGTTGAAATCAATCATGTATCTTAGATAGAGGGGTATAGAATTTGAGGATAGTTTGAAGAGGCCAACATGATGCTATAGACAATGTTTTTATTCAATAAAGTAAACACTAGAAAAATGGGAAAATAAAATGATTGTAAACCAACTTTTTGATGAAATGTCTTAGTTGGCTATTAGGAGAAATAATGAGTTTTGGGTGCTAAAATTTCTCATAAATACTTTTTTCACTTGTAGACCAAAGGGTAAGTGTTGGATAGTTAATTTTATTCATTTACAAGGTGGAAATTAGACAAGAAAAAATATTTTACCTAGCAGTATAGTTTATGGAAAGGAGAAGCATATATAGGGGGAATCTCCCCAAGACATTATCTTCATCATAAGGTCATAAGGTTTGTTTCAGAAACATTTACATAGCAATGAAACTGTCATTGGAGTATGACACTCCCAGTCATCTTTACAGAGCACTTGCAAGGCATCATTGGGAAATTGGTGAAGATATGAAAAGAACCTTTAAAACAAAATACCATGCATTGTCTTTCCTCCTTTCTCACCATTATCATCAAGTAGAAAGTGACAACAAACTCAAGTCAAAATAGAAGGAGATTGTGGTTACTGCTGAGTCTCAAGCTGAAGAGGGGAAAATGCAAGAGCATCAAATCAAGCCTCACAAAGTTTTACCAGATATGAACATCACAACAAATTCACAATCCACCATTCCAGCATTGCAGATCATGAAAAATGGAGAAAGAGAGAGTTCATCAGTTGGTAATATTTGAAATATTATAGTGATACACATAGTATGTGTACAATGGTAATATTAGATACATATAGTAGCATATAGGCTGCAACTGATACATTTTCAGCTTATTTTGGCTATATAGCTGTTTTTTGTACACATACTTGTGAACATATAGATAGTTGACACATCCCGAATTGAATTTTGCCTATGCCAAATGATGTAAATCTTGAAAGATCAGATAGTAGGGACTATTGGCATAGTTTCATAAGTTAGTGTTAGATGTTATATTTTCAATCATTGGAATGACATTTTGTAAAATCTCTATTATATTAATATTATATGTTGGCCAAAATCCTTTTATTTAAAAAAGAAAAGAAAAGGTAGACATGCAATCAAGTAAAAAATAGAAAGTTAATTTTAGTTTACTTGAATGAAAGAAAAACGAAGGAGATTTTAAAGTTCTTGTGGCATATTTCTTTGTGCTCTAGAAATTACTTGCACATCAAGTACTTAGCTTCTACTAAGTGTCCTTGTTGCATTCAATTTGAGTCTCCTCTCTTCTTGAAATATAATGTAATTTCTAGCTAAATTATTCAAGTTAGTTATTGGGTTCTAGGATAGGGGCTACCAAAAAAATTCAAGCATAAATCCTCTAACAAATCCTCTAAATGGCCATACTTAATAAATTTGAGCTGGTTAGAATTTGGTCAAATTTCTACTATGACATTGTAATGTTTCTTTAGTAAATCAATATAACTTATTCTTATTTTACTTTGCAATATGTTTCCACTTTATCTTGTAGACTTAGGGAGTTTAATAATTTTCTAGGTACACATTTTTTGCACTTGTGCTAGATTTTGGTTAGTTTGTGTTCAAGGAATATAATAAATTTTTTTGTTAATGAGTTATTTATCACTGGAAGTGTTTCTGACTTGGTGTGTGGGGTTCATGAGTTTCAAATGGATTATTAAGAATGTGTAACATTTTCTGAAACATGAATGTATTTGAGAGACTAGGCTTTGTAAGGAAAATTCATGTGACATAGGCTCATCTAACTATGATTTTCTCTTTCATTGTTGTTATTCGTCAGGAATTGACCTTATTCCTATAGGATAAGGCATTAGTCTTTGTAGGTAACCCAACATCTCAAACTTACAAGTAATGAGAACTTATAGAAAGGTATAACTTATTGAAGTACACTTATCTTCATGGAGTTTAAAGGATGCAAAGCATAGGCCTCATTTTTCTTCCATTTAATCATCCCTTTACTTATTTGATATGAAGATAAATCAATTTGTGTAATTTATTTGTTCACTATGTTGGTAAAGGTACAAAGAATCATGCTTGCGTGTGTTAATTTAAAATCCCTTGCTTATACATCTATAAATGTGTCAATTATCCACATGTTTAGAGTATATGACTCTATAGCTACAAAGTAGTAGGAAACCACAACAATTTAAGTTTGTGGTAGAAAGTTAGGCTTATTTTATTGGGTTAATTAGACCTAGTTTTGTCTTTGTAGTAATGTTTATTAGAAATAATTATTTTTTAAGACCCTCATTAGGATTACTCTCTTGAGTCTTGTGGATCATGAAGTGTAGAAGATAGGGTCCAAGCTTGTTTCATTGGCTTATTCGTGTCCCTGGTTTAATCACAATATTGTCATCTTACTTGGATCAACTTGATCCCTGGGTCTAGGTGATGTGTCATCCCTTTGAGCTAAGGGACCCAAGAAAAAGAACCAATAGAGTTATTAGTAGATACCTTGGAATCCACTTTGGATTAGGAGTCTCCCTCAAAGATATGAGGAACTAGTTTCTTAAAAATTTCAAAGCCAAACTTATGAGTTGTTGATTTCTATCAACAGCTAGTAGATTCCAAGAGGCCAATTAGATTCTCCTTTCCAACTAATTCTATGTTTCTTTCTATTGGATTTACACAAAGATCCACTACAATCAATTGGCATAATGTATTAGGAGTTTTCTATGATCTAAGTGGGGAAATAAAGAAGGAATACTCACCACCTCTTGGCTCAATTGTATTCATCCAAGAGATAAAGTGGGTCTATGGAATCATACTATTAGGGAGTGTGCATCATTACCAAATGTGTTGTGTGGGTCCTTGAAGGTGAAGTTCTATAAAATAATTAGCTCATTTTAGAATTCAAATAGTTATTGCAGGAAAGCCTTGGCAAGAGATGATGTGGAATGAGAAAATATTCCTTGGTTTTGCATTCAAAACTCAAGGAATTACTCATTTTAATAGCATATAGAAAGCTTGTAAAATGGCATCTTTGTACTTGACACGGTATGACCAGCCCCTTAGACATGGGATCAACTTCCCTAACTCTTCCATCTACAAGAATATATTGATTTAGTTCAACAACCTTCTATTTGGAGTCATTAATATAATTAAGGGAAAACACTTATTTAAAAAGGGTCTATAGGTGTTTAGAGATTTATGGGACTTACCTAATCTTCATTGGAAGTCATAAAATTACCTCAAGTAGGAATTCAACCACAAATTTAATAATAATAAAATAATTTTAGAGATGCAAGAGCTTGTTCCTGCATTCCTCATTCTTAATCTCTCAACCTTTTATTAGTGCAACTTGTTGAAAGACTAGCATTGGCCCCATACATTCAAAATATATTCTTCTCGCTTATGTCCATCTATACAAAGAGTATTTATTAGCTTCCCTACCTCCCCTAGACTTGTTGGTAAATTGAAGGGAAAGTTATTATATACCAAGTGGAGGAAATTCAACCTTTGACTTTGGAAATCCAAGGTTGATGCTCAATCTCAACTCATTGCTTGAAAATTCTACATATCAAGTTTCCCATTGGCACTTGCCTCAATTTTCTCCAATTCCCTCCCACATGCCATTGTTTACTCAAGAAAGAGACAACTAAACATACCTCATGGTTTTGTCCTCTTACTAAAAAAATTTAGCAAACCCTCACAACTTCTCTTACTGTCACTTCTCTTGCAAGTGGTCATACAAATCTACTTCAATAGGCCTTGCACTATCAAATAATTTCTTTTGAAACTTATAAACAAGTTACTTCAAATTCATTTTAAAATTCAAATATATTGTTGCTTTGTTTCATTCGTATTATCCTCATGAAGATGAAAAGTAAATTCTCTACTCTAACATCATTCTTTAGATGTCAAATATGAAGGAACAACTAATTCAAGTCAACAAGGAACTTGAGAAACAAGTGAATTGATTTCAAACTCAAGTTTTATTTATCAAAGGAAAACATGAGGATGTGACCAAAAAGATAATCAAAATTGCACACAACTCCAACTAGCTCCTCCCTTAACAACACCACTCACAATATAACACATCAATAAGAAAAATTATTTGTTTGCACAATGTACAAACAATAATAAATTATATTACAAAATCAATTGAAATAGACACTCAATGACTAATAGTATGAAAATTTAACCTCTACCCATCCTTTTTCTTCATGTTCCGACTTAATTTTAGATACTTCATTATGAACATTGTTTTAAAGTTAATATCCAACCTTTTAGGTTAACTACACTATTTAAAAAACAAATATGTGAAAAAATATCAAATAGAAACTATTATATTTTCTTATGACTATAAGATGATTTTGTATAGGAAATGTTGCCTCTTTTTTGAAATAATAATCTTTTAAGGGAATATCGTCTCTTTTAAATCACTTTATTCTTTCAAGAATAAAAGATGCATAACTAAGAATTTGTGTATGCAAGATCCAATATTTGTATTTTACAACTATATATAAATAGATATTTGCAAGCAATATCAAATTTATATTTATTATAAATAAATAAAATTATATGTGTCATGAAAACAAGGTTTGAATCTTTATAATTTTGAAAAGAAAAACTATCAAAAAGAAAAAAAAGTTGAAAGGAAATAATTATGATTCATAATTATCTTTGAAAAGAAGAATTTTATCATAATGTATCTCAAAATTAAATATATTTTAAAAAGATGTAACTAAATTAAATTTATGATTAAATTTTTTATTCATAATAATTTAATCAAATGACAATCTTTAATTTAAATACATACTTCATAATATTATAATCCAAAATCTAATTATTTTTTATACTTTCACTAATGATAATTATGTTTTTCCTTGGTCCAGTCTATAACAAAAGAACTATAATCATTGTATAAGATGTCTCTATGATAGTTTATATGAGTGGTGGGGTCCTCCACCACTCATTTTTATGTTATCATCTAGCAAAAGCTAGAAAGCACTAGTAGTACAAATTAAAATCATTGTATTTTATTTTATTTTATAAAAGGTACCTTTAGGGATCTATCATGAATCATCCACTAACTCTCTTTCCATCGTATACATGGATTTAGTGATAAAATTCTATGCATGCTATTCTAGGGAGAGGATAGTTATATATATCTTGAATAAATGTTTATTATATTATTTTAAAAAATATTGAAGAACGGAATTATATCTAGAATGTTGAGTATAAACTTTTTGAAATGGCTATATTAATTTATAATACATTTAAATATTATTAAGAAAAAGATATAAATTGTAGAATTATTATCTATTTGATATTTATTAGTGACTGAGTTGAGTGGATTTTTTATATTTTTTATATTAAATTATTGAAATATATCACTATCAAGTTAATCTATTTTTCATTTATTTATCAATGTTTATTTATGCTATTTTTATTCATTTAATTTGATTAATCTGGGTTATCTATTAATGAATCATTATTTTCCTTTTAATTATGATGAACCTAAACAATCTTACAACCAACCTATGATTTCTCTAGGGTTTCTAAATCAACATTAGAGTTTTTAAATATGTGATTTTTGAAGTTCCACATTATTTTTAGATCTAATATTCTTTTTACATTGATGCAAATTATAGAACCGTCACCCATTTAATATTTATTAGTGATTGAGCTAAGTGCATTTCTTTTCTCTTTATATTTCCTATATTTAATTATTGAAATTTGTTAATATCAAATTAACTTTTCTATCATTTATTAACCATTTGATTTTATTAGTTTGGGATATCTATTAATGAAGCATTATTTTCCTTTTCATTTTGATGAACCTAAACAATCTTACAACCAACCTATGATTTCTCTAGGGTTTCTAAACCAACATTAGAGTTTTTAGATGTGTGATTTTTGAATTTCCACGTTATTTTTAGATTTGATATTCTTTTTGCATTGATGCAAATTATAGAACCATCACCCATTTAATATTTATTAGTGATTGAGCTAAGTGCATTTCTTTTCTCTTTATATTTCCTATATTTAATTATTGAAATTTGTTAATATCAATTTTTTTCTATCATTTATTAACCAATGTTTGTTTATGCTTATTTATATCCATACCATTATTTTCCTTTTCATTTTGGTGAATCCAAATAATCCTACAACCGACCTTATTTTCTCTAGGGTTTCTAAACTAACATTAGGGTTTTTAGATATGTGATTTTCTATGTTTCACATTATTTTTAGATTTGATCTTCCTTTTGCACTAGTTTGTTTCATTGGTCTATCTTTCTTTAAGTATTTAGTGTACATATTCACATATTTTATCTTATATCTATCCAACCCACCCTTGGATTAGCTTTAGGGTTTATAATTTACATATTTTTACATCTACTTTAGGAATTGTATTCTAATTAAAAATTATTTGTATCTCCTTTTGATACTATTCCTCTACTTTTGTTAGGGTTTTAAGCCTTTATTGATTATTCTTGTAAACCCCACATCTTTAGATCTGTTAGGAAATAATGCATAATATCTAAAATGTGTAGTCCATTTCCTACATCACCTCATGAGAGAAAAGCATGTGTGAAAGCTTACAAAATAACCTTAATGCATAGATCAAATAGACAAGCCACAAGATAACACAAGATATACCTTGGAAAAACCCTCAAAAAGCCCAACCTCCAAAAGCATCCACACTCTATCTAATTTAGGAATAGTATTATAATTAAAAATTATTTGTATCTCCTTTTGATACTATTCCTTTGCGTTTGTTAGGGTTTTAAGCCTTTATTGATTATTCTTGTAAACCCCACATCTTTAGATCTATTAGGAAATAATGCATAATATCTAGAATGTTTAGTCCATTTCCTACATCACCCCATGAGAGAAAAGCATGTATGAAAGCTTACAAAATTACCATAATGCATAGATCAAATTGACAAGCCACAAGATAACACAAGATATACCTTAAAAAAACCCTCAAAATGCCTAGCCTCCAAAAGCATCCATACTCTGTCTATAATGCATAGATCAAACCGAAAAGCCACAAGATAACACAAGATATACCTTGGAAAAACCCTCAAAAACCCTAGCCTCAAAAAACATCTATACTCTATCTAATTTATGAATAGTATTCTAATTAAAAATTATTTGTATCTTCTTTTGATACTATTCCTATGCTTTTGTTACGATTTTAAGCCTTTATTGATTATTCTTGTAAACCCCACATCTTTAGATTTGTTAGGAAATAATGCATAATATCTATAATGTTTAGTCCATTTCCTACATCACCCCATGAGAGAAAAACATGTGTGCAATCTTACAAAATAACCATAATGCATAGATCGAACAAACAAGCCATAAGATAACACAAGATATACCTTGAAAAAACCCTCAAAAAACCTAGCCTCCAAAAGTATCCATATTTTATCTATTATTTAGCAATAAAACAATACATGCACTTACAGAGTTTACATGGACACTTATAAAACATAAAGCTCCTCCAATGCACTCTTTGTGTGTCCAAACATGTAATTGTACATCCCATACAATACTTCACATATGCAGTAAAAAGAGAAACTCAATACTATGACAACCCACTCACCCAACCAACCTTAACCACTAAACACGTGTTATCTTTTATAGAAACAAACTCACAAAAGTATAACCAAGTGGTGAGATAAAACCATGTGCCTCAAACCTTACACAAAACTATTGACCCCATATTTAAAATTTGATACAAATATTAAATAATTTTCCCAAATAATCATTCTATGTCTCTTGTACATAAAATAACTAACCCAATATTACATACAACCTTACAAGTGGCCCCAAATAAATATTTAATGTGGCTAAACACATCTCCTAGATGCACCATAAATAAATATTTATATAATTTACATAATAAAATAATCCATGTTATGCAAGGTGTACAAAACCTATTCCTAACATTCTCCCACGTGTATACATTGCATAAGAGTAAATCATTGAAATAAATCATCATAGCCATACATGAAATCGCATGAATCTTCAAGATGCTCATGTGCTCCATCAAGATACCTATAATAAAATTAAGATGACCACTATCTGAAGAAATAACTCCTCTCATCTTTCAACATGCCGCCCATGAAATAAAAGGAACAAGCCAAGGAAAAGATGCACCAATCCAAAGAACACAAGAATCAAATCCATATGATAACAAAGGCTCCAAGCTTCTATCAAAGGTGAAAACCCACATGACTGGAAATAACATCCATAACATATGCTAATACATCCAACCATTTATACCTCCTAGGTATCAAAAGTATCAGTAAACTCATGCCGACAACAAATGCAACCCATAAACAGTAATAACAAGGTCCTTGTATAAAACATGTCAATGAAGAACATACATACCCAAGAATTCCCATTGCATGGATAATGCCAAATCTAAAAAATAAATAATGGCATATCAAGTCTACCAATCAACACTCAAACCAAGGTGTATCAAATAACTAAACTATGTAGTACCAAGAACAATCACATTGATCCACGCATGCAACACAAATAGCTACATACTCTCTCACAAAATATCATTGTAACTCTCCCAAATCACATGAACATGAAACTCCAAGAAGTAGCCATAGAACAAAAAGAGAAAACCTATAAATCCTATCATGCAACATGTTCTTCTATCAACACCTAAAAGTGCTACATTGTGTCAAGTATGATCTTCTTTACAACCCCAAATGGGGTAAAAGTACAAACCTATGTCACACTTTTATAAAAGAATCGTCCAACACAAACAAAAAAATCAAATTTGACCACATAAAAGTGGCTTTTATGTTTTGAATTTTGAAATGATGTAAATTAATGAAACATAGAACTTTTGATGAAGTTTATGCTTGTAATTTTTCAATTTTTATTTTGAAACATCCATTTTATTTAAATTGTGTTAGACTTGAGTTGTTTTATTTTATGACTAACATTACCTTATTGTTAGCATACATAAACAAGATGGTATCAAAGATCTAAAGACCCTATATTTTATTTAAAAATCATTACAATTATTTTTTATTTACAAATTTTTAAAATATATTAACTATTTTTCATTATTAGACAATGCAAAGATTTTGTGTAAATTTATAAGAATTTATAATTTTATTTATCATTTCTAAAAATATATATTGAATATTGTGAAGGTTATTTTCTTTCTCAAATATTGCAACCACTTATTTTAACAACCAAGTGCACTCAATACTAGTATCGTGCATAGAGCGTAATGGTAATTTTAATATACGTGTGACCTAACTTGTAGACTGACCTCTAAGATCAAAAAGACTATATCCTTGTAAGATATGTAATGATATCTTCATGATTCTTTAACAAATGGAAGGGAACGAGAAAATTTAATTAAATTAAATCCTACTCTAAAAGGGTTCATGTGCGAAGGAGAACGATTATCCTACTTTTATCTATTATTAGGATTCAATAGACACAAATAAATCATAAATAGAAAGAGAAATATAAGCACACAATAGTGAACATATATCAAAGAGGTATTCATTCTCATTTCCTATATTATATGGAGACACATAATTTGCATACACAAGACTTGAATTCCTTAGAAAATATGAGATACGTTATGAGTAATCAGACTTAAAAAAATAAAAGAAAGAAAACTTTTTTTTATAGTACTTTACATATAAGGCTAGATATAAAGAATGAATGTATTAAGTTCCATCATTAGATCTAAAAAGGTCAAAGTAAGAAAGAAGGAAAGGAATTAGAAAATATAGAAGAGTACTAAAATGAATTTTCATTAGAGACTGGATTTTATTTTTATAAATATTGAGAGGATTAATCATCATCTTCTACAAGATTTCTAATAATTTCTCCTTCAATATACATCACCCTTAAAACTGTCAATAGGAAGGCTATATGTCTTGAATCTATAAAGAGAAGTAATCATGTATTGAATTTTTATGAGGAAAATGACCCTAAATCTAATTTTATAAGCAAATTTGTTGGTTCCTTAACTATATCGCCAATGAAGTATTCTTTACAATCACATCTTTTCTCCACTATCCTAAAATTTAAGAAAGTGGGCGAGACATGAATTCTTGGCAAGGATTTACAACCAAATTCTAACTTGGGCCATTTCCTACATTAAATTTTCTTAGATGCATCCTCTTGAGAGCTTTTGAGTTGTTGGATAGAGTAATGACTACCATTATACATGCTCCTGGTATGGAATCGACCTTTACCATTTGTGGGTTTAGGTGCATTGAACACAATCTATTTAACTAACAGAGAAAATACACAGTACTTATTTATTCCTCTCCTCATGGCTCTTTTCAACCAATAAAATAACCACATAGTAAATTGTTATAATGTTATAAGATATCATAGAAAAAATTAAAACAAGGCAAGGTCCACCACTGAGAAAATAGACTAATAATGGGGTGCCAAAGGTTAAAGGGAAAATTACTCCTTGAACTCCCCACTATCTATTATATTATGATATGAAAAACTATTAAGAGGCCAAACCAAATTACATTTTGTTTCTAAGGAACCATCTGGGCAATGGGATCATGGTGATTAATGATATGTAGGCACTAATAGATATCATGATAAACTCTTCTTAGTTACACTGCTCAAAATATAATGAAGAAGGGGTAACAAATTATAAGAAAAACATAAAGGCAAACATGTAGTGACACCTCACTAGACTTTTGATACAAGAGCATCCCAAAGTGTGAGAGGAATCTTGCATCACCCAAAAATATTTTGTTATGTGTTTTTTATTTGTAGGATTTCAATAAAATTCACTATAGATCCTACTACATTTCACTACACTCACACATTTCACCTTGTGGTTTGGTAAAACATAAATTTATTTGTATAAAGGACAAAATCATAAATTTTTAAATATAGATTTCTAACATCAATATCTAGTGCACAAATATTTTTTCATAATTTTTTGTTGCATAGTTTTTCTTTTCTTTTTGCAGTGAGATTAACTATATAATTCAGACATAGGTTACTTTGGTAACACATAATTTTTTGTATTCATCTGAATTAACTTTTTTTTTCTTTTGTTGAAATAAGAAAATCAATACCTAGCGCACAAATATTTTTTAGTATTTTCTTTTCTATTTTTCTCTGTGTGTGAAACAAAGACCTTGATGTTCAATGAAAAACCTATGTTCACTAGAAATAGAAAGTAAATATAATAATGAAATTAAATATATTCAAAATTATACTTTATGGAAATCTTATAGTAAGGACTACATACTTACAAAATCAAATTTCTAAATGACTTCATTTGATGACCCAAAAGGTGAATCAAAAGTGTAGAAGAGACTCCATGGAGGGTTTAATTTAAGCCTAGGGAGGTTTTATCCAACGGGTTTTGATCTAACCCCCTTAAATAAGAAAACTTTATATGGAACCTCTCAAGGATTAAATCATTATTTTTTCTAAAAAGGATGCGATTTTAGGAAAAAAGCAAGATGGCACACAAAGTGGACACACTATTGTTGCAACACCCATAGAGGAATAAATATTTAAGATGATGAGGTTGATGAAGGTCCAATTAGATGCTATGAATAAGATATAAAAATAGGTTTAAACCCTATAAATGGTGATGAAGGTGGTGAGTAAGAGAGTGAAAGAGAAAGTGTGCAAGTTGTTAAGAAAGATCTAGAAAAACTAGAAGAAGAAGAGATAAATCAAGTAAATATATTAAATGCTATTTCAAAATTTGTTAAGAGATCTAGAAATGAAAATTTTAATTATTTAATGATTTGGATATCGAGGAGTTGATTGATTAGACAACTGATTTAGAAGAATATTTTGAGCGTGAGAAAATTTTAAATCATACAAAGGTTAGATTTATTATAACTAAATTAAAAGGAAATGTTATTTAGTGGAAATAAGTATAGTTAAAAATAAATAGGAGAGGAAAAGAAAAGATAACAAAATAGGATAGGATGGTTATAAAGTTAAAGAAACAATTTATACCTATTGAATGTGAGTTAGAAATGTTGACAAAGTTACAAAATATAAAGTAGCAAGATATTGGTCAAAAGATTCAAGAAGTATACTAAATAATTTTACTAGATGATCATTAGGAGTGGGCATAGTGAATTGTAAAGGAAAATATTAGAAGATATATAAATGTACTAAGAGTAAGTATTTAAGAAGAACTAGGCTTTGTAAGGTTGACAATAATAGAAGAAAAAATTCAATTGACGATGAAGGTAGAGGAGAATCTAAATAAGAGATTTTAAAGTAGATATAATTGGTAAAGAGGAAGAGGAGGAAGATTCCAAATAATTGGATCTTAGTATGATGATAGAAGACCTTATAACAAAGGTGTGAAGAAAGGAAGAATAATAACACATAACATAAAGAGAATAATTCATGCTATAATGATGGAGTAAGCAATAGTTATTACCACAATAGAAGAGAAGGGAGTAATGTATATTGACAATGTTATAACATATGGATATCAAAGAGTTGGATGAATATATATTATAAATTATGGGAGATCTTTCTAAGGAACCTATTTCAAGTTTGGAAGAGAAGGAAATTAAGCATTTGAATGCTACCAAGGTCAAGGAAGTACTAACAAGATATGTAAAGGTATGATGAGGACTACATATGTAGAATAAGAATCACAAGGATCATAGAGTCCAATTAGAAAATCGAAAAAGGGTAAATTATTATTCATGATAATATATTTATTAATAATATATACCTTAGATGAAGAAGATATAAAAAAGGATTTTTTTTAGAATAATATAAATTTTTTGAGGCAAGTATTATAATTTTTCATTGAAATCGATAGAGTATAAGATAATTTAAATTTGAATAAACGGTTGATAAGATGAATTTTCAAAGGTTATAAAATACTTGTTAGAAATCTAAAATAGATTGAATAACCCAAGGAACTTTTTAAGAGTAAACCAAAGTTACATAAACTGAAAAACATAAGAATGCAAACCAAGACTCTGAGAGATTATGCAATGTCAATGTGACAATATTACATTAAGAGATTCCAAATTGAATCAATACATGAATAAATGCAAATACAAGCTAGGTATTGATTTTATATAGAACTTAGGAGAGGATGTAGGTGGAAAATCCAAAAAATAGGAATCAACCACAAAAAGTGGAGGATGCCACCAAAAGTGCAAAGTGGTTCCACCCTTTTAAGGAAGGGGACAACATATCCCTTATCTCTTAGTAATAAACTCACTTTATTATCCTAAGCAAGCTTAATAAAGTGTAGGAAAAACCTACCACTAAGGGAAAATAAATTAACCCACTAGGAAAATAAAAACCTACACCAACACTCCCCTTAAGCACAACTTAAGAGGATGTAAAGATGATGGGTCCCAATAAATGAGGCCATGTTAGGTACCCATGTACATATCAAACTCCCCCCAAGGAATAAGAAGCCCCCCATAAATAGAGAGGACACCCCCTGGAAAAGAGAGAATAGAAAAGGACTAAGTAGCCCTCATGAATATATCCAATGGTAGATGCTTGAAATCATATGGAGATGATGGTCCATGATCATCGACCAATGTTCCTCCCCTTAGGATAACACATGTGATTCATTAAGGAGACTAGTTATTCTTTATGAATGTTAGCCGAATTGGTATAATGCACTACATGGATAAAATGTTTAAATCATATATAGTGTTGACAAGAGAGTTTTTGATTATTTTATTTTCATCTAATTAGGATGACTTGATGAATAAAATATACTTGTATATATATAAGATGTTTTGAAGAGTAGAAGTGAGCAAGTGAGAAGTGGGTGTGTGAGTGTGGAAGGAAGGATCTAAGCCTAAATGCTTTTTCAATTGAGGATTAGTGTAGATTAGTTGAGAAACTATTGCGTGAGATAGTACATCATATTCTGAGCTTCATTGGAACTGAACCCTGCACAGTGAAGGTGTTTTCTATCAGTTCAATCTTTTGGCAGTGAGCCACAATCTTTGTATCTTGGCAGTTAGCCATCTTTTGTACTTAGACAATGAGTCCTGACAGTGAGCCCTGTAATATCTTATATCTAGATATAATATATTGTTAGTTAACCCTCATCGTGGTTTTTCCCTTTTTGGGTTTTCCACATAAAAATCTTGTTGCTCATGTGTATGGTTGCATTGATTTGTTTCTATGTTCTCTTTTGTTGATTCAGTCAAAATTGTGATAATGGTTACATGGATTTTATTATAGTTTTATGGAATACTAATTCACCCCCCTCTTAGTATTATGTATGTTCAACAATTGGTATCAAAGCTTGGTTCCTCAAAAGAAGCCTAAAACCTTTAGGAAGGTCCCAAAATTTGAGTATAAGAATTATTTTCCTTTGAAAGTGATCTTTGCTGGATATTTAGAAGAAATAGAAGATCTGAAGGACAAGTTGATGAAAAAAATTGAGTATATTGAAAAACTACAAATTAAAAGTGTTGAAGCATGTGATCTATTGGTTAAGGCAGATGGAATTGTCTCCAACATACTGTAACAATTGGATGAAAAGAAAAGAATTGAAGAATGCACAAAGCTTGAGGAAGAAGCAAAAATCTTGAGATCTGATCTAGAAAAGGAAAGAAGTTTTGAAGACAAATTTAGGGTAAGCTCAAAAATGCTTGATGAGTTGATTACTTCTCAGAGGTTGACAATGGTTAAAAGTGGTTTAGGGTTTGAAGAAGGCCAAAGTTCTAAAGAGAAGAAATCTATTGGTAAGAAGACTTGGTGAAAAGATGGATGAATCAATGATTTAAGAAGCAACTCCGAAAGAACTCCTGTCAAACAACCTGATGCTAAAAGTTACTTATCTTTCAATAGTGTTTGTTATTCCTGCAAGAAATTTGGTCATAAGGCAAAGGACTGCAAAAGTAAAAGAATGGAAGGACAAATGATATTTGTTGTAAGTGCAACAATCTAGAACATCCTATTAATAACTGCAGAAGAAGAAAAAATAATTATCTGGCAAAGAAGCATGATCAAATCATTGATTTGAAATAAGTGAGAAAAGAGATGAAAAGGATTTGGAAAGAGGAAGGAGAATTCAAGCAAGTTGAATCAGAATCATCAGTCTTATTTGTGTCAAACTTTGGTGCAGATACTCCCATGAAATTTTGAGTCAAGCAGTGGCTAAGGGGGAGAAATTATCAAAAAAATTAATAAACCCCCTCATTGATACTTATGTCACATCATGAAAGAAGAATATTTAATGTGGTAACAAACTCAAGGAATTTTCTCAGTCACATGTGTGAAGAATGAAGTTTACACAATGTGAAAGAATGGAGGTGTACACAATTTTTGAGGTAATCTACCTGCAAGTTGAAGCATTTATTGCAAAATCATTTAGAATGAAAGAAAGAAATTCAGATAATTCAAAAGGCATATGTATTTTTGGAGAAGAGTGCAAAGGAAGTTTACAGAGAAATTCAGAGTTTCAGGGTTTGAATAAGAGATCAAGTGGATTCGAAGTGAGCTCCGAAAGTAGGATATCTATACATTTCTTGTTTGTAGGATATTTATACATTTCTTGTTTGTATGATATATATACATTTCTTTGCATTCTCTCGCATCCCTCTGAGATATCTATGTATTTGTTTACATTAAGATAGAAGAAATGTCACCAGTTAAGTTGAGCATTGTATGGAAGAATGAATTGGAAGAGAACCATGATGCCAATAGAGTGTTAGTTGGATGTTTAGAGGAAAGCTCCTTTGTTTGAGTTTGAGAGAAAGTATATTCGATTAGCTTTGAGCAAAAGATATCTATGCATTTGTTTACATTAAGATTTTAATCCAACTAACAATCTGCTGGAAGAGTCTGTTGCCCACAGAAGATATATATGCATTTGTTTACAGTAAGATAGAAGAAATGTCACCAGTTCAGTTGAGCATTGTATGGAAGAATGAATTGGAAGAGAACCATGATGCCTACAAAGTGTTAGTTGGATGTTTGGAGGAAATCCCCTTTGTTTGATTTTGAGAGAAAGTATATTCGATTAGTTTTGAGAAGAATTCATAATGAATCTTTATGGATTGATGAAGTGCATTTGATTACCAAAGAAGCAATCAGAGATGTAACTGGTTTATGTTCCTCCAAACTAGTTCCCGAATGGAAGGATATGGATGAGAAAGAGACAATTGAGGTTACTAGTGTGAATCTCGAAGGGAAAGAGATTTATTTAAGATCAATTATGGATCCGGTTATCAAATATGCTACTATGGTCATCGGTCACAAAGTTTGTTTACCTAGCAATGATCTCATAGTTTCTAGTGATTTTGTACATAATTTTGTTGATATGGTTAAAAGATGTATGTATTATGACTTGTGTGAATTACTTCGTATACATCTTTTGACGAATTTAAAGGAAATCAAGAAGAGTAAGAAGAATACTTTTCGGTATGGCAATTTGGTTGTTTATTTACTCTTTTACTTTTTGAGAGAATTATTGGTAATAGGAAGAATAGAATGGTCAAATACAAAGCCTATTGCCCATGAAATTATAAAACTCATGATAAATCTTGGTAATTCATATGCACAAGAGACTTCCCTTGTTGCATTCTTTGGAACATTTCAGATGAGGATGAGTAGAAAGTCTAGGATTCTAGTAAGTGTTGTTAAAAGGTGCTCCAGAAGCATCAATTTTCTTGTGTCTGTAGATTTCTATCATATGGAAGTATTTGAATTAAGGTTGGTATGAATATCTGAGTTGGGTTTTGAAGTGTCAGAGGCTAAAATTGATTATTATGCAAAAATTCTTTTGGAAATCCCTAAGAATCTCAATGTAGAAGGTACCTCCAATATCGCAACTGGAACATGGAAGAAAAGGAAGAGTGTTGTTAAACAAGAAGTTGTAGAAGGAAGTGAGTTTGAGAGAGCTCAACATGAGCATAAAAGAATAAACATTCAAGGAGCTTTGGAAGAATTACAAAAGGTTATTCACGGTGCTAATTTTGATTCATATATTTCTATTGTGGAGAATCTCAGAAACATGATTGATTCTTTGAAGGTCTACATCTCTAGACTTGAAGTGCATGCTAGAATCAGGTTTGATGAAGGAAATTTGGAAGATATCAAAGAAAAATGTGAAAATGCACAAAGTCGAGCATTGAAGGAATTGGAGAGTATAAACTTGTGAAGAAGAGGCACATGAACTACTTTCTTTTTGCCTAAATTGGTCTGGTATTACATTGAGCATAGGAGATGAGATAAGGAAAAGTGAGACCCGGATGAGCACTCAAGCAGATACATATAGATTAATAGAATATAGAGATAATCAGAGGTGGTCCTACATTGTACAACTTTAGGATAAATTATTTTCTCTACAGGATCAAAGAACAAAAGTTATTAAGAAGTTTGTAGCAATCAGAGACATGATTAAACTCAAGCACATTTTCTAGTGCTCTTGACAGTGTTGGTGAATTATTAGAAATTAATCTTGTATACACCTAAAAATGGTCTGGAGAATTCTTATTAATTAAATATGATTTATTTGATTAATTACCCTTAATTCCTCTACTATTAAATAAATATAAATATTTATTTATATAGTTCATCTTAAATTCTTCAATATTTATTCTATTATTTTCGTCTTAATTAAATAAACGAATTTCACTTTGTTTTATTTAATTATCATAATTAAATTCATCTATTATTAAATAAATAGAAATATTTATTTAAGACTTTCACATTCTAAATCTTCTATTCTTCAATTTTAATCAAATATGCAACTTCAAATAGTTTGTATTATTTAATTATCACATAGTTCAATCTTAATTAATTAATCAATGTTAAATACTTTGTTATTTAATTATCATATCCCTTCCATATTAATTTAATAAACAACTTTTATAGTTTGTTTTATTAAATTAATTATCCCTTTTTTTTGCTAATTTGAATAAATCAAAATAATTCAAATAAAGGCATAAAACAATTTTACTCTATTCACTCACCTACCAAAATTAGATATCAAATGTCTAATTTAATTCAACTGGTATTCACGGGAAGCAGTGGAGACAAATTGGAGACAAACTTGAATCAATCTCTCAAATCTTCTTCCTTTGATCTTTCCTATCATCTTGCCTGATGTTTTCATGGGGAGGAACCATTCCCATGATCAACTCAAGCTTCTCCATCTCTCACCATTCAATCCTCCAAATCAAATCCAAGCCTTTGTTGTGCTACCCCTGTGCAAATGTGCTGCCATAAATCTATAAATACCACCTCATTCAACAAGAAATGGATCCCAACTTTGTGCAATCTTACTCTGCAGGAAAAGAAATCAAGAAATCAAGCAATCAAGCAATCAAGCAATCATAGAAATATCATAGAAAAAACATCATAGCATCAGTAGAATTCATATCACGGTTACATAGTAGTTTTATTGTAGCTTCATCATCATAGTTTCATGTTAATATAAATTACAGTAGTTTCCTTTTATCAATTAGATATCATCATATAGGATTTCATCATTGCATTTAGCATCACTCCGTTCTCTAGATTGGCATTTTAACAGTCACAAGTGCTTATCAAATCTGAGAGCCTTCTGTGATTTAATAAATCTTTAGAGATAGGAAACAATGAGACGCTTTCAAGTTTTTGTTATTTTAATTAGTTAATTGCTGATTGAATCTTGATATAATGTTTCATTAAGAAGTGTTTCTAGTTTATCTTACTCATACTTATTTCACACTTACAATTTGGCACCCATCGTGGGGTATAACCCCATATTTCACAAAATTTCTCTAGAAAGTGTCGTACAGGATTCTGGCGTGTTCATTTTAGCACGATCGAGAGATTTTTCGATGCTTCCAATGAAAATTATAGCACTTTCGAGGAAAACTATAGCACTTCAGAGGTCTGTTTCAGTACTTCAACAAAAACTATATCGCTTTTGAAAAAAAAAATCAGCACTCCTGATGAGAAAACTATATCACTTCCATAGTCTGTTTCGGCACATCTACCGAATGTTCCTAGTACAGTTGGCCACTATTATTTAAATTTTTATAGTGCTTTGACGTAATTCTATGGCGCTTATGCAAAATTTTGCAGTGCTTTGGATGAAAACCATAGCGCATTTGATCTAAACTATCGTGCTTCTACCCTCTGTTTCAACGCTTCTGTAATATCTTGTCTGGATTCGACGTGACTGTGGCCACAATTTTATTTTGATGCATTTGGAATAAGAATCAATCCTAGGGTAGTCACTTAATTTAAAATATATCAATCTTAGGATAGCCATCACACATTTGTGGTATCAGGTAAAATTAACATCATGATTTTTATGAAGTAAAATCTTCACCTAGAATAGTACATTGTCTTTTTGGGCTTAAAAATTGAACATTTGATTACTATGCTTGTGTGGTGAATAGGCTTATGCTCTCCCCTTAACTGGGTGATCAAAATACTAGACTCATCCTTTATTTTCATGCAATTTATGCTTTTTTAAAAATCCTTTAGAAGGCCTACCGTAGTGGGAAAAAGTACTCACCCTATGGGAACGACCTAAGTGGAAATGCCTAAAGCCAAGGATTCCAACCCACTCTAATCAAAAGCAAGTTGTTTATAAAATTCCAACTCAACGGTAGTGTGCAAGATAACCATCCCTAAAGTCTTTGTTCTAAAGGTTGGGAGGTCTCCTGAGGGAGTCTATCATTTGCCGCACCACACAGAAACCCTATCTACGAACCATAGTGTGGAATCCAGTTGAGTCAGTAACCAAGCATTGTAATACTCATAGTGCAAGGGGAGGGAAGAATCTACCCCCAAGACACTCACCATATAATTTCCAAGGACCATTTGCTCAAGGGATCGAGAAATCTAACCTTGAGTACACACCTGGAAAAGACAAAAACACGGGCGCCCTCTAGGGGGTGACACGACTGTGTGAGTCAACTCAATTTTAAGATGTGGGCTATTGAGTACAACAATGAAATTTTTGACCTTAAGTGTGAGTCTGTCTGAAGTGTATTTTTGTTAAACAAACCAGTGAAAAAATAGGACCATGCGTGGTTCTTGGAACATACACTATCTGTTTAGATTCTAGACTTAAAAACAACTATTCTACAATTGCTTGTCATGTTCTCAAATCATTAACTCAGATAAAGATCATCCAGAAGAACAAAAAAGAGTCAAACATAAACGGTAAAATTTATGATTAAGGATTGGAAATCCACAACGTTTGTCAAGAAATCCCTCATAAAAAGAGTCAAACAACCAAAGAAACAAATCAGTTACAAGAAACTCTTGGAAAGAAGATGATTTTTATATCAAAGTAGGAAAGTATTACTTCACCATAGAACCTTCATCCATAGGTTTCATGATTTTTCTAGAGGATATACAAATGATTATGCTTTAGAACCTTTGCATTCATGAGATTTTTTTCAAAGAAGAGCCCTGTCACAAAAACATAATCATAGTCAACCTATTCATTAGTCTTCCATCCCACATCCAATGATAGAATATTCCAACAGGCCCGATCAATTATTACAATAGAGAAAAATTAGAAACATTAGGCTTGTCATCCAACATTAGAAAGTTACTAGTGGAGGTATCCTGTCAAAATATCAAAAATACCAAAAATCAATCTCTTCACGGGAAGGAAAATTGGACAACACTATTGAAACCCAAAGTAGCGCTTTCACACTCTATTTAGTGCTTCTGAAGTCTGTTTTAGTGCTTCTGCAATCTGTTATAGCGCTTACACACTCTGTTTTAGCGCTTCTAAAATAGTGCCTCTATAGTCTATTTTAGCACTATTGCACTATGTTTTAGCGCTTCCAAAAAGCATAAAAACAAAGAGCTTCTAGACACATTTGTCAGAATTGTTGACATCTAGAAATCGGATTCTTTATCAGACGAAAACATCTTCTCGGTCTAGACAGTGTTTTAAACCAGAAACAAATGGGTTCTTACAAGTTACAATTCTTTTCAACTTGAACCTAGATCTTGCCAACTATAAAGTGTCCACAAATCAAACCAAAATCTTGATTATCAGGTTAAGTTTCTTCATTAGGATATTATCATCCTACCATCATGAAACAAAACATAATAATCAGATTTTTATTAACCTAGTTTCATCAATAGGATATATCATCCTATTTGACTATGTTAAAATTCATTTGACACTCATCTAAACATAGAAGATCAAAGTTTAGTGGGAAAACAAACACTTGTATGCCAATCTTGACAAGGTTACAAAGACAAAGACTCATAGAAAAAGAAACTGAAACATCAAACACCATGGCTAAAGAAAATCCTTGGAATAAGTTACACCAAAATGACAAGAATGAAATAACCCAAAGGGACATTCAAACAACACAGCAGGATCCTAACTTCCATAAATTTATGGAAAAGATCTTAGAACAAGATATGGAAAAATACCTCTTAATGCTAGCTAAATCAGGTGCAAAACTTCTAAAAGATTTTGATGTCAATCGATTAAAAGAAACACCTACAACAAATGAAACCGAAACATCACAACACACACAAAACCCAGATCAAGTTGTTGCCCTAACACATCAAATGCAAAACTTAGAACACCGACTTCAAGACATACAATAGGGAACCAGAAAAAGATACTCATTATAGAACATTTGTCCTTATCCTTTCCATCCAAGTGTGGACATGATACCATTTCCTAGACATTGCGAATTCCCAAAATACGACAAATACAATGGTAAAACAAATCCAATTGACCATGTGAGGGAATTTAGAACCATGAGTTTAGAATTTGTGCAAGAGGAAACTTTTCTAATGAGACTGTTTCCAAGAAGCTTAGGAGGTCAATGTATGGAGTGGTTTTCTAAATTACAACCAGGAATTCAAACATTTGAAGAACTACTCAACATGTTTATCTCATAATTTTCATTTAATATCCAACATGAGGTAACAATAAAGGATCTTTACAACATGAAACAAAACAAAGGTGATAAATTCCTTTCATTTCTACAATGATGGAAAAGGTTGTTTGCTAGGTATCCTCGATCTATAGCCGAAGAAGAAAAAAATGGAACTATTCATTGACAACCTAACTGATGAAATGAGCTATAGGCTAGGACTACAATGTCCACCCATATTTGAGAAAGTAATTGAAAATGGCCTCAAGATCGAAGAGGCCTTGGTAAAAAGAGGGGTGATAAAACATTTTTATGAAGGATCAAATAACACAAATTCCTCCAATCACTATGGTAACAATGAAAAGCCTAAGTTTTGGCAAAAGAATAGAAATATTGGAAATAATGATATCGCAAATGACGCACAAAATGTGAAACCAGTATTTAATTTGACAGCTACTACTATAAAGACAAATCAAAATAGTGACCAAAACATCAAACAAAGTGTCAATAAAAACAATAATTCAAACAATGGAGAATCTAAACCGCAAACATATAAAAAATTATCCAACCGACGACGATTCACACCATTGGGACAAACACTTGAATTAGCAATGAGAGAACTTATTACAAACAGACTTATCAACTCACGTGAAGAAATATTTTGGGATCCAAAAGTAAAACCACCTTGATGGAAAGATGCAGACTATTGTAACTTTCATAATAACAAGGGACACAAGACAAATGATTGCATGGAGTTGAAACATCTAGTCCAAGATTTGATTGATAATAAAAAGGTATACGTAGAAGGACATCAAACCAACAACAATCATATTGCATTTAAAGATCCTTTACCAAATTATGAAAAAGGGAGAGTCTTCTTCTACAAACGGTAAAGGTAAAAGTGTTAACTATGTTTATGATGGCACAATATTTTGTATTTCTGAAGTTGAGAGTGATACTGTCACTGGTAGCCAAATTGGTAACGAGGAAACCAAGGACATTATACCATTAGATCTAATCCCAAACACAGACACATCCGATAATCAGATAAATGTGTTAAAAATTAGGGAAAGACAAAACTACCAACCAATTAATGTAATGACAAGGGGGCAATCCAAGGTAATATTAAAAGGAGTTGCATCTAAAAACACCACTCCCCCACCAAGTCAATACAACATTGTTTATCAACTACAAAAAATACCAGCACAAATATCAATACTAGAACTCCTTAAACTCTCACCATCCCATAAGGAAGTTTTAGAACAAGCTCTTGTGGCCACCACAATACCCAACAATTTGGATGTCTGTCAGTTTCAAGCTATGGTGGGACATTTGAACATGCCTCATTCTCTATCATTCTCCGAACAAGATGATGTATCACTTAATCATCCACACAATACTACACTTCTCGTCGAAGTCTTAATCCACAAACACCATGTTAAACGTGTCTTAATAGATGGTGGAGCTGGTTTAAACATTTGCACTTTGAAATTGGTCCATGCACTAGGTTATTCTGATAATGTTATTGATTCCCGAAGGAAAATGACAATAAAAGCCTATGACGAAGAAGAGATATCCTCCAAGGGATTTTTCATGTTGCCTATTCAAGTAGGACCAATGGTGAAAAATATAGCTTGCCAAGTACTAGAAAAAGAGCTAACATACAACATACTCTTGGGACATCCATGGATACATGAAATGCAAGCAGTGCCTTTAACTTATCATCAATGTTTAAAATTCCCAATCAATGGACAAGAGGTGACTATATCAGCTGACTACAATAATCCCCAACATTGTAATACGCTAAAAACATCTCAAGACACTTTTATGCCCCATAATAATGAAGCAAACATTTCTAGTTCATCTAACGGTAAAAAACAACCAACCATTATATCTAAATGGGTTGAGAAAAAGGGGCAATCAAAAGAAACAAGTGTTGTTGATTCTACTTTGGTAGACAATAAAGGTCCTTTGAATTCTCTATCAAAACAATTTCAAGAAAAGATTGAGTTAACCGACAAAGGCATGGGACAATATTCCATTGGGAAATCACTATGTCTTTCACAATTGCTGCCATCCCCAAGGACATATGGACAACTGGCATCAAGAACACAACAACCATCACAAACTACCACAGTTCTAGATGAAAGATTTGTAAAAGCTGGTACTATAGAAGATGAATTAGAAGACAAGGCCATCCTCAATTGGCTATACAAAGACAAAGAAGCCTCAACATCAACAAACATCAACATAAAGATCGATCAATATGGGAAATGAAAGGCTATCCTAGAGAAAATGGGTTATGAGGGATAGGGACCTGTTGGAAAAAGGAAAGAAGGCATCATAGAACCCATTCAACCTCTCACACTTCAATCAAAGGACAAAACAAGAATAGGTTATACAGGGGAATCAAAAGAAGAAATGACTCAGAAAGCTGTTGAGAGAATCCTTCAAATGAGAGATAGTTCTAAAATAGATTCCAATGAGTATGAATGGGATCTTTACTATGATGTATCATACATGGACATCCAAATTGGCATCATAAAGGAGTATGCACCCACACACGAGGAGGGACAAATCTCGAGGACTAGACCACTTGTATTTGAATCACAAAATATCAGTAACTCGAGGATGGACATACATCGAGTGAGATAGATGATTTGGAGGAAAGTAATATCCTAGACCTCGACATCCCTAATAAAAAACTTGAAACCATAACTATTCGAACCCTTACTGTCATTGACTAAAGTCAATTTGATGAATTTTTTCCCTTAATACATCTTGAACTTATCGACTAGGAACCAACTAAACCTATTAATGTACCCGTCTTTGTGAATGATAACGCTATCGTAAATTTCCTTTGCTGTGACAAACCTGACACAAGTTCTAATCATAAATCTCATAACGACATAGTTAGACAGGAGGGTGTCAAATCTTCCAGTTGCAAAATTTAGAACAAGAATAATGGATCTAATGGTGAAAACCATTCTATGGCAGCATATCTTGAAAAAGTAAAAATAAAGAACGCATCAGATGGTGAAAACCTCTCCAAGGCACTAAAAGATGGGAGATTTGACACCCTTCCAGAGCATTATCATGAAAGGTCATCAATACTGATAGAACCTACATAGTCTATAAACATTGGAACAACAAAAAAAGAAAATATTTTGCATCTGGCAGCATCCATGACTGAACAGGAAAGACCTGAATTTATCAAGTTCTTTGAAGAAAGAAGCATTAACTTTGCATGGTCATACTCTGATATGCCAAGTTTAGATCCAAATCTTTTAATGCATCATTTATTGCTACCTATTGGTATTAAACCTGTAAAACAAAAACTAAGGAAGATGCATCCACATATCACCTTGATGGTAAAGGATGAGTTGAAGAAGTTGTTAGATGCAGGATTCATTAGGTCTATCGATTATGCTAAATGGATAACAAATATTGTCCCTGTATCAAAGCCAGACAATAGTATTAGAATATGTATAGATTTCAGAGATTTGAATAAGTCATGTCCCAAGTATGATTTCCCCTTACCTAACATCAATATCATTGTGGACTTAAGAGCAAGGCATGCCATGTTACCAATAATGGATGGTTTTTCTGGCTACAACCAAATCAAGATAGCCCCAGATGATCAAGAGAAAACTACATTCACATGTCTTGGGGGAACTTTTTGCTAGAACATCATGCCCTTCGGGTTGAAGAATGTAGGGGCAACATATCAACATGCAATGACTACAATCTTCAATGATATGATACATACCTTAATGGAGGATTACGTGGATGATATATTAACAAAGTCATATTCTAAAGAAGGACATATAGATATCCTGGGAAAAATATTTACAAGGCTAGAGAAGTTCAATGTCTGACTAAATCCTAAGAAATGTGTCTTTGGGGTTACATCAACAAAACTCCTAGGATACATAATGTCAGAGAAGGGTATCGAAGTGGATCCTGCAAAGGTTAGAGAAATAATGGAAATGCAACCACCAAAGAATATCAGTCAACTAAGGTCTTTACAAGGTAGGCTACAATCAATCAGGAGATTTATCTCCGAGTTAGCAAATAAAAGTCATCCATTTAATCACTTGTTGCATAAAAATGTCATTCAAATGGGATCAAGGGTGTGAAATGACCTTCAACCAAATAAAACAATATCTGATGTCACCACATATTCTCATGCCACCTACAGAAGGTAAACCTTTACTACTATATATTGCAACAACAAACATTTCTTTAGGAGCACTGTTGGCACAAGAAGATTATGAAGGGAACAAGCCATTTACTACATCAGTAGGACTCTGAATGGCTATGAAATAAATTACACCTTCATTGAGAAATATTTTTTGGCGATGGTATTTGCTACCCAGAAGTTGCGACATTACATGTTGACTCACACAGTCAGGCTCATAGCAAAAATTGACCCATTAAAATATCTACTCATCAAGGCCGCTTTAATAGGCAGACTGGCCAAGTGGGTCATGATTTTAAGTGAATTTGATATCTAGTATGTGGAAAGGAGAGCCATCAAAGGTCAAGTGATTGTTGAACAATTAGCTGAAGCTCCATTAACTGATGATCATCATATGACAATGGAGTTTCCTGATGTAGACATTCTTACTATAACAACTTTACAATGGAGGCTTTATTTTGAAGGGTCATACACATAAAGAGGATCTGGCGTGGGAATATTGTTTGTTACACCTCAAGGACATACCATCCCAAGGTCTTATCGACTCATGTTTCCATGTATCAATTATGTAGCTGAGTATGAGGCACTAATCATTGGAGTCAAGGTAGCAATTGAATGGAAGGTAACAAAGCTACAAGTGTATGGAGATTCATAATTAGTCATTTATCAAATCAATGATGAATACCAGACAAAAGATGAGAAGTTAATGCCATATAAGAAATTGATTGATGATCTCAAAAGTACTTTATGGACATCATATTTGAGAAAATTCCAAGGGCAGAAAATAAAGAAGTAGATGCTATGGCGACAATTGCTTCTCTTTTACAGTTGCCAAAAAAACACGGTCGTTATGAGTTTATGGTAGAACAAGTGTCAAATCCTGCTTATGATAATCTTGAATCTCAAACCATATTCCATTTAGATGTCATTGAATCCTCACTCTATGGAAAGACCTATGCTTACCTAAAAGACAACATCCTTCCTCCTGATCTTTCCAAAAACTAAAAGCGCAACTTCATCCATCAACCACCTAACATACCTTAATCGCTGACATACTTTACCGTCGATGTCTAAATGGTACTCTTCTCCAATGTCTAGAACATAATGAATCTGAGACAGCCTTACATGAGGTTCATGAAGGTATTTGTGGAACTCATTCAAGTGGGATAACTCTAGAAAAGAAATTCCTCCGATTGGGATATTATTGGCCGAACATGGAGAAAGAGTCTTATTAGTTTGTTAAGAAATGTCAGAAGTGTCAGATCCATAGTAATCTAATCCATGCCCCAACTCAACAATTATACCCATTCACATCAACATGGCCCTTTTGTCAGTGGGGACTGGATCTGGTAAGAAAGATAAACCCATCTTCATCCAATGGGCACAAATTCATAATCACAACAACATAATACTTTACAAAATGGATAGAAGCAATTCCTCTAACAACAATCACTGGAAAGCAAATCTCATCTTTCATACTAAACTACATAATCTTTGGGTATGGAATACCTCAGTCCATTATCACTGATAATGGATGACCATTTAAGAACCAGGACGTCTAGGAATTGTGTGAAAAATTTCATATCCAACATCGTTTCTCAACACCATACTATCCTCAGGGAAATGGCCAGGCAGAGACCTCCAACAAGACAATTTTGAAAATACTCAAGAAAACGGTTAACGATCTTGGATGTGATTGGCATGTTAAGCTCAATCCTACATTATGGGCCTATAGAACCAACATCAGAACACCGAAAAGAGCTACACCATATGCCTTGGTATATGGATCAGAGGCCATACTACCCATTGAAATGGAGATTCCATCACTCTATGTGTCACTGAAGGGAATTGTTTCGGATGAAGATTATAAAGTATCTAGGCTTCAAGAACTAGAACTCTTGGATGAATGTCATCAACAAGCTGCCAATCATCTAACGAAATATCAACAGAGAATGTCCAGGAGCTACAATCACAGGGTAAATCCTAGAGTTTTTCAAGTTGGTGACTTAGTTCTAAAGGAAAACCCTAGGAATCAGTAGGACAAAGAAAAGAAAGGGAAGTTTGAACCTAACTGGCTAGGTCCCTTTGTCATCATATCAGTCAATGGATCAAGAGCCTATCAACTATCAACACCTAAAGGGGATTTGTTTGATGAACCTATCAACAATATCCACCTCAGAAAATTCTACACCTGAATCACCTAGTGCATGGTTCAAAATCCTAAAAAGGGTTGCCTAGATGAAAACCTGGAAAATAGGTGTCTCGGTGATTGAAAAATACAAAAAAATAAAATAAAAATAAAAATCATAAAATCATAAAAATATGAAAAAGTGCAATAAAAACATATAGTGAAAACCTTGAAATTGGCACTATTTCTTAACCAACTGTTCCATTTATTGGACGCATGTCATGATCGTTACTATCACCATCACTTTACATTCACCATCATATCATTGCAAGTGGTTATGTCTCACCCTAGCTTGGGGGAAACATCTATACCTCACTAGGGAAGATAAAGCATCAAGTTTAACAAAATGGAACATCAATCACCATCAGAAACACATTAGACGTTTGTATCACAATAGAAAATCCAAAAACAAGTTAAAAAAAAGTCAGTTTCAAAAATTCAAAAACATGAGTCTATGTCAGTCGAACTACATGGTCTCTACGTGTATAATGTAGGCAAGGCTAATCTTTGATCAACCCCCAAGGCCCCTAGGATAGTTCTCGATTCAAAATCTTAGAAAATCATAAAAACATCATAAAATAAGGATGGATGATCTAATCTGACTAATGGTTGAAGCACTTTAAGTAAAGGTTGGATATGTTGTATTTTGATTATTTAATATCATTTCTTTGAAGTAACTCGATGATGTATTAAACTAGAGAAGAAAGGAAGGAGAATGATATTTTCATTTTGTCAGCTATTTGTGAATTAATTATTTATTGTGTGAATTGTTGTGGGACATGCTCTACAAATGTATCACTGATGAAATTCAGAATTCACACACTAAAATAATTAATCCTTGTTTGTTTACATAATAAATTCTTAGGTCATCTTAGTTTAATTATACCTAGATGCTTGTGTTCGCTTGCAATATCAAAAATCATGAAAGTAGTACTCAAGTCGTCATTGGTCTAAAATATACCTTTGATGCTTGTACTCACTTTCAACATTTTTAAAGCTCTATGATGATACAAAGAACAAAAGTACTATTAAAATGCCAATATTTTGCATGTGGTTGCATGATAAAATTAGAATGCATTCATAATAGTTTCTACATTTGTAGAGTGTTTATTACGAAAGCTCGTGAAGGTTTCAAATTGATGATTATCTTTTCTATTGATAGATTGAGTATACTTGACATTAACAAATACATCATCATAACCATGTAGTTGCATCATCATTTTTCATACATTAGAAAGAATTTCTATTTATCATGTCATCAATCATACATTTCAATCAAATAATTTTGCATTCATCATATCATATTTTCCATATCGCCTAAAAGTTCTAAAATAAATTTTCAAAAATAAATCATATAATTGCATTTCATTAATCCATCAATATATCATTCATCATTTCATTTATCATACAACCATCATATCATTGAATTTCCATTCATTCATCATTTTATATCATACATCATTATCATTCATTTATTTGCATCATTTACATCAACATAAAAACATACACATCCCATTTACATCGCATATCATAAATTATTTAAACCATTACATCCACATCCATATATATAGACGATCATCATATAAAATGCATCCATACATCATGCACCCATACATCACACATCACACATACACCATACACCATACACCATACACCACACACCATACACCATACACCATACACCATACACCATACATCATACATCATACATCATACGTCATACATAATTCATTTAAATAGAACATCATAAATCATAACATATCACATGATCATTAAATACATCCATAACATGCCAATAATCATAATATAAAAATAAAAAATAAATACATGACATATAGAACATGGAAAATAAATGCATCCATCATAGAATCATAATAGAACACATCATAGATTGATAAAAGTTTGTCGCATATCATATAAATAATCAATGTCAATTATACAATGAAGATTGAAACAACAGAGATATATCATCAAAATTGGTTGAACCGAAGTATACATCATGTCTCAAATATATCATAAATCACATCAAACTGCTAGGATATGCTCCTACCAAATGGTGCAGGCATCTTGGGACCAGTCCCTCCTCTGGTAGATGGACCAGTACCTCCACCAACAAATGGATCGGGACCTCCTGGATCTCTACGTGGCGGCTGAGTCACATCCTCACCAACAGTTTGAGGATGGGTCCTGCCTGATCGCGAGGGGGCATAACTAAATCTCCACTCAACAGGGACTGCATCATGGTAACAACCTCTGTAAAACTTTGCCTCTTAGCCCACACAAAGAACCACTCTCATATAGTCTTCCACGATCGTGCCTTTGACTATCTGTTGTAATTTGTCAGCGGTAGTCTAAGCCTGCTCTACGATCTACCTAGTACTATCCCGCTCCGCTATCAATGTGGCAATATGCGCCTGTGTAGCTGCCAACTATCCCTATACCTGTGCAATGGCCTATGTATGAGCTTGGGCCTGGGTCTACAACTGTGTCTAGGTCTGAGCAAGTAAACCCTGAGCCTGAACAAGTTGCCCCTGTAGAGTCTATATCTGCACATGTAGGTTGGAAATATGTGTCCAATCAATAGAAGATATAACCATTGCTCACCTCTTATGAGGCACACTAGTAGATGGACCTATCACATCTCCTCTTCCACCATCCCCTCTGTCATCTCAATCATCACTGCTCTCCTCACTGCTGCCCTCTCCACTGCTCTCCTCACCACTACCCTCCTCCTCACCGACATCCTCCTCCACCTCAACATCAACATCCTACTCCTCCTCCATATCCTCCTCTCACCTTTGTCTCTGACCAGGTGCAACAACAACCTCCTCCTCTGCGAGTAGTGGTGTTGGCTCATCAGGTATAGTAATCCACGGGCATGGATGCAATGCAAAATACTACACATACTTCGCAGTCACTAGTGCCTCTGTAATGTCACGATGCATGTCCCAGGCTGAAGGCTATAGAGCACAATATCCCTCTACTATAGTATCATAGGATAAAAACGGTCCCCAATCCACTGTATCACTCTGACGTTGGGCATAATGTGCAATGCCCTAGGTTATGCACTGAACAATCCCATACTGCCTATAAACCCTTCATAGTAGAAATCTCTCTAATATAAAGTGGGTCCTGCCAATCAGGTACATAGAATCATATAGATAACCTAGCTTTGCATCATCCTTATCCCAATGCTCACAATCCGAATATGGACGCCATGTCACATCCTCTAGGTCATCCAATAAACGCCTCCAATGCTCCAACTTACCCATCCTAGACTAGGTAAGTCGACCTCTGTATCTGAAAACATATGGTCTGGTGGCAGGTCTGTCTTGTACTGGTAGTGGTCACATGACAAAAATATGCTCCCACACCCAAACCTGAAGAAAAGTGGCTCTTGATGATAAGCTACGCCCTCTCAAATATGCACTAAATGTAAATCATGATATAGATGTGCCAACATGCACATCCCCCAAGCATATCTGGTTCTGTGCATGACCATGCTCTCAAGTACACGGCCCCATCCAATAGATAGTCCCCTTGAACTGTGATCAGGACAAAGGAACCCCCCAATGAATCCTGCAAGAACTGAAGGTATGGTGACATATGCGTCCACCATCTCCCGCCATGGGATCCACATCCCAACAATATGATCATCTTGAAAAACTCTACGAAGAGCATCTATCCCGCCCATCTCCTGCAAGTCATATACTACAATCTCACCAACAAACGGTATTTGTAAAATCTGCCAGACATCCTCTAGGGTGACTGTCATCTCGCCAATGGGTAGGTGGAAGGTGTTATGGTCATTGTGCCACCGCTCTGCTAATGTTGTAAGGAGACCCCGATTAATCCTAATCTAGGACATGTCAAGAAGTGAAGCTAGTCCACATCGAACAATGATTTGTGTCTCATCTGGCATAAGCTGTGGTATCAAATCAAACATCCATGGAAAACACTCTCATATCTAGAGGTTACCCAAACGCTCCTATCATCATGAAAAATTCAAAATCAATACACTTGGTCAAAATATCACATATCAATTATCCTATCAAATCTAATCAACTCTTGGTGCGAATTTTGATCAAAACTCATGAGCAAGCATCACCAATCCTCACCTATCATGAGGACATTATTATCAATCTTTGATTGTACTTCACCTATCATGAGGTCAATTTATCAAATTAACCTCGGCTGTCATGAGGTTCATCACATTTGTAATTATTCCTTGCCTATGATGAGGATAATTCTTGTCTATCAATCATCAAACCTAACTCATTATGAGGTTGAACATCATCAAGGTTATTCGGATCATCAAATCATATCAAACCAAATGGCTGACATGATCGGAATTGACAAAAATCAAGTACAAATTTGACAAATTTTACCAAATCTGACTTGGATGCGCTAAAACAATCATTCAAGGTGCTAAAATATCAGAAGTGCCATTTCATTAGTTAGAAGCGCTAGAACAGACTATCGAAGCGCCACATCATTCAAAGCGCTATTTTAGGTGGTCGAAGCACTAGAACAGTAGCTCAAAGTGCTAAATCCCTTGAAGCGCTAAAATTAGTTGTTAAAGCGCTAATCTATCCTATCAAAGCGCTAATGTTTTTGGAAGCGCTAATCTATCTTATCAAAGTGCTAAAATAACTAATCAAAGCACTAATTGTCAGAAGCGCTAAAACATACCCTAGAAGCGCTACAATGCGTTATTGAATCACTAAACTACAAAAAATTTAAAAATACGAAAAAATAACACGAAAAATGGTAATGCACAAAATACGAGGAGGTTTAAGGGTACATACCAGAGGTCCATAAGCGGTAGAGCGCTGGTGATGTCGCACATGCTTGAACCAGTGGGTGTGGTAAGGAATCAACATCTTGCTCCAAGTGGCTCAAATAGGTCTCTTTTACAAAGTTTTCAAAATTCAAATGCACAAATGAATTTGAAAAGGACCTTTTTGACTTTTTATAGGTTATTAGAGGTGGATTTTGGTGGGATTTTTAAGATTTTAATTAATTTTTATTGGGAGATTAATTGAAATTCATCGAGGAGAAAATTTTCTACATCAATTATTAGGAGATAAATTATTTTAGCATCAAATCTTCATCAAATCATTGAAAAATCATAAAAAAAAATTTTTTAAAAAAATTCAAAAAAATCATAAATTTATCTCCCGAGGGGGAATTTTATCCATCATCACCTGAAAATTAAATGTCTAGGGCATACTGAATTTTTTTCCTCAATACTAGCAGCAGCAACACAATTTTTTTTTTGAAGCAATGCGTAAACACATCACTTCAAAGAGGGGAAAAATGTATACACCTAAAAATGGTCTGGAGAATCTAATTAATTAAATATGATTTATTTGATTAATTACCCTTAATTCCTCTGCTATTAAATAAATAGAAATATTTATTTATATAGTTCATCTTAAATTCTTCAATCTTTATTCTATTATTTTCGTCTTAATTAAATAAACAAATTTCACTTTGTTTTATTTAATTATCATAATTAAATTCATCTATTATTAAATAAATAGAAATATTTATTTAAGAATTTGACATTCCGAATCTTCTATTCTTCAATTTTAATTAAATATGCAACTTCAAATAGTTTGTATTATTTAATTAAACAAGGTTAAATACTTTGTTATTTAATTATCATATCCCTTCCATATTAATTTAATAAACAACTTTTCTAGTTTGTTTTATTAAATTAATTATCCCTTTTTTTTGCTAATTTGAATAAATCAAAATAATTCAAATAAAGGCATAAATTTTTTTTCCTCTATTCACTCACCTACCAAAATTAGATATCAAATGTCTAATTTAATTCAACTGGTATTCACGGGAGGTTGTGGAGACAAATTGGAGACAAACGTGAATCAATCTCTCAAATCTTCTTCCTTTGATCTTTCCTATCATCTTACCTCATGTTTTCATGGGTAGGAACCATTCCCATGATCAGCTCAAGCTTCTCCATCTCTCACCATTCAATCCTCCAGATCAAATCCAAGCCTTTGTTGTGCTGCCCCTATGCAAATGTGTTGCCGTATACAACATCATTCAACAAGAAATGGATCCCAACTTTGTGCAATCTTACTCTATAGGAAAAGTAATCAAGCAATCAAGCAATCATAGAAATATCATAGCAATAGCATCATACCATCAGTAGAATTCGTATCAGGACTGCATAGTAGTTTTACTGTAGCTACATCATCATAGTTTCATGTTAATATAGATTACAGTAGTTTCCTTTTATCAATTAGATATCATCATATAGGATTTCATCATTGCATTTAGCATCACTATGTTCTCTAGATTGGTATTTTAACAGTCACAAGTGCTTATCAAATCTGAGAGCCTTTTATGATTTAATAAATATTTAGAGATAGAAAACAATGAGACGCTTTCAAGTTTCTATTCTTTTAATTGGTTAATTGCTGATTGAATCTTGATATAATGTTTCATTAAGAAGTGTTTCTAGTTTGTCTTACTCATACTTATTTCACAGTTACAAATCTTAGTCTCAATACTTTAGCAGATGGTATAGAGTCCTTAACTAAGCTTGAGCTATTACACAAGACTCTTATAAGTGCAAAAGGTTCATGGGAAGAAGGAAAAGCATCATGGAAGGTCATCCTAGAGAGTCTCAAAGGTTCTTCCTCTTCAGGTTAATTTAATTTTGTGTTCATATCTTTCTGGTTATATTTTGATGCATTTATACATATCTACCAAACCCCATCCTTTTCCATTCATGTCAAAGGGGGAGAGATAAAGGTTGACAGAGGTAAAACATTTTTGTGAAGAATATTTTTGATAGGGGGAGTATTCAGTTGCCATTTATTGAAAAATGTTTTTGAAATGCATGTTGCCATCAAGACCAAAGGGGGAGATTGTTGGGATTATGGAGCCTTGCAACATGAGCATGAAGTGTGGATGTTTTTTTTTGGTTGCTCCTATGTTGTCATTGATGTCAACATGGTGAAAAATATATGGGAAGTCTACTTGGTTTACCAAAATTTATTCTCTGATGGTAATGTTATTTTGTGATGGATCAGTGTGTTGGTATTTGAGTCTGAAATTCACCGCAAGAACTAATATGACTCTAATCTCTTAACCATGTTTTCATGACTCATTCAGATAGATATATCCTGGATCTTGAGATGTTTTGGGTTGTGAGCAGAAAGTTATATCTGACATAGTTCAACTCTGTATTTTACAATTGTTCTTTGCTTGGTATATCTATGTGAGAGACTTTGTATTCTCTTATGGAGAACATTCTTATGTTGCAGTTTTGTTGGTAGTTTCTATGATGATGGTATGATGAGAAATTGATGTGTTCTCAGATCCAGAAGGTGTTTGCTTTGAGTTTTATTTGTTGGTTTGGAGATTCTGTGAATTATGTTTTAGTCTTGGCCAACCTAATGTATGTGATTCATTAAGGAGACTAGTTATTCTTTATGAATGTTAGTCAACTTGGTATAATGCACTACATGGATACAAATTTTAAATCATATATAGTGACAACAAAAGAGTTTTTAATTTTTTTTTCATCTAATTAGGTTGACCTAATTGATGAATAAGATATACTTGTATATATATAAGATTTTTTGAAGAGTATAAGTGAGTAAGTGAGAAGTGGGTGTGCGAGTGTGGAAGGAAGGATCTGAGCCTAAATGCTTCATCAGTTGAGGATCAGTGTAGATTAGTTGAGTGACTACTGTGTGAGGTAGAACATCATATTCTGAGCTTCATTGGAATAGAATCCTACACATTGAAGGTGTTTTCTATCAGTTCAATCCTTTGGCAGTGAGCCACAATATTTGTATCTTGGTGGTTAGCCATCTTTTGTACTCAAATAGTGAGCCTTTTTAAGGACAATGAGTCCTGGTAGTGAGCCCTGCAATATCTTCTATCTAGATATAATATATTGTGAGTTAACCCTCACCATGGTTTTTCCCTTTTTGGGTTTTCCACGTAAAAATATTGGTGTTCATGTGTATGGTTGCATTGATTTGTTTCTATGTTCTATTTTGCTGATTTAGTTATAATTGTGATAATGGTTATAAAGATGGATTTTATTATGATTTTATGGAATACTGATTCACCCCCCTCTCAGTATTTTGGATGTTAAACAGATTGTTGAAGATGATAAATTTGAATCTCCTAGAGACTGATGTAGTGCACAAGACAAAGACAATGATGGTTTGACAATAGTTGTACAATGAATGTCATCAAAGAGGAGAGATAAACCCTCAAATGTGTTAACCTAGTCTCAAATAGGTGTCTCCATAAACAAGTCTGAAACTCCTATCAAGAGATCATCCCACAAAGCTAAATTAAGAAGACTATGGATGTCTTGTTGCAAGAAGTCATTAGAAGCTTTCAAAGAAGAAACTCTAGACTTTGAAGTAGCAACAAATACAAGAAAAATGGACTATTCCTCAAAGAGAAGATATATGTGCTCAATAGTGTTATCTAGATATGAGATGAGGGAATCTACAAACAAGCATAGAATGTTTGGTTGAAATTGGTCCCAATGAACTGAATCCAGAAGACATAATTGATCTTGTTGCAATGTATCATTGGAGGCTCTCGAAGAAGCATCTCTGGAATATGAATCTATGACTAGTGATGTCGATGTGGATCTCAATATAAGGATGAGAATCAAGAGAAGTCTTTGTGTCATCTGAACTTTCAAGATGTGCATAATAATTAAGCTCCTCTAAATTAGCATCATCAAAGGGGGTGATCCCACATAAGTGGTTTACAATTGCATTGACGAAGAAAAATTGCTTGGGATCTCAAAAGAAACTTGGGGGGGTTCAATAGAAGGGGGTGGGTTCTAGCGAACCCCTCTTTAATGGGTTTTTCTTTTTTTAATGTTATTAAAGGGGATCGCTAGAACCCCCTTTTTGCCCTTCTCCCCATCCATGTGCAGTTTTCTATAAAATTTTGCCTTTCGAAGCTCAGGTTGAAGATGAAAATGGAATCAAATTCATAGACCCAACTCAAGGATTATAGTCCTTGAAATGAGCTATCGATCAAGTATAATTTTAATATATTTTGGTTTTATTATGTTTTTTTTTAGTTTAATTAAACATAGGTCTTTCACCGAAAATCAAGCTCTCTGTTTTGCACATGTGAAAAAATAGTAGATTATCATTTAAAAAAAATATATATCTATACCCTTGATATTGATTTCCTTGATCCAACAAAAAAATGTGAATTTTGATACATACAAAAAAAGTTATGTGTTAGCAAGTAAACCTATATCTAAATTGTAATTGGTTTGACTTCAAAATTTAATTAAGAAAAAAATACTCAATAAAACACTACGGAACCAAATGCATGCCCTAGATATCATAGTTACAAATCTAAATTAAAAAAAATAAAAAATTTATCCTTCATAGAAAAAATCTATTTGTTAGCAAGTACACATCACTCTTTAAAAATGGTTTTTACTGTTAAAAACTAGTTTTCGAAGGAGATGGAAAAAGAAATGCAATTTGATTCTAATTTTTAAAAAAATATATATATTTAGAATATAAAGACAAAATTTCATAAATCACTAGTTTGCATCATCTTCAAATTCCTCATGGTTTAGCAGCTATAGGTGCCCGAAAGTGAAGATTTAGTTTAAAAAAATCAGTTTAATGTCAAGTTTGGCCAAAAAGTGTAAACCACCATTGTGGGATCACCTAGGGTATATTATCTATATCACCAAGTGGAATGAGGCAATCTATAGCAGGATCATCTGGGAATGGAGATACATGAGGGTTTCCAAACATCTCCCAGATCTTGGTCCAAAGTGTGCGGGGACATTCAATGTCTACTATAACCAACATAGTGTAAGTATCAACATAAGAACTAATGATTCCTAATACATGATCCATTCTATTACCCCAAACTGCTTTCCTTCCAGGTGTGTCTAGTTCAGGCATGAGCCTATAAAGGCAAGGAAAAATTTGTAGCCATCTAAGATGGGTTAGAATGCATTTTTTTCAAGACTTATAATTAGCCTTATCCAAAATTATCACAGAAGGATGAGTAGAAAAAATCCATGGTACAATCCTCAAATGGTTACAAAAGAACACAAAAAAATAACACCAATACACTCCAACCTTTTTCACTAGTATCAAATATCACCCCCCCAAATATTATAAGGTTGGCACTTTATAATTCAGTGCATTTACAAAGCCTTTTCCAAGATACAATGTTCAATAGGCTCAAAATAGCCAAAAATACAAATTCTAATACAAAATTAACTTGAGACAAAATATAGAAAATTATCCTTATGGATGTGTAATTATCTCCAAGACCTTTCCAATGCTTACTTTTTTCTTAAAATCGGAGCACCGAGGTGAAAGTTATGGCCTTTTGAAGAAATTTGCATCAAGCATCTTCAACCTACAATATCTGGCAGAAAATGGAATTTTTTCTTTTTAATACCTCCGTGGATGGAAATTTCTCATCTCTAGCTTTCCGACGATATCTCATTTTCCAAAAATGGACATCGTGGCGAAAAGTTGTGAACTTTTTTTTAAAAAGCTAAATTGAGACTGCAGTGACGACCCTCCTGACAAAATAAATTTGTCAAAAATAAAATTAATCTAAAATAGATAAATTTTATATGAGAATAGGGGTTTTGGGCCTTTTGAATGTAATAGAAAGGTTTTTTTGGGCCAAAAATGCTTCAATAAAAACAAACCCACTTTTGCAACTATGTCAAGTGATCTCCAATTTGGATGAAATAAAACCCAATCTTGATTTTCTTGAGCCTTTTGGGCATGTTGAAATAGTTAAAAATGCTACCAGTATAGAAAAATGTTGCAATCACCTAGATCTCACAAAGCACATATGCAATATGAAGAGGTTATTAGATCTTTGTAAATCCTTTTTGATTCTCCATATCGTTCAAAACGCAAGAGAAGAGCATACGGGAATTTACAAGATATTTACAAGAAATTCAATCTCTCAATTAGGAATCTATGAACTTAGATTTCTCAAACCAAAAGTTTTGATACCATGTTAGAAATCTGAAATAGATTGAATAACCCAAGGAACTTTTAAGAGAAAACCAAAGTTACATAAACTAGAAAAAACATAAGAATGCAAACTAGGACTTCGAGAGATTATGCAATGTCAATGTGACAATATTGCATTAAGAGCTTCCAAGATTAATTAGTACATGAATAAATGCATGAATGAATTCAAATAAAAGCTAGGTAGTGAATTTATATAGAACTTAGGAGAGGATGTAGGTGGAAAATCCAACAAATAGGAATCAACCACAAAAAATGGATATGGACCACCAAAAGTGGAAAGTTGTTCCACCCTTTAAGGAAGGGGACAACACAAAATATTTCAATGCGAATTTGAATATATTCAATCTATGACTAGGATTTTATGCCATAATCTAAACGTTGAAGAAGTAGAGACACTTTTTATTTCTAAAGAAATTTATGTTGTATACTAATCATCAATAATTAAATAATATTTGAATATTTCTTGGTAATTTAAATCAAATTCATATAGAGTTATCCAATTTCATTGAAATATAGGAGTGGAAAATTAAATAAGGTTATTAATGTATTGAATAGAAAACAAAATTTACTGATAGAAATGAGAGTAGAGTTTGTTATATTGATGAGTTGAATCATTTATAAGAAATTTATCCTAATCTTGTACAAGGATAGAAAGAATACCAATTATAGGTAAGTAACTTTATTTTTTTCTTTAGAATGATATGCTATTCAAAATTAATTAGTTGCGTACTTATAGAAAGAATATCAATAAATGGTAAATGTTGATAGAGGTAAGTAGATTTTTTACTTGAGAATGATATGTTATTCAAAATTAATTAGTTGTGTACTTAAAGAAGCTGAATGAGAGAAAATTTGATTAAGGAAAATCATAAAAAATTTGGTATTCATTTTGGAGTAGATAAGATATTGATTTTGGTGAACGGGAACTATTTTTTTGCAAATATATAAATATGTAAGGATATTTGTTCAAATTTGTATAATTTATCAAGTTGCAAAGGGAAGTACATAAAATGTGTGGTTATATTAGGAATTGCTAGTCCTAGAGAAACATTGGGAGAATATAAGTATGTATTTTATATTGGAGTGATAGTTTGTGCCTTGCATCCACACTCTATTTTGTTTCTAGAAAAATGGAGACCCCCTCCTTTTTTCCTTCTTCTTCTTCCTTTTCTCCTATGTTTTCTCTCTTTACCTTTCCTCCCTTTGTTTCCCTTTTTCCTTCCCTTTTTGTTTCATTCCCTCTTCCCCTATGTGTTTTGTTCACTTTTCAGAGTTTTAGGATCTCAAGGATTGGCATGCCATCCTTTTCAAGCCTAATCCCCAATTCCTTTTCGTCGTTGTTGGTTTGTCTTCAGTGCTTCGGTATTCAGGCTTTATTTTATTGATATGCTCACCTAGTGACATCCCCGATCCTGGGATCCCAATAGTGGCAACGTCTTATCACCTTGTTCCTCCCACTGTCAGAGCATTCATAGCGCCACCCAATCTCATTTATTGAGCATTAATGAGCCACTTGTAAGTTGGTTTAAAAGGTAAAATATAGATTTTAATATTCATTTGAATATTTTTTAGCAGAAATTGAATGAGCTCTATAAATTTTTTGATCTCCCCCCATGATTTCAACATTTCTTTTATGGAATTACCTTCATGCTTGCTTGATTGGTCGTGTAGGTGATTTTCTTTGCATGGTTCATGGTTGTGGGTGGGTTCTTTATTATGTTTGTGCTCGTTCCTACATTTGCTTCCTCTCTTTTTTAGGTAGGCTTGAAACCTAAACTTTTGTTCCATATTTTGAGTCTTGCTTGTTCCTATCTGGCTTTGTTTTTGTCTTGTTTCAATTAGGCTTTGTCTCATTTTGTTTTGTTTTCTTCATTTCTTTTTTTTCTTCACTTTGTCATTCTTCATTTTTTTGTTCTTTTTATTTGTTCCCTACCAAATCATGTTTGATGTAGGTGTGTTGATCAATGGAATTTATGACATCATCATATTGTACCTATGGTTCCCCTCTTGCCATGATTTCTGAAAAACCTTTGATTCAACCCCGATGGGTGTCTTTTGCCTTAGAATTTTTTAAGTCCGATTTCACCTTTTAGAATTCAAGGGTTAATAATGCACAATAAGGATTATTTGATAAGGGGAAAACCACTAGGCCAATTGTGAAGAAGAGTTTGAAGTGAGAATGAAGGACTACTAGAGATTGGCAGTAGATATGATAAAGGCCTAGCCCTAGAGTATACAATGAGATAAGGAAAATGGGAAGGTTATAGATCCCATTTACAATGGAGAGGGCATCTTTAATTAACCAATCTACAATGCAGATTGTTCAATCAGGGAATATGATAAAATGGGTACAAGGGTAGCAAGTGTTAAAGCTTGCTCAAAAAGATAGTTGGTATCTCCATTTCCTATGATACAGTTAATGAAACCTTAGACCCAAACAAAAAAATACAAGATAGGTGAAGGTTCATTTGTTGTTGATGAGAAACAAAATCCATCATCCTCAAAATTTGGGTCAAGGAAGAGGAAATAAAAGGAGAGAATAGTCATAGAGACCAATGAAGAAGAGAGTGAGGAAAAAATTCCTATCACTAGGAGAAAGAGAGCAAGGGTTTCATCTCAAACCACATATGTTTGAGAGACTACCTCACCCACTCCTTCATCATCTCCTCCACAGAAATAACCTTTGCCATCACCTCCTCCAAGTCCTCCACCACGTAAAATCCCTACTCCACATCCTCCATCTCCTCCACAACATTTCCCACCTCATGTTTCTCCAACCTTCTCCACAACATTCTCCTCCTCAAATACTAACTTCTCCAATTATTCCACCTCATCCATCTCCTCCACATGATACTCCTCTTCCCCCTCCCCAAGAACAAGAAAAATCACTACTAAGAGAGGAAGAAATTCAAATTAACAAGATGTCTGAAGAAGAAATAATTACATAAGATAAAGTTCAGGGAGAAGTTAGAGAAGAAAGAATTGCAAAAGAAGAAATTGAAAAGGGAGAGATAGAACCAAACCAAGGGGTTCAAAATGAAGAAAGGGAAGAAGCATAGATATAAATAAGTGGGTCAGAGCAATAACATGATAACTCTCAAGCCTCACATGATACTAAAGTAATTTCGTCTCCTCGACATGAAGTATCTTCAAATATCTCGGTATGGTTAAACCATACCATTCAAAAGAGAAAAAAACATGTGTACAAGAGGAGGAAGAAGAGAATATCACTATTCGTGCAAAAGCATTCTAGGCTCCAACAAAAATAAGAAAGAGATATATGATATTATCTACCAGTAGTGAGGATGAGAAAGGGAATGGGATAACTTAAATAGCTATTCCTTTAATAGACAAGCCTGAATCAAATATGTTACCTAAGGAATACCAAGTGAAACAAGTCAATCTTGATGCCCAGATTAGAGAAGGAGAGCGAAAATATTTGCAAATAGTTGTGTACACCATCCTAAAAAGGATGCAAATGGATGAGAATACTAAAGAATAATTGAAATCTTAGGTAGCCCAATTGATGGTCATGTGTGTAAATAATTTGATAGGACCAATTGATGTTGTTGCTCTTGAGCCAGTTTTGTAGGCTGCATTGAAAGAAGTCCTACATCTCAACCTTGAGGGTTATGTAATTGCTACTAAAGGGTGGAAAGATGATTTAGAAGCCTCGACAAGAATAATTTTGAGAAAATAAATAAAGGCTTATCATTGCATTAGTGATCAAGCTAGTCTATCTCACCAGATGAAGGTGGAAGTAGATGAGCATTTGATGGTATGGGATGAATACATCCCAATTTTGTAGAGAATATGGGCCACTTCCTCATAGGACTTGCTAAAAGCAGTTGTGATAGAAGAGGAAGACCAAGATAAGACAAAGGAATGGCTAAAGGTTACACAACCAAGGGTGAAGACCCTAAAAAAATGCAAGAAGAAATTAAATAAGACCAAGAACCTAGTCGAACAAGCTATGGTAAAGATAGAGTTTTGTAAAAAGCCTTGGTTGCACAGTTTGGGAAACATCATCTCGAGTTGCTTCTCCCAACAATATGGTCAAGGAATTGAACGGGTCACTATAAGGTCAAGTTACTCAAGAGACCATTTACCAAATGATGATTAAGAAGAAAAATCTATAGAATTTTCAAAACAAGCTAGCAAGCTCCATTGACCTATAGGAAAAGTTGAAAAATTCCACTTTTTGCATAGGATTAAGTTGCAATACCATTGGGGTCCTCCAATGGTTACTATGAATGATTTAATTTCTGTCCTCTCCAATAGTTTTCCTAACGAGGATTAGATTATAATTTTGAATTATGGTTATTTTAAATAAATTTTGTAATAAATTAAGGACCCAAATCAGTAACTCTAAATCTGGCGTTATTTTTTTTAGTTAAGACTTTAGTTCTCATGCAAGCTATTAAGTTTAGTTAGAGTCTATTTAAAATTAAAGTTGGATGCCTAAGTTAGACTTTCAATTAACTCTCTTTCTAGATTTATAAATTTTGGGATGCATGGGTCTATTTATTTGGGATTCTTAGTCATTGTAAAGGATCATAACTTATGCATTTGCAAAAGAACATACATTTTAATTGTGTGGATTCCTAATGAACTTTTATCAATTATTTTTATGAATCAAAGGATTATGCCTTATTTTCATGCATATGGATCTTGATCTTTGGTGATGGTATGATTGTTTTATCTCTAAGTTGAGTAATTTGGTGAAATTTATTGTGTTACTATGGTATTGAATAGAGTTTTGTCTTAGATCTATGCATGCTTGATGGTGATCTAATTTGATATAACCTCAAAATCTTAAGATTGATTAATTTCCTTTGAAGATTATATTGGTGTTAATAGAAATTATGTGAATACTAGTTGTTGTAATATTGGTTATTGGGATTTTGTCTAACCACTTAGAATTAATAAATGAAATAGATCTTATTGTTGTCCATTTAATTTTAAGTTCATATTATAGAATTCTCTTGTAACCCTTAATATTTTGATCTTTATTTTATGATATTTTAAATAGGTAAAAGAGCATATAAATAGCATAGATCTGCTAAAGTAATGAACTAACATGAAATTATCTATGATTTCCAATAAATAATATTTCTATTTTAGTTACATGTCTTGAATGTATTTTCTAGAGAACTTGAATAATCCAAGGCCATTATTGAAACACATTTACAACTACTTATCCGTCCATCATGGTCAAGACCTGACTCAAAAGGAACATTGGAGTAAGGAATCCTGATTTACAAGAGGAATTATAATTTATTATTGCTTAGCAAGTTGGTTGTGCTAAAACCACCATCAATAAAATTTGTTCTAGAAGGAGGGCCACCTTAATTTAGGCAAACTAGAAAACATTATCTCCTTATCTCCAAAAAGGTACCAAAGAGCTCTTAGATCTTCCCTTGACAAAGGAGATATTCTATAATTATCCCAACACTATAAATAAAGGAGTGACAAAGGGAAGACTAGGGGTGAAACATCAAATTCTATAGAAACATCAAAAAACCATGATCCACAAAAAATACCTGTGAGTCCAACCTCACCCCAAATTATAGCAGTTGTTGCACCCTCACCATTTAGGAGGGCCTTTTTTACAGTAGACGAGAGTTCTCCATTAATTATGGGAGGAAATATACATGAGCTACCAAAGAACCCCAAGAAATTTCCCCCTAAATATGTGTGTGTGTGGAGAACCCAAAATAATAGAAGATCATGTATGAATATTTAAGGACATCTACAACATAGCTCATATCGACTACCAAGACATAGTTTATAGGTTGTTCCCTTACTCATTATGGGAATTTTATTACAATTGGTACCTTAACTTCCCTAGAGAAACTATCACCACATGGCAAGATCTAGAAAATAAATTCATAAATCAATTTAGTGTATACACATATCCCACCATTTTATTCCATCAATTGGTGTCCTGTAGGAATGATCCCAATGATTCTATATACATTTACAACACTAGATCTCACAAAACATACAAAAGGATAGGTGATCCATACCTCATGCTAGAAGCAACTACCATCCAAACATAATTCAGGTATCACCTTGACCAACTTATTCCTAAGGAGATTACCTGGAGGTATTAGGGACACCCTAGACAAAGTATACAATGAATGAATTATATTTTCCTATTAAATGGATCCTCAAGAAATTAATCCTTCTAGAAAATTTATGGCATTAGGTTTACCAAGTATGCCAAATTATATTTCTTCCATAAACAATGACTTGGTTAACCACACACACTTGATGAATCCAATCCCAAGTACAATGAGTTCATCTCAAAATTTACTACCTTACCATTCCCACATAGATCATATGATTACCTATGGGTAAGTGCATGGATCTGTGACACAATTTTGGCTCTTAAGATGCCACTTTTTGTTTTTTCTTCTAGAATCAGAAAAATCTGATTTGCACAAGAAAATTAATCTAGTTAAGCTCAAAATTTAAAGATGCAGAAAGAACAAGTGTTGAAGTGCTTTGAATCTAGTTTCTAAGCTACTAATTATTTTTGAAATTAATGAAGATTAAGGGTCTCAAAAAGGGGTGGCCCAAAATAGGTCCTATTTTTCCAAAAAAAATAGCATAGCGCCAAAGGGTTCCCCCCTTTTTGATTAACTTTTTTTTAGAATTTCAAAAATCCAAATGGTGAGAAATTTTCTAACACCATGTAGTTCATCCTCTTTCTTTCGAATATTTTTTTTAATGAATTTTGAAAGTGGACACATGCTGAAAAGCTAAAATTTGAGTGTGCTCCCCCGTAATTTTTTTGAAAACTAATCAAAAAGTTGAACAAAAAAATTCATCATGTGTAGAATGGAGTCTAGTTTTAAAAAATGCAATATTTTTGAAATTTCGATGAATGAGTAAAAATCTATCCTAAAAATAGCACATGTTGGTTTTTGACCAAAAACGAAGGCATTTACAATAAAAGTTATGGATCAAAACCTTAACTAAATCAGAACAAAAAAATAATTATATATTTAGATAGCTAAGAGAGAGGTTAACACCATCATGATTTTTTTATAAACTTGCATTAAAATACATGAAAAAGTGACGGTGAGCACAAACAAAAATATGAGGACATTCGAAAAATCTTGTCAATTCACTCATCCAAAGTAGGTCATTTGGCGAGCGCCAAATGACACATCACATTTGGCAAGCACCAAATTTGGCGTGCGCCAAATTTGGTGTGCGCCAAATGTGATGTGTCATTTGGCAAGCACCAAATTTGGTGTGTGCCAAATGTGATGTGTCATTTGGCACTTGCCAAATGACTTGCTTTGAACAAAATCTAAATTTCCCCTCTCTTTGGTCGACCACTTTGATAATGTTGAGAGTGCACGATTTATGATCATAGATGGATAGTTGAGGTTTTACCTTTCATACGCTCTTTGCTTCCTTACCCTAAATGGATAACCCTTTATCCCTCTAAAGTCTCTCTCTCTCTCAGGTCTCACTCTCTCCCATGCTACCTAGACTATTCTCTCTCACTCCAATCCCCTCTCTTAGGTCTTGTTCCCTCCTACCCTACCTAGATACATCTATCTCACTCCAAACCCTTTTCTCACACTCCCTCTCTCTCTCTCCCCCTTTGGTCTTTTTGTCTCTCACTCCATCTCCCTCTCTTAGGTCATTATCTTTCTCTCTATCAAGTCTCTCCCTCCTACACCCTCTCCCTCTCTCAAGTATCTCACTCACTCTCTCTATCTCTCTCCCACTCCCACTCCCTCTCTCAGGTCTCTCACTCTCTCTCTCTATCTCTCTCCCACTCCCACTCCCTCTCTCACTCCCTCTATCTATCTCCCTCTCTCTCTCTCTCCCACTCCCTCTCTATGTCACTCCCTTTATCTCTCTATGGCTCTCTCTCCCTCTCTCAACTCTCTCTCTCTCTCTCTCTCTCTCTCTCTCTCTCTCTCTCTCTCTCTCTCTCTCTCTCTCTCTCTCTCCCTCCCTCTCTCTATCCTCTCTCTCACACTCCCTCTATCTCTCTCTCCTCTCTTTCCTCTCTCCCTCTCTCCCCAAGTCTCTCCCATCCACCCCTCTCCTCTCTCTCTCAGGTCTCTCCTCCTGCCCCTCTCCCTCTCTCTCCCCAAGTCTCTCCTCGACCCCTCTCTCTCTCTCTTTCTCAAGTATCTCCCTCCTCCCCTCTCCCCTCCTTGATCCTCCTCATCTCTCTCCCTCCCACCACCTCTTCCTCTCTCTACCTCTCCCTCTCTCTCAAGTTTCTCCCTCCCACCCCCTCTCCCTCCCTCCCTCTCTCTCTATTCTCTCCCTCCTATCGCCTCTCCCTCTCGTAGGTCTCTCTTTGTCTCTCTCACTCACTCCATCTATCTCTCTCCCATGCCCTCTCTTTGTCTCAATCCATCTATCTCTCTCCCTCTCTCTCTCTCTCCATCCCACCCCCTCTCTCTCTTAGGTATCTCCCCCCACCCCCTCTCTCTCTCTCTTTATCTCTCTCACTCCCTCTATCTTTGGAACTCCCTCTCCCTCCCACCCCCTCTCCCTCTCTAAATTCTCTCTCACTCCTTGTA